>OZ023327.1:25302101-25322427 GCA_964007535.1 Brachyptera risi
TATATATATATATATATATATATATATATATTATATATATATAATATATATATATATATTATATACTATATATATATATATATATTATATATATATATATATATATATATATATATATATAATATATATATATATATATATATATATATATATATATATATATATATATATATATATATATATATATATATATATATATATATTATATATATATATTATATATATATATATATATATATATATATATATATATATATATATTATATATATATATATATATATATATATATATATATATATATATATATATATATATATATATATATATATATATATATATATATATATATATATATATATATATATATATATATATATATATATATATATATATATATATATATATATATATATATATATATATATATATATATATATATATATATATATATATATATATATATATATATATATATATATATATATATATATATATATATATATATATATATATATATATATATATATATATATATATATATATATATATATATATATATATATATATATATATATATATATACATATATATATATTCATATATAATTTAATTCAATTCCACACACTGACATTTACGATATTATACACTGCATTCCATAAATTACTGCGTAATACGTCAGGCTGATATTTAAACATTATTGTTGTACAGTATTTATTAAGATATTTATTTATTGTTTTGGAGTAGTTATTATGCATAGCAAGTGGGTTTCAAAATATACGTAAAACTCTTTCCATTATTCATGTGAGTTTGCAAACTTGACTCGACATTCTAATATCTTATTTCATTTCGAGAATTGAGATTTGTGTTGAACTTATTTTTCATTGAAGAGAGGAATCTCATAATGTTATGCAAAGTTCCAATTGTAATGCATAAAGCATCAACATTTGTAATTTAGAATAATCGTTGTAAAAGCGTGTAATATGAACGTTCATCACGATGCATTATTTACTGATGCTATAATTCCGTCCATGAGTGTATGTTTATAAATCCAGAATTAGCAGGGTTTCAGTTGTGTACAGGATATTAATATTTAATTGATATGATGAAAATTATAAATTTAGATAATCCAAATATATGTTCACTGATGTTAACTTATTGCATTCCAAAACCAATTGCAAATTTCTTTGTTTACTATGGTTTAATTATTATTTTATGTTGGGTACACTAAAATATTCTACTCGTGTTTACATGTACATGTGCAATATAATAAAATGACTGTATGAGATCATTTTAGTGCCTTAACAAACTTTGTGGTTGTGAAATGTCTTGCGAGTAATGGATAGATTTGAAAATTCACTTTGGCCTTTCATTTAAAATTCACTGCTCCCTTCCAGGGAGATGCTTAATGAATTAAAATTTCAATGAACTCATGTATGAATGTATTTTTTGAATAGATTATTTATTATAATTTATGTATTGTGTTGGTGAGGGGCTAATTATAAACGAATAAAATTCTATTGAATAGAAAATGTACTTTTTTTTTCACCTTCATCTCATTTCAGGAGAACTGCTGAATTATTCCTAAAAGAATATCTTTTTGGGGTGTGAATAGAAAGAAGATCCCAAAAATGAATTGGCGTAGGAAAACACTATTTGCTTTGCATTCATGAATTAAGCTTGCAACGAATGCTCGCGACGAAAGAGCCACTTATAATAATTTGTAATAATTGTGAGTGACGTTTACAACTCAAATATATTCTATATACGAGCAATAATAATCAATGTAATAATCAATTACCGTATTAATTAATTAATTGACCATTGTAAATTGTCCGCCCTTGTGATGTCACAAAATATAAAAACCAATCAAGTGGACAGTGAAGCAGGGGAAATAACCAATCAAGGTATCTAAAATTTCCCCTGCTTTGTATAAGTCACGCCCATCTACAATGGTCAATTGACTTATTGCTTCATTATTATTCAAATTCTGCATTTATTATTCGAATATATTGAATAAAATTATGAAATATTGATTTATCAATTAATTAATAATACCAGAAAAACAGTTTTTGAACGCAATGTATAGGTATCCATTCCAATTGATGCAAGTTTGCTGCAATCTGTAGTAAGTAGCTGGGACTTGGAATATCATATTCAATGCCATATTGGATTCAGGGTAGCCAGTGGCATCCCGAAGTGGTCAAAGTATGCGGGGCCAGATAAGTAATGTACCACTACCCACCCACTCAGTGCAGGGACAGATCCAGGTCATATTCATGGGGGGGGGGGCAATTTCAGTTTGGAAAAGAAAATGCCATATGAGAACAGTTGTGGAATGGCCTGTTATCGCGAAGAGACAAGGGGGGAAGGCAATTTTTTATACAGTTCAGCGTGTTTCAGATAAGGTTTGGATGCCGGATTCAATTTACTCATATAATTGAAAATGGTGCGAGAATCAATATTTGTAGCTGCAGGGTCGTTTCGTGTAATTTTAGCACTCCTTGCAAGCACTTAATTGTTCACTCCCAAAACTGAGTGTGCATATTAGAGGTTAATGCAAGGAAAGGGAAGCCATTCCCCGCAGGGACTTTTTTGAAAATCTCATATTTTCAATACGATTTGACGGGTTGTAGAAACTACACGAATTTTCTGAAATACATGAATTCTTTACTGTGATAACAAGACTGATTTTGCCAAATTACTGTTTCAAGCAAAATAAAAGGCCGAATCAATCTGTCATTCAATAGTAATGATATTTGAATATGAACATCCATTTCATCCAGTGATCTGAATAAAATGGAATTTGATTCATAGAATGCGATCACTGATAGAAAGTCACAAATGCCGATAGCACCTCTCAAATTTTGGCTACCGGGCAGCCACTCTCTTCGACCACCCCTACAAACGACCCTCGTCGTTATCATCATCGTTATTTACAAAACTCATCATTCACAACCTGGAAAAAGCACGGTAGTGCAGTTCGTGGATTCTCGCTAACTAAACTTTTGAAGTCTACGTCTATATTAGTAAGTAAGTAAGTGTTTATTGTTCTTTACATTTATAAGTACAGTATAAAGGTTGCAGTGTAAATTCCCCAATAAGGCAAGCTTGTGCTGGGAAATTCTAAGTAAACAACTGAAGTTGATATAATATAAGGAATACAGATTACAAAATAGCATTTTAAAAATAAAATATAAGTTCTAGGTATCTATAGTACGTAACAAAATTAATTAATTTGAATGAAAAGTTGAATAATGATTAGGTAAAGGTAAGTGGATGCGACAATATCTCTAGATATTTTAAACAAGTATGGTAGAATATTTTTTAGTTCAATGGTTTCAATAAAATAATATCTTACTATGATAACAACGATATTGCAGTCAAGCCCTTACATACAAACATTATAGTTGTATTATTAAGATTAGCATCAAATCGAGTATTATAGCAGGAACTTGCACTGCATCGGGATTACATCAAGTAGAGGTAGACTCAACGAGAAACCATAACTAAATAAGACTATAAAGTAAAAATATTGTGAACATACAAATGTGAAAGAAAAGGGAAAGTAGATGTCTTTGGCTGTAGACATCTTAAACATTTTTGGGAAATATAATAACATTTGATGTAAAAATATGAGGTAATATTAAATGTTTAAGAGTAAAGTGATGTAATATTAACAATACATAGCATGTTCCCTGCATACAGATTTGTTGTGCAGATGGAATTCAGTCAAAAATTGCACAACAATAACCTCTCGCTACATCAAATTCGACAAAACGTACATTTGAAGTAGAGCCAATTTAAAGATTCAAACTAAAACTAAAACAAGGACTAAAACTAGGACTAAAACTAGGACTAGGAGGAGAATCAAATACGAGTATTATTACTCAAGACTTACTGCATAGAAACGTTGAAAATCATGTGTTAATGATTGCATTAAGTTCCTGTATGGGAAATATTGCGAACCATTTTTTAGCTTTGAAGTTAAAACTGTGACGTGATTTAGTGGAGCGAATATTCATTGGAAGAGCGTTATAAAGTTTACTACCAAGGAAGTTTAAGTTTCTCTGTGAGATGCCCTTGCTGACTCTGTATTGGAAAAGTTTGCCAGACGATTTATAACGGGTAGTGATATTGCATGGAATGAGTTAAAGGTTGTGGAGGTAATGGAAATGTTAGTTTTGTTCGAGTGAATAAGTCTACAGATGGCGAGAGCGTAAAGTTTTCTGATTTGGAGAAGTTTAGTATAGATTCGTAAATTTGTGCAGTGGGGTATCTTAAATGTTTTTTCATAATAACTTTGATAACTGCATTCTGAAAGGTGATTAGCGGTTGTAGGTGTACATCATAAGTGCCACCCTAGCCGGCGATGCCGTATTGAAGGTTGGACTGCACAAGTGCAAAGTATACCATTTTCATGGAATGAGGCGAGAGAATGTTACGCAGATTGAAAAGATTGGCCATGGTGAACCTCAATTTTTTGATAGTCGATTGGACGTGATTAGTCCATTTAAGGTGTTGTTCAATGACTATACCAAGATAAGTTGCAGATGTGGATTTGGAAAGAATGTTACAGGTGCAGGGCAGGTTAAGTGAAGTACAAGAGTTAGTATGAAGTGTTAATGAATGAGAAGTAGGTTGAGAATTGCTCCGAGGTGAGAAGGTGATGTACGTTGTTTTTAGAATATTAAGAGAGAGCTAGTTATTATTTAGCCAATTTTGGACTTTTTGAAGACCAAGTGAAGCTAACTCATGTGTGTCTTTCCAGTTTTTTGATGAAAATAACAAGACCGTGTCGTCTGCAAAAGTTATTATTTGACAATTGGCATTCAGCGAACAAAGATCGTTTATGTAGATTAGAAATAATATAGGACCAAGGACCGTACCCTGTGGAACACCACATTTAATCATTCGAGGCTTGCTTGTGACTTCATATTGCCACATACATTCGCATTTGTTTTCAGCTAAAATATGTAGACATATAAAATACATGGGTATGGTAACGCATCTTTTAATTCAATATGATGATCTACGTTAAAGCGTATTGAATAACGTCTAGTCAGGTAGGTTCTCTGGGACCTACCTCACCAGACACCCACCCACCGCTTTCAGGCGCGGGGCCATGGATCCGAATTTGTATTGTCGGGCCGCCACTGAGGGTATAGCTACTAAATGATTAAAATGTACAAAAATTGCTCATTACAAAAGACAGCTATATGAAAATATTACATAGGACATAATTATGGACCGAGACGCGTGGCCGAGGGGTAACACACTGAACCATCATTCGGGAGACTGGGGTTCGATTCCCGCCATGGTCGACCATCCTGACAGGGGTACATCCCTACAAACATGGGCATGCTAGAATAGAATAGAATAGTCTTTATTCATCATGTAAGTAGCAAGTCAGAAACAGGCGAGGTTCAGTCGGGTGACTGCTCTTCCACCTAACCTGGGTACATATAACTAATTATTATTATATAAACTCATTCTTGTAAACTTGATACGTAGAGGCTATATATAATTACTTAAATGATTCTAAATTAATATTTAAATGGTAACACTAAATGTGATATGTTTATTTTAGGTAAAGGGTGTAACATAGACATGTAAACAATATTACAGACAGACTAGTATACAGACTAATAAAAGAAACAAAGAAAATAATCTTCTTAATAACTTAATAAATATATGAATGTTTAAAAACTAATCTCAACATGGCACAACTGAATGTGATATAGGTATCACATTTAAATGATTCTAAATTAATATTTAAATGGTAACACTAAATGTGATATGTTCATTTTAGGTAAAAGGTGTAACATAGACATGTAAACAATATTACAATATTACAACTAGATAAACAGACTAATAAAAGAAACAAAGAAAATAATCTTCTTGATAACTTAATAAATATATAAATGTTTAAAGATTAATCTCAACATGGCACAACTGAATGTGATATGGGTATCACATAGGCATATAATATATTACAGTCTAGGAATAGTCTTTATAGTTATTATTTATTTGATATTAATATACGCGGTATACTTCGTGGAATCGTATATTACAGAGAAAAAAAAAGAAAATGAACTTATAAAGAACAAAAATAATGGATGGATGTGATAGATCCATTTTAGGTAAATGTATATAACATATTATAATATATTGTAATCTATTAATGAAGTCTCTAATTGACAAACTTCGATGTACCACCTAGAATAACAGCTACATATAGAGTAACGGCTAGGCCGACAACCTGATGATTGGGGTATACAATATTTTTAAGGATTATAATTCTATTCTATTGGGTAGGCCTATATAATACTGAGAATATAACAATATTTTTAAGGGATAATTCTATTAAGTACTACTGAGAATAACAAAGTAAAACATTACAATAAAAACCACCCATAAATGTTTTGTTTTGGGTTTGGGGGTAAACTTAGGTTTAAGTATTATATCATCCTCTTGTTTAGTGAGCAAATGTTTTTTATATTCAGTCTTGAATAAACCTATACTTTTAATGGATTTGAGATGAGATGCTAAAGACATGCCGAAAAGGTTACCAAATGAGCATGCCCTAGGCAATGCCATATTTTGTGCCCTGGCATGCCCCTGAAATGCCCTGTGAAAAGCTGATGAAATGAGACCTCATGAATATGCCCAGGACCCGCCCTGGACATGCCCACTACCAACCTCACCCGAAAGAGCGTGTCTTGGGCGCGTGTGAGCCATGTCCAGGACACGCCCACAGGGAATGTGTAGGGCGTGCTCTGGGAGTCCCGCCCTATGTTAAATTAAATGGGGTTGGGCATGCCTGGGGCGTCCCAACATTCCCTTTGGGCATGTCTAGGGCGCGCATGGGAATGCTTTATGTTTGTAGGGATCGTGGTTTTCCTCTGTCGTTCAGGTCAATACTGAGGTGGTTCCTTAACAACAGGCCACGACCAATTCTCTCCCGCCATCCAAAAAATCTAATAAAATAACCTTTCATCTCATCATCCCATCATCTCATTCATCATCCACCGACGCCAATAGATCGTAGCCATCAGTAGGGCCTACAGTGCGTCGTTGAACACAATATAGGTGAGTAGGACATAATTATATCATATAGACGTATGGGACATGCAGAGAAATGAATACTTTCATGAAATCAATCGCGGATATATTTTTGAGAGCAATTACGGTACTTCCATTATTCTACTGTCCATTTCTACTAATACAATCAGCTCTATTTTGTAGTAGAATATTGCTCCATTGTCAATAAATTCCAATGAAAATATCCATAAACCCAATAAGAAGATTGAAGGGGACTTTCATAATTCGACACCTCAAAATGTAGGTTGAAATGAAACGAGTCAAAATATGAATAACGAACTTGGAATATTTCAATTAAAAAATTATTCAGTATAAATATTTGCTGTATAGGCTTGAAACACGATATATATAATATACCAGACTGGTACGAAGAAGGTAGTGCCATTCGTCTCAGAGGCGTCACTCACGGGTAGGCAGAATAGGCCTGAGCCTACCCCGAAGGTGGCAGCGGTGCCCTTCATTCCTCTCAATTTTCTTCACATTTCATCATAGTTAAGAGAAAATTAATTAATTTAGAAAATGTGTGCAATGATATAAAATAAATATGATCTTGTACTACAAAAATGGACGAATTACTAATGGCACATAGGTACTACTCGAACGACAATGGCTCGTTATTCGTTAATTGTAGAACTATTTGGGTTGTTCTGAAGCGCAGCCCAGTCAAAACGGTCTGTCATGGAGTGGAACTAATTAACTTAATTCTAAATGTACTAAATTATAGAACACCCCATACTTTTTCCAACAGACAAATAGGTTATTCAAAACAGCTATTGGAAATGGCATGAAGGTCACTTCAAAATATTACTTTTATATAGGCCCCTAATATAATTTCACTTTCAGTTTCGATATTTTTGGATTCAATATAAAAGAGACTGAAAAATAGAACAGTCCATTTTGGTCATATCATTTCCGCGAGTTTTTACTTTTACAAGTGTTTCTATACCACTTCACGAGGACACCCAAGGACAACACCAATAATCAACAAAAAACATGTGAGTCCACTTATTTTACTTATCAAATGAAAATCATATTATGTTCACTCTTGCCTCGTTTATTGCAACCTATCTCCACAGATAGGCTAACCTATGTCCTTCGTTAAATTATCGCTAATAAATTAATGTTTAGCCTAAATTAAATAATTGCCCCTCTAAAAAGGGCTGGTGACAGCAACTATCTTTATGGGTTGTGAACTAACACACCCCATAACACTGATGACAGCGGTGGGATTCGAATAGCAAAAAATGAGACAATTATTTTTAAATTTTAGAGACAGTATAGGCAGGAAATCAAGTCCGGTTCAAATGATTCAAAGTTGTAAGAAATGAGAAAATGAAAATAGAGACTATTTCTAACAAATTGAATCAACAATAATACGAATATTGGAAAAGTAGAATTGTTTTTATTAAAGACAGTTAAAATTGTCTCATTCAATCACTCCTTTTCTTTTATTATGAACTAACTTACTTGAAAAGTCTGAAACAATATAGAAACAAATTCAATTAGGTTCAAGTAAAATATACTTATAAATTCTAATGCTGTGCAAGCAACCAATTCAATAAACACATACAGGTAATAATAAACACATTTTTCCCACCCAGTATATTTTTTTTACACAAATTGACTTTTCATTGATTCACTCAACAAATACTCACACATACAGTTCAAATTAGTCATACCTTTACATTTAACATGACATTAAATAACGGAGAAGTACATGAATTACCAGATCCTATACCAGGGGAAACAACCAAAAAGGGGGGAAATGTAGGGGGTTTGATGAGTTTTGCCCAAGAATTTTCTGGGTCTCCTGGTGAACAGTTATAACGATTGTAGAAGCATCAATATCATCAATAAGGAAAGAAGCAGCCAAATTGTAAAACGTAAATTCATTGAAAAAAAGGTGAGTCGCGTGGCTAGACAACTACTGCATGCTTGAATTGATACAGCGTAAAAACAGACTGCATAAGGAACATTCTGTTCAACCAACAAACCATATGTCCAAGGATAACTACATCAGAGCTAGAAACTACAGAAGAAAAGTTTGTCGCGAGAAAAAAGGGATTTCTTCAACAATCAGCTCCTGAAAAATATCAAGAACCCACAATGAATGTGACACATAATTTACCAAATGATTCACAACACGAGTAAGTCCAGTGATGAGGGCGAACTGAAAATGTATGCCTTCACCAAAGACCACAGCAAGAGTCAACTCATCACAGAGCAAATGGAAGTAGCTGATACATTCAACGATTGTTTCGTTAGTATTGGAAAGCAACTCGCTGAAGAAATTGTCCCATCCAATGATGTACCATCATACACCAAATTAAAAGCTGACCCTGTAACACCATTTTACTCACATCCAACAACTGACTGAAAAAGAAGTCCTCAGTTTCATACAGCACCTACCTAACAGTCACTCCTCAGGTATTGAAGCACCATCAAGCTTAGTGCCCTTGAACTTACCCCTGCCAGAACACTACCGGTAAATTAATCCATGGAATCGGGTCCCAACCACTGAAAGAGAAGTCCTCAGTATCATACAGCACCTACCTAACAGTCACTCCTCAGGTATTGAAGCACCATCAAGCTTTGCGCCCTTGAACTTACCCCTGCCACAACACTACCGATATATAAATCCATGGAATCGGGTGCCAACCACTGAAAGAGAAGTCCTCAGTATCATACAGCACCTACCTAACAGTCACTCCTCAGGTATTGAAGCACCATCAAGCTTTGAGCCCTGCCATAACACTATACCGATAAATAAATCCATGGAATCGGGACAGATAGGCCTACCTGATGTCTTGAAATTATCAAAAGTTTTACCAGTCTTCAAAAGTGGTGATAAACTGGACCCCAATATAATTACCGACCAATCATCTCCATTTAAAGTAAAGGGCGTTTTCCCAAAAGTTATTTTGTGAACTAAATATCAAGTGATTCAATTTAAGTCATTTCGGGACGAAAGTAACACGCAAAATGACGTTTGTACATATTTGACGGTTTACCCCCCCCCTCCCTCCCATCATTATCTATAAAATGTTATTATCTCGGGAACTAACAGAGCACTAATTGTAATACTTTGCAAAAGTGTATAAGCACTAATTGAGCACTACACCCTGGCGGAGTTTCAAAGTTGGTGCTCGATTGGGGAGGGGGGAGGGAAGTGTGAACTCGACCTTTTTAAGAAACGCCATTATTTCACGAACTTACATGGCAATAATAATTCTTAAATCTGGCAAAACGATAGCACATATTGAGCACTGAATTCTGACCCATGCAATTTCATGATAAGTATTCGAGTTGGTGGGGGGGGGGGGGGGGGGGGGGGGGGGGCAGGTTCACGGACCTAGCATGTCTTGCTAGGTCCATGAACCATATCCGTGAACCATACGACGTGATGATCTAAATAATATTTGTATTAATTTTGTATTTGTATTTGCATTTATTGCTGTTTCTTACAAAGCACAATTCGAGAATTGTATAAACATAGTTGGGTTGAAAACGAAACACAAATAATTACTGTCGACTATATCATGCACTTATACCCAGATCAAATTGACCAGTCTGTCTCTCGTCTATTGCTATGCTTTATTCTTTAGGATATATATTGATAGCGTCAATTTGTTACAGTGATAGGACAACTGCTTCCGTGTGAAATTCTAAAACATCCTGTAAGTATGCAACCAAAATAATGAATGTCTTTAAAAATGCCTACAGCCTAATACAGTAAATCTTCGACTCAACCTACCATTTGGGGGTCACAAAAACAAAGTGCAGTTTCCGAACCCATTTCAAGGTACACAAAATCAAAGTACAGTTTCCGAATATCGAGAGACAGTATATCAAGAGCACAGCCTTCTTTATTCAAATCATTCATTTCTTATACTGCCCTTTCACTCGGGCTATTTGGACGGGTTCGCGCATATTTGCTCGCGCAGGCAAAAATGACGTCATGGTCTGGTATGTACTGCACCCTGGTATCTAAAGTCCCAACTTCGAACAATTGTCATTCTTTTCAACTGTCATTCTTGTCACAATATTCTGTCAATCTCTTGCAACGTTATTGAGGTTATGTCATATCTACATTTTGGCGAGGGCCTATAGGCTTACCCAGATTTAGACGTGAACGATATTTATGTTGACCCAAGCAATGAACATCATTCAAGAACTTGTCCCGGTGATATTCCGGATTCATTATATCATTGAATAAAATCTTTCATATCATTTATTATCATAAAAAAAGTTACTAGTTGGTGAACTCGCGAAGTCACGGCCTAATAGAATGCGTGCGTAATTTAAATTATCCTACGGAAATTCTCAAAGTTATTGGTATGTTCGCAGATATGACACTTCAAACAAACCGATTTACTTGAACATCTTTGGAAAGTGACGTCATGGTCTGGAAACAACGGCACCATCGGCGATTTTGTGAACTAAAATTATTGGACATCGGTTAACATGGGAAGCATACCCCGAGTGAAAGGGCAGTATCAGAGAAGAATGATCTGAATAAAGAAGGCTGTGATCAAGAGACACAAATTTGAGACAGAAAAACTGTGAGGCCTTACCACTGATCTCTATAACTAGTTATAGAGATCAGTGGGCCTTACCACTGATCAGTGGGCCTTACCAAGGCTTTACCAAGTCCAAGGGACAGATTTGAAGTACACAATCACAAATATCGAGGTACACAAAATCAAAGTACTGTTTCCGACTATCGAAGTACAGCATATCGAGGGACACATTAATAGTATCCTAGTATCTTTTTATGTTTGGTCGAGCTTTCCCGCCTATGAAATCAGCGCGGTGTTGTCAAGTTTGACAGGGAATTTTGGCCGTGACGAGGGATATAATGGGTCGTGCGGCGGGAATTTTCCCACTACCCACTACCCACGATCGGGTAGTGGGAATAGCCGCACAGCGCGGGTACTGCTATTGCCACTACCCGGTCGTGCGTAGTGGGTAGTGGGAATAGCCACTTCTTTTAGGATGGGTCTGTTGGTAACAATTGAAACGTCAAAGAATATTAGTACCAAGTAATTTTGCATAACCACATCTTTGCAAGTTTTGTTGTAGGCTAGGCTACTTATTATAAATTATGTGGTGTAAGTGTTTGTGACAGTATTTTCATCTCAATAGGCATATACTTAATTTATTTCATTGGTAAGTAATACCTAGGCGTAGAAGTTCCGTGCAAATAGGTCACCTAGTGTACGTGTATTATTCAAGTCAACTTTATAGGTTATGAGCACAGAAGCAAGGGACAAAAAGATTAGGCCTTTGGTTTCAGGGATTGCCATTGTAATAAAATAGGCATACCTTTGTGCTATGGACTCGTGGTGCTTGAACCAATAACCTCACATACTTATTCCTATTCCACTACCCCTTGTAAATGATAGTCACTACACACTCCATTGCATGTATGCCTACGCCTACAGCGGCCTATTCCTATAACACCCCCGCGCTAAAACTAGGCCTAGGCCTACACACTTCATTGCACTTACAGCGGCCTATTCCTATCACGCTCCCCCGTGTAAATGATGGCCACTACACACTCCATTGCATGTAGGCTTACAGCGGCCGATTCCTCTAACACCCCTACTCTAGAACTAGGCCTAGGCCTACCCACTTCATTGCACATACAGCGGCCTATTCCTATTCCACTCCCCCGTGTAAAAGATGGTCACTAGAACTACATACACACTCCGTGGCACGTATAGGGCCAAGGCTTAAATTCGTACCTCACCCCCATATAAAATTACCAAATTCAAGGTAGGCGTACCTACTCTGTGACATCAAGGGGAGGGGGAGGGGGGTATTGAGCGGTCAACTTAGAGACTGTTTTCTATTTGCTACTAAAATATCTCTCGCATGGACGTCATTTTTTGTCCAAAACGTGTGCTAGACTGCATTACATTGGTTAGGAAACAACTTCAGTAGGAAGTTCTGGGCCCAGATTCATTCACAAAGAATTTGATCTCTTAGGTCAAGTTGATATTCTCTAAAAAGTTCAGGCCTAAGTTCGGTAAATTTACTGATTAACGTACCATGACTATTTGTTTTCAATTTTAAATTTTTTTAATAATGTTTTTGAAGTATATAAGCTCCATTCCGCCTGCCGGCGGTATACGCGAGGTTTAAACACCAACTTGACCTTAACCCAACCTACTGCCCAATCAAAGTCCCAGCTTCTTGGAGCTAGCTGGCACTAGCACGTTATTCCAAGTGAATTATTAGGTAAGGGTCCTGTCCACCTCTGTCACCTTTGTCAGATCACAAAGCATCAACTTCAAGTGAGTAAAAAACTTATTAAAACAAACAAAATATAAAATATCCAAACTACACACCATAGGCCTAGATATAGGCCTATACAAGATTTATCAGAAAACACCAAAGTTGCAAACATGAAACAAAAATTGGCCATGGTACATTAATCAGTAAAATTACCAAAAGTTCTAAAAATAGTTGGTGGTGAAGTTATCACTGGTCCCGACTTGTTTTAGTGGAGATAAAACACTCGCTTTGCAACTGATTTTGATGATTCTGAAGATTTTGCTCACTCAGATTTGATTAGTATATATGACAAGATTAAAAATGTGAATCTAGAGGTTGGGAGTAGAGGTCTACACGATCCTGTTTTCGAATAATGTTTAATATTCGATCCTAACCTCACAGTTGCGAATTTCAACTAACAGCTGACAGAATTGACGGTAAACAAAATGCAAAGCCTTCTTGATGATCACGATCACTATCAAGAAGTTTCATGACAATTAGAGAGAAACAAACATAAAAGTATATGAAACATTTTATTCATTCATTATGATTTTAAATATCATCTAGTTGAGAAACAAGTAATTGATGCTCATATCGCATTACTAAAAACTAATTGACATCCCACTCTTTGCACATATCTTTTGACAGTCCCTCCAGCATCTTATTGACTAACTGGCACTTTTTGACAAGAAATGGCGCCCTCCATGCACGGGAGTTGACCACTCTCTTCCCCAGTAGGCCTACCTATCCTCTCTAATAGAGGGCGCGGAGTGTCTGTGGTACTGGCAACCATCTTTCTTCACGGGCTTCTTTGGTTCATCCAGCGCTATGTAGCTACCACGGTCCATAGTAGGATACAGTAGGCCTATTGAGATATTAAATGTGTGAGCTCTAGTATGAAGTAAGGTCTAGAGTGCAGTGGTCTAAGCCTAATCTATTTGTAGGAAACTATGTCGACAGCATACATTATTCACCACGGTTATTGACTTACTTGGAGACTCAATATGCTGTAAGCTCAATATTATTCTTTTAGGTTAGGTAGGCCTACATACTTTTGGGGCTTGTAGGTTTTTTTAGTGCTGGATAGTGTTAGGTACGATTAGATTTATGCCGAATGGACAACGAGACTGATTTTACGGTTCAAACCTTACCCTACCAAATGGTAACTCACGCATTATCACCACTACAAACTCAGTGCTATGACCTAACATGACTACCAGTATAAAAAGATTAGTTGAGCTTAAAGCACATTCAAGACTAAACGTAGGGACACGAACAGATAATATCAGGTTAATATATAAGAATTATGGTAGGCCTGACCAGAGTTGGTGAAGTTCACTTATATAAAAGGAACTTTTTAAAAGTTCAGTTCATGTCAAATAAATCAATCTTTTAGAAAGTTCAAAGTTCGTTTTCGTGGCTTTGCTGTGAAAGTTCAAGTTCAAGTTGAAGCTTCGTTTACTGACTCACGTTGGACGCGTCGAGCGACGGGCGAAACGCGTGTTGCTCCCCGCACGTATCGTTTACTGACTCGCGCAGTCGCGCCCACTGACTGGTTACTGAATGTCAGTTAATGCAAGATGGATGCTATTGATTTGTATAGATACCAAGTGGAGCAATATTATTATTATATTATATGATTATGAAAATGAAATAAATTGAGTTAAATAACGTATCCTGTCCTGTCCACCACGACAACAAATTCCAAACACAACGATGAGGTTGGAATACGTCCAATCTTCACGAAAGTCCCGTAAATTTCGCAGCGCTGATGGTTGAACAGAGTGCATTGTGGGACAGTAACGCGCGCGATCAGACGCGACCGAGCGAAAATGTTGGACCAAGTTCAACTTGGAAGCGACACGCGAAGGCCTACGCGCCGTGTTGCCTGTCGCGAGCTACTAGCGCTGTGATTGGTGCCGCTCGTCGCGTGTCGCGCCCAACGCGAGTCAGTAAACGATACTTGAAATGAACATGGATTCATTCAAAAAGTCACCTTGAAAATTATATGGAAAAAAGGCTTCAAAAATAATATATGGCTCGTCTAGTGACAAGTGAACACATGATGAAATCCCAAACAGGGAATATTATAGGCCTACATTCGTGATAGACTGTAAAATAGTCATTCTCATTCTGAATTTGGACGGGGAAGTACGGATAGTGCGATCGTGGCGAATAGGATTGTGACATTTATGAGTGATCTAAAATTATGAACTTTCAAATGAACGTTTTATTTCGTTAAAGATCATCGAAAGAGAAGAAAGTTCCAAGACCGTCGACTGTAAATGTGACGCGTTCATTGAAAAGTTAAGAAAATACGAACGTGATCATTTTAAAAGTTCATTACGGTACCCAACACTGGGCCTGATGCTTTGTATTTTTCCAAGTCGACACTGCAGTCACAAACTGGGCCTATAGGCAAACTCAATGCTTTTTTTTTATATATTGGGTTTTCAACGATGCACTGTAATGATGACTGAGATCTATTGGCGTAAAAAAACTCAATGCTATAGGCCTATTAAAATATAGACCTAGAGGCCCTGTATTTTAAAAATAATCTTTCATCATATTTTTTCATCTGATTTCAAATTTGTACTGTCAAAATAACGATTGCTATTGAGCTTGATTCAAGAATGTCTTTTGCAGGCAACAAAGCTTTGTGATTGGATATGGGCAAAGCTGAAGCACACATCGATGATCAACGTGACACTCGCCTTGGCGCTGCACACTTGGATGCTAGTAAGATGTTAGAAGCAGCCTTGCAGCAAATGGATGGTATAATATCAGGTAAATATGTTTCTATCCTTGTAATAATTCTACTTTTTCATAAGTGAACACAACATTATTTGGGCCTACTGTAGGATTTCGGACCACCAACCCCACCAGCCTCGCGGAAGAACTAAATAACTTGTTCATCCTTGCTGGTAACATTGCTCCACCTATAAACCACACCACGCGTTCTCTGCCTAGTCCAACCATATTTCTTCATCCTACCCACACTGCTGAAGTAATGAGAATCAGTAGTAAACACTCAGCTGTAAACACTCCTGTGGCTTGGATGGAATTCCAGGCTCCCTCGTGGCTAAATCCTAGCCCTCTCATTATCATTATCAACAGGTCTCTCAATTCTGGTGTCTTTTTCCTTGAACTTAAATCTCTTGTAATTCCCATCCATAAAAGAGAAACAACGACAGACATAAACAACCATAGACCCATTCCACTCCTATCCTCTCTTTCCAAAATCTTTGAAAACATTATGCTCACCAGACTACTTACTTATCTTAAATCCCATAACATCCTCGCTCAATGCTAACATGGCTTCCAAAAAAACAAATCTACCGTCACTGCCATATTCAACTTCTGAACTACTCTCCACACTGCCCTTGATAGAGGTGACCACTCTATTAGTCTCTTCTACAATCTTTCCGAAGTCTTCGACACTATTGACCACAGCCATGTCCTCATCAAACTCAACTCACTTGGGATCTGGGACATTGCCAATTAGTGGATTGCCTCTTTCCTTTCAAATCAAACCCAAGTAGTCAGGGTCTCTTCCTTGTTCTCACCCATAATTTCAAACCCACTGTATGTCCTCAAAACTCAGTCCTTTCTCCTCTTTTTTTTCTCCTCTATGTTAATGACCTTCCTCAACTCCTAAACTCGGGACACCTATTCCAATTTGCCGATGAAACCAACCACCTCATCACAACCCCCAAATCTAACCTCTTTTCCTCCGTAACTCAGACTGTAAACGATCAAACCTCTCTACTGCCTCAATAACAAACTTTCTCTCCAACCCACCAAAACAGTCTATGTACACTTCCATACCAAAACAAACCCTCCCTCTTTCTCTCCCCTCATCAAAGTCGACAACAAGATCATCATCCCCAGCACCCACTCCACCAAGTTTCTAGGAATCCATATCACCCCTACCCTGGACTGGTCCATCCACATCCAACACACTCTCAACAAGATCATCCCCAGCACCCACTCCACCAAGTTCTGGGAATCCATATCACCCCTACCCTGGACTGGTCCATCCACATCCAACACACCCTCAACAAGAACATCCCCAGCAGCAACTCCACCAAGTTTCTGGGAATCCATATCACCCCTACCCTGGACTGGTCCATCCACATCCAACACACCCTCAACAAGATCATCCCCAGCACCCACTCCACCAAGTTTCTAGGAATCCATATCACCCCTACCCTGGACTGGTCCATCCACATCCAACACACCCTCAACAAGATCATCCCCAGCATCCACTCCACCAAGTTTCTGGGAATCCATATCACCCCTACCCTGGACTGGTCCATCCACATCCAACACACCCTCAACAACACCATCCCCAGCACCCACTCCACCAAGTTTCTAGGAATCCATATCACCCTACCCTGGACTGGTCCATCCACATCCAACACACCCTCAACAAGATCATCCCCAGCATCCACTCCACCAAGTTTCTGGGAATCCATATAACCCCTACCCTGGACTGGTCCATCCACATCCAACACACCCTCAACAAGATCATCCCCAGCACCCACTCCACCAAGTTTCTAGAAATCCATATCACCCCTACCCTGGACTGGTCCATCCACATCCAACACACCCTCAACAAGATCATTCCCAGCACCCACTCCACCAAGTTTCTAGGAATCCATATCACCCCTACCCTGGACTGGTCCATTCACATCCAACACACCCTCAACAAGATCATCCCCAGCACCCACTCCACCAAGTTTCTAGGAATCCATATCACCCCTACCCTGGACTGGTCCATCCACATCCAACACACCCTCAACAAGATCATCCCCAGCATCCACTCCACCAAGTTTCTGGGAATCCATATCACCCCTACCCTGGACTGGTCCATCCACATCCAACACACCCTCAACAAGATCATTCCCAGCACCCACTCCACCAAGTTTCTAGGAATCCATATCACCCCTACCCTGGACTGGTCCATTCACATCCAACACACCCTCAACAAGATCATCCCCAGCACCCACTCCACCAAGTTTCTGGGAATCCATATCACCCCTACCCTGCACTGGTCCATCCACATCCAACACACCCTCAACAAGATCAAAAGTGGTAACTTCCTCCTTCACAGACTCAAGCCCACTGTCAGCCCCCCACACCCTGAAACTTGACTATCATGCTCATCTCCACTGTCACCTCTCGTACGGTCTCCTCTTCTGGGGAACTTGTCCCCAAGCCAAACACATCTTTATTATTCAAAATAATAGCCTGCATCTCTCGACGGAAAACCTGCGAGCCACACTTCACTAACCGCAATATCCTGACCCTCACCCGTACTCTTATCCAGATTGCTAGCACTTTTGCTCGAAATCACCCTCACCTCTTCCTCACAATGCTACCGTTCATAACCACTCAACCAGAAACAGCAATGCCCTCCGCACCCTAACCCATACTAGCACTCTCTCCACTCACAGCCCTCTTCACCTTTGCACCACCATCCCTCACGCATAACCTAATAAATCTTCCTATACAGTCTGAAAACCTTTATAATTCAAAATCCCTTCTACACACTGGAAGAGTTCCTCTCATACTGATTGATGCTTATATAATCATGTCGAGTGCCTTTGTTACATGATTTTCGATTACTTCTCTCACTTAAATTTCTCTTATTACTTGTGAATTGGCTTTTTTTCCTCGATTATCCAAGTATTTAATTCTAGTGCTTAATTCTTATAAATGACGATTTCTATACATGCACACTGTATATGTCCAATGAATGATAATAAATACAATACAATACAATATTAGACCTGTGAGGTGGGGGCATTCAATGACAAACTGGGGTGTCGGTCGTATAACAAGCTGTAAGCCTACATAATACACAATAAGAAATATGTTTGAGCTAACTAGTCATGAAATGTATTTGAAATCATTCTATCGGAACACTCTTAGGTAAAAGCAGGGAATTGCTTTTAGAGAAAATGGTGAAAATGTTACGAATTTCAATAACTTGATCCATTTTAAACCTAGAACCATATTATTTGTTGTCACTGTAGTTGTACAGCAGCCATATTGCAGCTTGAGTACCATTACTAGGGCTTTCTAGGAGCAGGCTCCCTAGAGCAATATGAGAGCTATTATAACCATTGAGACTAGCTTTTCACAGCTCTGTCCAAGGTCGTTCTGACCATCCTGATAGTACTGCTACTGACTGACAGAAATCACATTGCCTGATGCACTGTGAGAGGGTATCAAAGTGGGGTGCAAGAGAGAGAGAGAGAGGGAGAGGAAACGATATATGAGTCGGCTGTACTATACAAACAAAAACGTGAAAAAGGTTTTCCCCATTTCGATTTTTCTTGATGAGGATTTCAATTATCGGGGTCATATTGATGAAAATATTGACAAGTTGATAAAGTGAACAGCGCACTACTTTTATTGTGTTTCTTGGGGTCCTGACTGACTACTAGGCCTAAATGAATACAACAATCCAAGCTTGCAATTAGACTTACTGTCAAATTAATAATCTTCAATACTTTTTTGAGATATGAAGAGTTTGGTGATGAACAACATGAATTCATGATTTATATTCCGGCATTACGATTCAGGTCGAACTTGGCAGAATGAATTACGACAATTTGATTATTTTTCGCAATATCCATGCTAAGGCGATCCGGCGATCCCCTCTCCCCCCCCTACCTCTTCCACAGAAATACCTGTGCCAGCAGATGAAAAGACCAGTTCTGGAAAGATATATATATATATATATATATATATATATATATATCTATATCTATATATCCATATCTATATACTGTTATCAATATAAACTATACATATATATATATATATATATAATATATATATATATATATATATATATATATATATATATAATATATATATATATATATATATATATATATATATATATATATATATATATATATATATATATAT
>OZ023327.1:25322627-25402627 GCA_964007535.1 Brachyptera risi
ATTTATATATATATATATATATATATATATATATATATATATATATATATATATATATATTCATATATATATATATATATATATATATATATATATATATATATATATATATATATATATATATATATATATATATATATTTATATATATATATATATATATATATATATATATATATATATATATATATATATATATATATATATCTATCTATATATATATATGTATATATATATATATATATATATATATATAATATATATATATATATTATATATATATATATATATATATATATATATATATATATATATATATATATTTATATATATATATATATATATGTTTGTATATATATATACATATATATATATATATATATATATATATATATATATATATATATATATATATATATATATATATATATATATATATATATATATATATCTATATATATATATATTATATATATATATATATATATATATATATATATATATATATATATATATATATATGTATATATATATATATATATATATATATATATATATATATATATATATATATATATATATATATATATATATATATATATATATATATATATATATATATATATATATATATATATATATATATATATATATATATGTATATATATATATATATATTTATATATGTATATATATATATATATATATATATATAAATATATATATATATATATATATATATATATATATTTATATATATATACATACATTGGCGTTTGGTCCGGGGGTGGGCAGGGGGGCATCGCCCCCCCCAACTTTTGGCTCAGGGTGGCCAGGGGGGAGTAAGAAAAAAGTCTTGCAAGACTCAATTGGTCTCGTTGTTTCCTGTTGAAACCCACTTTGTTTAAATTACCTGTAATTTTTTTTACTTTTATTTTCTCATTAACTTCATAAGTTCATACATTGTTAAATGTTGATTAGGCTTTCAAATCAGGAAGTCAGTACTACTTTTTTCCGTGAGGTTGTACGACGTCACATTCAAAAAAGTGCGGAACAAGTATTCAAAACGCCTCAAAACTGCACAATATCAAGTTAGATTATATGCTAGGTCTCATCAATACTTTTGCTCACGTTTGAAGTGGAGGTGCAAACAAAAAAGAAACGATTTGTTCAACAGGTACTTTAGGTTCACATGTTCGATTACTCTTATTCAATAATATTTGTGAAACTACGAATTTATTCATAAAAACATTACTGGGACGTGGTTGTAGGGGGTTCAAGGTAGGACGCGGTCCCACCTATCGACATTTGCCCCGTAATAATTTATCCTCCTTCAAAAATATATAATGTTGACCTACGAATAAAATCACAATGAAATATTATTATTTTTTCTTCATTGCGTTTTAACGACGCACTGTAATGATGCCTAAGATCTATTGGCGTCAGATGGATGAAAAATGAGATGGTGGGATGATGAGATGAAGGTTTTTATGGGTAATGGGAAGGATAGTGGGAAGGAAGCGGTCGTGGCCTATATTGTGGGAACCATCCCGGCATTAGCCTAGACTACAGAGGAAAATAAACGAAAAACCCATGTAAAGATGGACGGTAGCGGGGATCGAACCGGGTCCGACATGCCCATTACCTCCCGGGTCACATGGAGCAAGTGCGTTAACCACTCAGCTACCTGTGCCGGTATGAAATATTATTACTTATTATTATGAATTGTATCAATATACACTCTACTACTTTACATTTCCTTCTTTTTTCGATAAGATTCAATCATCAGATTTCGAGACTGCTCATGAATCGCAAAAACCACTTGAAAAATGACCATATTCCAAAAAAATTACTGCTAGGAATTTTGCTGGGAGAAATCCCGAAAATTACTTCGAAAATGTCCAAAATGATTTGAAAATAACTTCGATGATGTCCATAGATTCAAATCATTGGACTCCAAAACTACTTGTAAATATCAAAAATCACTTGGAAAATGACATGAGCCTATTTCGAAAAATTCCCTGCGGGGCTTTGCTGGGAGAAATCGCTAAAGTATAACTTCGAAAATGTCCATGATGATTCAATCATAAGACTCCGAAACCATTTGTGAATCGCAAAAATTACTTGATAAAATGTTCATATTTTCAAAAACTCCCTGCGGGGCTCTGCTGGGGGACTTTCACCCCCAGATTTTTTCACGCGCGGCCTGTATCCAGCTGGGTGGTCATTTGATTTATGTAACCTGTGCGCCCCCCAATACACAAATTCTAGCGACGTCCCTAAAACAAAACAAAAATATTTTATTTTTTTCGTGAAATCAGCTTCAACCAAAAACGAAATGAGTCTAGAAAACCCCTTGAACAGCTCATACTCAAAATATGTGTGGCTCTTTGAAAAGTCTCTCCCCCCCCCAACTTGACCCCATGGTCAGGAATTGGTCTAGCCCCCCCCCATCTTTCAAAACGTTCCGACGCCCCTGTATATATATATATATATATATATTTATATATATATATATATATATATATATATATATATATATATATATATATATATATATATATAAATATATATATATATATATATATATATATATTTTTTTTTTCACTATTCAAATAAGCAAGACAATGATTCTCAGTCGAGTTATTTGAATTCTCAATCAGTGTTCAATGACCCGAGATTTGAATCGGCGGGATGAGGTGATTTTCTGTGACGCATGTATGGTATTATATTCCGAGCGATACTGCATGCATCATCTTCAATACATTCTAAGTCGGTGAGATGTCATCTTCCAGCATTTCCATGCTCTGTCCTTTCCATTGTACTTGCTTCACAACGACGCCTGCGTGCAATGCGTCGCTCGACGGCGTCGTCGACGCATCGACCAGCCTTAGGGACTAGTCAAATCTCGTCGCAGTATTCCAACTGGGCAGATTGCTTGCGCTGGGAAGGGCCCTCGGGTTCATCACAACACAACCCGTGAACACTAGTTGACTGTTGGTCTAGAGTCCACTAGAATGTGGCAAGTGATGGGTCGGCAGGGAGTGGGGGCAACAGGTGCGTGGGGCTGCTGATGACGCGGTGCTGGTGGCTCGCTCTCTGCGGCGAGCGGCGACGTGCCTCCGACCGCCACTGTAAGTACAATAGAGCTGTTGGTCTAGATTGTCACTAGAGTGTGGGAAGTGAGGGGTCGGCAGGGAGTGGGGGCAACAGGTGCGTGGGGCTGCTGATGACCCGGTGCTGGTGGCTCGCTCTCTGCGGCGAGCGGCGACGTGCCTCCGACCGCCACTGTAAGTACAACAGAGCTGCATTTCTGTCAACATCTTGTAGCCTACAATTCGGAAAAAATAACGACTAGGCCCAGATATAGTTTTGCCATATAGCTATGGAAACTTGATACCACCATCTCAATGATATGTTCTAGTGCCCATTAGTCGTGACATAGGTATTGCCTATTCTATAGAGAAATATGAACGGAATCGAGTCATGTCTTCGCCACGACTCAGAAAAACGGCTTGGTCCCAGACGACTGATATATTAATTATAGTTTTGGAAATTGAGAGGGTGATTTTTAGTTTTCAAATTTCGTCATTGGTCATTCAAATCTAGTTTGAGGGCTGTGTTGTCCTGTCGTTTGATGGGTCGAGTAGTCCAAGTTTCAGCTATTATCCAATCAGCTTTTCTTTGTGCATGTTCACATTCGTCTCAGCTCACACAATGTCGTTGTGATGAGGACAGTTTGGAGTATACAAATATGCCATTTTTATTGTTGATTACGCATTACGGCTTATTATGCATGGCACGTACACTCCTAACGGTATCCACATTTGAATTTTTCTCAAAATAGATCACGCTGATTTCCCCCAAAAACAAGAAGATTCTATTCTGGAATTGGAATTATTTTGAGACAAATTTTGAACCTCATTTGATTCTCTGCAGACTCGTGGAGCACGGACAAAAATAAATCCACAAAACTAAAAATAAACATCGATTTGTTCTTCAGTATGTAATTTGTATTATTGCTATTTACAAATGAAGTCCATGTCAAGGAGAGATAAGTCTCGGACCTCAGTATTGGAGGTAACTTGGCGGGGAAAGACCTCTGACGTCAGACTCATCTTTGCTTGACATGGACACTATATTCCAATGCACGATGACGATATTTATTTCCCTCATTTTAAAGAAAATCAAAAATCACGATTCGTGACGTAGGTATTGTCGATTCTGCATAAAGAAATCAACAGAATCAAGTAATGTGTCTACGTCATGACTAGGAAAAGAAACCGGGTTCTAGGGGACGAATGAATAGATTACAATTTCTCAAATTGAGTTGATGATTTCTAGTTTTCACTGAAATAAGGGAAATAAATATCGTTATTATTCGTTGAAATCTAGTTCCTGTGTTGTGATGTCCTTTAAAGATATGTTCAAGTTCAAGTTATTGGTATTATAAAAAATTAACAAAATAACGTGATACAAATGTATACAAAATAATACACAACAAAATTAAGTCTTCACAGTTCGGTGGTTCAACTGTGGATGTACCGAAATAAAAGTTAATACATCGTGACTATTAAGAAAATAAAAGTAAGTGCTAAATAGTTTTAGTTAGTATTTGAAATAATATATTCATTTCTTACGATATTTGAATTACAACTATAGAGTGAGTATGAAAATGAAAGAATTTGGAAAATAATTAGGAAAAGAGAGAAGAAATATCAGTTCCGTCCCCTAAAAATAGTTTTACATACAATTTATATCATTCGTGAGGAAATTTTTCAATTCTTGTTCAACATTACGATAACAACTCGAATTTTTAATGGAGATGGGTAAATTGTTAAAAGTCGATCCATAACTTGTTTGTAAGCTTGACTATAAGTGGGTTGCTTTTTATTTTCTCACTGGTTACTATGTCGTCACCACCGTTATCTTGAGCACTCCCAGACAACCAATCAGACGATAAGCTTTCATGCATGGTGTGTCACTAAGAACATGCACGCGATTATGTCTAAACTCATCTCATTCTAAACTCGTCTCATCCATTGAAAAGCCCTCAAAGGAGTAAATGAGACGAGTTTAGAATGAGACGAGTTCAGACAGCCAATAGGCCTATACGGATTCGTTAAAAATGAGACGAGTTTTGAAAGAGACGAGTTTAGAATGAGATGAGTTTAGAATGAGATGAGTTTAGAATGAGATTAATTTAGAATGAGACGAGTTTAGAATGAGACTTGTCTGGAAAGAGACGAGTTTAGAATGAGATGAGTTAGGACGTCACCCTTCCCACCATCTCACACATGATTGCAGCTCCAACCTGTCATTATTGGCACAGTAGTGCTTGTCAAACGAGACGGTCGTGATCACTGTGTGAGTGGCTGTGACTGTACGGTAAGCTCCAGCATTGGAGGCTGGGCTTGTTGTGATCAATAGCTGGTCTGTTGTCGAGCGCATGGCCGTGTGGCAACAGGTGGGCCCTGACAGACCCAACCACACAAATCTAGCTAGAGGAGAAATACGAAAAACAAGAAGAAACAAAGCGACAATATCAATCAAACAAACAAACAAACAAACCGAATAGAAAACTTCCATAGAAACAAGCAACCAACCGGCCAACGATTTAATTTGATTTGGAGATTGTATTTATATTTATATGTTTTTGTGTATGTGAGACCTGTTAGAACATGGAGAAAGCAGGCGCGTCAATTTTTCATTCATTTATATCGGGCTTAACGACGCACTGTAGCCTACTGATTGATTTTTTGCTCAACGACCCCACCAACAGCCAGGTTATACGGGGGTACGAATGAGCAGGTGATAATGATACTCTAGGTAGTGTTGATAAGTGAGAGAACGTTTACAAAAACCCATGCCTTATGCTGGACTCGAACCCACGCCCAACGGTGACTTGAGTTTCTGAAGCAGTGCCTTAGTTGCCTGAACAACGGAGGAAGGCTCACTGTACTGATGACAACGATTTATTAGCTTCAGTGATTAATATATGAGATGGTGCGATGATGAGGTGAAAAGTTATTGTGAAGCTGGCCTTACATGAACATTTTCGATGCGATATTGCAACCGCATGCGGGAGCGATATCAGTCATTTTGAATTATTGACCAATCAGCGAAGACTGCGTGATGGTGCGTGGTTTTGTCGCACAAGTTCAGCTCTACTCAACTTTTGGCTCGCGACGCAGTAAATCGCATGTGGAATGGCCGGATGTAGCTTGGGTTCAGGTAAAATCCGCTTGAGATCGCCGACGTACTGCTTCCCCCAGAACAGCTGTGTCGATTTTAGCATGAATTGTTTTAAAATAATTCCATAATTGATCAATTTGCCCACGTGCACACGACTTCTTTTATGAGATTTTGTTTTTATATAGTTATCATTATGATTGAGAAGACACCAGCGATGTCAACAAAATTACAACGAACAGTCAACGTACTTAAGTCATGCCACGAAAAGCGCGGGACACTATAGACACGCCCATCTCTTTGACAAACTTGCTTGCATTGCTACTAGGCAGCAGCACTCTTGTTTAATCGCGTCGCACCGTCCCGCAACCGTATGCGGGAGCGATATCGCATTGAAAATGTTCATGTAAGGCCAGCTTGAGTGTTTTTGGATAGTGAGAAGGAGTCGGTCGTGGCCTGTTGTTAAGGAACCATTCCAGTATTGACCTGAACGACTGGCGAAATCGCGAACGAACCCTGTCAGAATGGTCGACCATGGCAGGAATCGAACCCCGGTCTCCTGAATGACGGTTCAGTGCGCTAGCAACTTGACCACTCGTCTCAGTAAAGCACATCAAATATCAAGATGACAATGAATTACGAAGTTTGTGTGATCAAAGGTCGGTGACCATGATAAGTTGATAACCACATTCAACTTTCAGTAGTATCAGCCACCTGAACTAAGCTTTCTAATTAGCTCTACCAGAATACGTATTCGAGCGCATCTGCTCCCAAGTTACCGTTTCTCAAGTAAAACTCACCGCCCGCCGTGGTTCATTCATCTAAGGCACTGCTTTAAGGTTCAAGGTGCTTCTCTAGAGATGGCTCATTCAGCCAATGAGCATGCTGCCTTAGAAACTGCAGTCAAGTCGGACGTGGATTCGAGTCTTGCATAAGGCATGGTTTTTGGATGAGCGAACTGAAGACTCATTTATACTGTACTCAAATTTCAGTTCGCGCTCCACATGTCATCATTTACCTGATGTTTCTGAAAGAACTAATCAGTGAACAGCATCCATTGTGTCGTATCGCAAGGTGAGATACTCGTATATGACACATCAGCTCAGTTGGTCAAATACATAGTTCACTGTTCAGGCTATTCATCCATCTGAAAATGAGAGAAGCCTTCTGACAAATAACTAGATTTTGAATCTACTAATGCAGAACCATCAAAGTGAATCAATATTAAACTGATGACAATTAATTCGGAAGGAATGGCATCAACTGTCTCTCAACCAACTCGTCCTCAAACCACACTGACTCTAACTTATACTGTCTCCATCTAATTATCTAAAAAATGGAGACATTTGCAAAGTCCCGGTTTTCTGTGATATTCCTGTTTTTCTGGATTTCAAAAAAAAAAAACACGTCATCTTGGTACTTTTCTTCCGAATCATTTAATACTGCTCTTATGAAGATACATTTATTTTGAGAGACAGTTGTTCTGTGGATCAGATTTTCAAGATTTCTATGATTTTTTTCAGTCATTCAACATTGCTCTTATGGAGATAGGCCCCCAGTTGTTTTGATAGACAGTTCCATGGATCAGATTTTCATGATTTCCATGATTTTTTTCAGTCATTCAACATTGCTCTTATGGAGATAGGCCCTCAGTTGTTTTGAGAGACAGTTGTTCTGTGGATCAGATTTTATAGATTTCTATGATTTTGTTTCACACATTTAACATTGCTCTCATGGAGACACGGTTGTTTTGAGAGACAGTTGTTCTGTGGATCAGATTTTCATGATTTCCATGATTTTTTTCAGCCATTCAACATTGCTCTTATGGAGATAGGCCCTCAGTTGTTTTGAGAGACAGTTGTTCTGTGGATCAGATTTTATAGATTTCTATGATTTTGTTTCAGACATTTAACATTGCTCTCATGGAGATACGGTTGTTTTGAGAGACAGTTGTTCTGTGGATCAGATTTTCATGATTTCCATGATTTTTTTCAGCCATTCAACATTGCTCTTATGGAGATGGGCCCTCAGTTGTTTTGAGAGACAGTTGTTCTGTGGATCAGATTTTCATGATTTCCACGATTTTTTTCAGCCATTCAACATTGCTCTAATGAAGATAGGCCCACAGTTGTTTTGAGAGACAGTTGTTCTGTGGATCAGATTTTCATGATTTCCATGATTATTTTTCAGACATTCTACATTGCTCTTATGGAGATAGGCCCACAGTTGTTTTGAGAGATAGTTGTTCTGTGGATCAGATTTTCATGATTTCTAAGATTTTTTTTCCAGTCATTCAACATTGCCCTTATAGAGATAGGCCCACAGTTGTTTTGAGAGGCTGCTGTTGTTCTTTGGATCAGATTTACAAGATTTCTATGATTTTTTTCAAGACATTCAACATTGCTCTTATGGAGACAGTTGTTTTTAGATACAGTTGTTCCGTGGATCAGATTTTGAAGATTTCTATGATTTTTTTTTTAGTCATTCAACATTGCTCTTATGGAGACACAGTTGTTTTGAGACAGTTCCGTAGATCAGATTCTCAAGATTTCTATGATTTTTTTTCAGACATTCAACATTGCTCTTATGGAGACACGGTTGTTTTTAGATACAGTTGTTCTGTGGATCAGATTTTCAAGATTTCTATGATTTTTTTCAGACATTCAACATTGCTCTTATGGAGATCTATACGGTTGTTTTTAGAGACAGTTGTTCCGTGGATCAGATTTTCAAGATTTCTATGTTTTTTTTCAGACATTCAACATTGCTCTTATGGAGATAGGCCCACAGTTGTTTTGAGAGACAGTTATTTTGTGGTTCAGATTTTCAAGATTTCTATGATTTTTTCCAGACATTCAACATTGCTCTTATGGAGATAGGCCCACAGTTGTTTTGAGAGACAGTTGTTCTGTGGATCAGATTTTCAAGATCTCTATGATTTTTTTCCATTCATTTAACATTGCTCTTAGAGTCGGTTGTACCAAGTGATGATTACATTGTCATTGTGATCAAGTTATTATTAGTTATCTTGAAGGAATTGACATTGATGGATATACACAAAACTTATGTATTAGATCCATTTAATGCCGACAAGTTGTTGAAAAAAATTAGCCATCTTCTAGTATGTATTTTGATTTTCTCTCAATGGTCTGCATACTCCATCTAGCATGCGGCGTGACGTCACACAGGCGTTCACCACTTGTCTACTTGTTTTCTGCTAACCCACGTTATCCCATCTTACAGCTCAACTATTTCTTACAAACAAGTTAGACAAATGTTTTGGGTTCTTTTGTAGAGAGTAGGAAGGGGGAGAGTTATTTTAAGATATAGGCATAAATATGAATTTTCCTTCACTGTTTATAGTATTTCGATTGTTGTCTTATCGATTTGATTTACACCTCTAATCCTCCAATGGGAAGCTCATCATTGCCTGTAAACATGTGCAACAACTATGGTACGAGTGAAAGTTGAAGGAAGGTAAGTTTGTCACGTACATGCTCGTCAAACAATGAGAATCGACCGGTTGTCGTTGTAGAACAAATTATTTGCTGACGTTCTGATCACAAGGAGATTGCCGGCCGGCACAAATGCCGTGTCTCTTTGAATGTACCTCAAGTTGCCAAGAAAGATTTAGACAATTGTATGGGATTTCAAACAAATCTGTATCAATAGAATAGCAAGATCTTATGAAAATTATAATTATCTGCTAACATGCTCTTGAATGTGAACATCACTTTCGGCCAAGGGGTCAACAACTTGACATTTTGGTGTATGCCTGATTTATGATTCCCAAATCACTGATGATTTTTTCTGACTTCGTGTGATTCTTTGACTTCGAGTGATTACGAACTACGAACTTTACGGTTACGACTGAATTTTATAAAGGTACCGGTTGTGGTTACGGTTATGAACTGAATTTTTTAAAGGTCCCGGTTGCGGTTTTGGTTATGAATTGAATTTCATAAAGGTCCCGGTTGCGGTTACGGTTATGAACTGAACTTTATAAAGGTCCCGGTTATGGTTACGGTTATGAGGTAAAATTTATGAAGGTCCTGATTATGGTTAAGGTTATGAAATGAATTTCATTGAGGTCCTGGTTACAAGATTGATATTTGAGCTCATGTTCAATATTTGTCAACAGTTGGCATAATTACTATTCAGTAATCCCCAAAATATAAGATCCGTTTCCAAATTCATGATTGTGAATAATAATTCCAATAGACCTAGACTTGTTTCAAATCACTGCTTACCGTTTGGTAAGCTCTAACCAGCAAAGTCTTGGAAATTCCACATAGTATTAGGTGCCAGCATTTCTTTGACTTGTACTAATCTTTGTTACAAGTTACAACTTTCTAGTCTCGATCTTGAAAGAGTGATTTTATTTTACCGTCTCTCAACTACCCCTCCTCCTTCTCATAAAGCTTGGCTCCAAAATCTTGACATAGCAGAGTTTACGTTTGGAGTGCTGGAAGTTGAATGACACTTGACAAAATACAAGTTATATTTCCTTTTACCCGGATCAGTGTTTGGTTGAAACAACCATCTCAAGCTCTTTTCGGGCTCTTTTTGAGACTCAACAGATATCTTGAAGGTTGCTGGTTGTGGTTATGGGTCTCATCACCTCAGCATAAAGGTTATCGGTTGCGGTTACGGTTGGGACCTAAAATTAATAACGGTTGCTTGAGGTTATGTTTATGGTTGTACCATACAAATAATAAAGGTTGTGGTTACGGTTACGGTTGCCCCAAAAATACGGGTCTTCCAACGGTTGCGGTTACGGTTATGGTTAAGGTCTCAGTCCCTAGATTTTTTCGACTTCAGTGATTACTCTGTGATCTAGTTAGTGTTGAAGATTGGAACTAGAGTCACAAAATGGAGCGTACACATATTTTCAACAATGTTGATTGTTGACTGAACTTTTGTAACCATTCGTCGGCCATATTGAGATTTGGAAGCGCATTCTATTGTTAGTTTTCGTGTCGAATATATGCAATATAGGGAAATTCACCCTTACCATTTTTTCCCTGGTGAACACAATCGTAGGGTAGGCAAGGATAATTATTGATCACGCTGCCCCGCCCCACATCCAAAATTAGTGTTCTTACGATGGCCGAAGAGGGGACTGGGGGGCTTTCCCTCCAGTACTCGGGATCCGGAGCATGGCCCCAGAAAATTCTGTTTCCTCCCATCGATTTGGTGCATTCCACGCGTTTTCCAATCTCATTCTCACATTGATTACGTCTCAAATTTGATTCAAACAGGTCAATAATGAATAATAATAATGAGTATTCATAAGACATTTGACTCGACAGCTTATGGACTCACCATATTCCTTCCTCGGGGCCAACCGGCAAACTTTCATCTTTAGTATGTTCATATACCAGTATAATGCACAGTTAGTTGCGTTTTCCACTTCCACTGTTTTTTTTTTCTTCAAAATACAAGGTACTGGTAATATAAGAATATTGACACAGCAAACAATTGTCAGTACGGCATCCCTTTTTCATCGTTGGCTATGTACTGTAAACTGTACGCACCAAAAACCTCTCAACATGAATTAAATTACACTCCACAGTCGACTTTCAACGGTAGCCGGCAAAATGATCGCGGCTAAAAGAGCGCGGACCTAAGACCGCGGACAATAATCTCGCAGCAAAATGATAAAATGATAAAATGGTAAAATGATCGCGCGTACTTAAAGTCGCGAAGACAAAAATATTGCGAACTATAAGAGCGCGGACAAATGATCGCGGGCAATATGATCGCGGGCAATAAAATCGCGGTGACCATATTATCGCGGGCCAAAAGATCGCGGACAATATGATCGCGTCGACCATATGATTGCGGGCAATATGATCGCGGGCAATAAGATCGCGAGCAATAAGATCTCGGGCAATATGATCGCGGGCAATAAGATGGCAGGCAAAAAGATCGCGGCGACCATATGATAGCGGGCAAAAAGATCGTGGCAACCATATAATCGCGTGCAATAAGATTGCAGGCAAAAAGATCGCGGTGACCATATGATCGCGGGCAGTATGATCGCGGGCAATAAGATCGCGGGCAATAAGAATAACATATTAAATAAAGATCAACAAGTGGCCTAATAACGAATAATTCAGAACGATTAAAATCAGAGATGATGAATCGAGAAAGCCGTGACATTTGATTCCGGTAGTTCTTAAACGATTGAAATAATACAAGGCCTGTAGATGTGGATTGAGCGGACAAATTATTTGTCACTAAATTTCCATGCTTCTAAGCTCATCTCACAACGCAAATCCCGCGTTTTCCTGGTTCATTACTACGTGACAAAACGATCTCAGGTCTTCATCTTGAAACCGTTGCATCCGTGTAAGGATGGTAGACCATGGCGGGAATCAAACCTTGGTCTTTACTGTTTATCGCGCTTGCGTGTGGTGGCTCTTCTGAAAGTTGCTGACAGTTAGTTGTTGAGTTGTTGGCACTTGGTAGCAGGGTTACTCATACTCGTATTGATAAAAGAATGATGAGTGCTTGAACCACCCTTACGCCAAGTGTGTGGGATAGGTCAAACCGGGTCTAACCGACAAACTTTCAATCGAAGCTTCGTCTCTTGTAGGTAGCCCAAACTGCTTCAGTATTAAATTAAACGAAATTATCATGTGTTTGGAATGTAAGTTCGAAACTTACTGCTGTCGATAGTATTCAATACATGGAGACCGATATGCTAGTCGAAATTGACAGATCGAAACAGTTGATCGTTAGTAGTCAAAGATTGAAAGATGGGTAATTCCCCCATACGTGGAAGTATATATTCGCCTCTTTGTCATATACCGCGCGTTAATACTTGGGGAAATCACAAGAATCACCCTCTCTCTGTCTCTCTCTCTTTCAACTCCGCCGCCTTCGATATTATTGCATTATAGCATTTCATACAATCAAGAATTACCAAAAATACTAATTTTCAAATTCACGAGGATTGCATAGTTAAATGAATTTACTTCCATTTCCAGTCCATCATAATTTCATATCACTGAGACGAATAGCAGAGTGGTTAATACACAGAACCGTCATTCAGAAGACTGGGGTTCGATTCTCACCATGATCGCCCATCCTGACAGGGGTGCATCGTGGTTTCCCTCTGTCGTTGTTCAGGTCAATATTGGGATGGTGGTTCCATCAGAACAGGCCACGGCCGGCTCCTTCCCACTATCCAAAAACACCTAATGAAATAACCTTTCATCTCATCATCCCACCATCTCATAAAATCATTCACCGACGCCAATAGATCGTAGTCATCAGTACAGTGAGTCGTAAAAAACGAATATAAAAAAAAAACAATAGCAAACAATAGCCAAGTCATAATGGGAATCTTTAGGTACTGTTATATTCTAAAGTAGACAGAACAATCCATAGATAATTTGACACATATCTTTTAATACATCCTCAAGCTCGAATATAATCTAACAATACTTTAGAACTACTCTCTTTCTTTCATATCACGGTCTCTTGGGTTGCACATTGTGATGCAGTTGAGTCTGGCTCTAACCCAAGGTATCTATATATGACAACTTCCCCCCAAGTTTTTTAAAAACTCATCTTACTTATATGGTAAATCATATGCCCATTTTATCTATTTCTCTTTTTTTCCTTTTTTTTCTTTGTGTTTCGTAATTTCCGTTTTTTGCTGTTTCGATCTGCGTGCTCCGTCTCGATGGCATTCAGCTGGTCGACGACAGAATCTTCCTCCGTCACAAGATTCTCCTTGGCTCCGCGCAGAATGCGCACCTCCTTTCTTAACAAATGTGTCTCATTTGCGTAATCCGTTTGAAGCTTCGACAGCTGTTCGTTGCACATTTTAACCTCACTGCGCAGCTTGTTGAACTTTGCCCCGTAGTTTTTGATCTGGTCTAATCTCGGTTCTTTCTCCTCACTCTTTTCCACTGCAAAATCATCCACTTCGTTCTTTGACTTCTTCGACTCATTGATCCACAACAACAATGCGTGATTTTCTTCCGACTTGTTCCTTATTTCCGAGATCTCGCTCTCCAAACGACTATTCTCCTTCTTTAAATAGTAAATCTTTTCTTCGTGAACCTTCCTCTGGTTCGACATCACATCTTTTTCTTTAATTAGTCTTGCCTTCACTTGGCCTACTTCATCTCGTGCGGATATCGAACAATTCATCTTCGAATGTAATTGTTTCGACATGACTTCCTTCTCTTCAAATAACCTCACTTCCAACTTCTCGATTTCCTTCCTTACTTTCATTTCCCGAATGGTGTATATTTCAGAAACTCCTGTAACACCTATCCCCAAGGCTTCAAACCAGTTACGTCCAAGTAAACTGGGACTATTTCCTGGTACAATCAACAAAGTTAATCTGGCGGATAGAGAACCCATACCCACTACTGTGTTAATTTCGCCCAACAATTTGATGCATTCCTTTGTCCATGTCCGTAGCCTGACGCCGGACCTGGTTATGACCGTGCCTTAAGGCCATAGTTTTTCATAGTCTTTCTGTCCTATTATACTCATACTCGCCCCAGAATCAACCTCCATCTCGTGTGGTCATCCATCTAATGTTACTTTCACCTTAATTTGCCTTGTTGACTTCTCTAGGACATTATTACACTGTATCATGTACAGATAGTTCAGGCTTGTATCCGAAATATGTCCCTCATCTTGACTTTCGCTGTTCTCTACCCTATGCACCGGCTTACTCCGTACTTTCCCTTGTCGTTTAGCAAGACATGCTCTTTCCAGATGTCCGGGCTTGGAACAGAAATGACATATCACCTTGTCTAATTGTTTCCAACAATCCTTGGCCACATGCGATGAATCCCCACATTTATAGCAATATTTTGGCATTGATTCATCCTTGTTTTGACCAGTGTAAAACACTTCCCCCATTTCACTTTTACCCAATGTTTGTAACATTTGCGCATTCCTTTGTGCCACCTCATCAGCCAGGCAAATGTTGTATGCTTTTTCAAACGAAAGATCTGCAATTGCCAGTAACCTCTCCTTCATTTTCATGTCAGCCAACCCACATACGATCTGGTCTCGTAGCATGCGGTCCAAATCCTTGAAATTACAAGCCTCGCCTATTTGTCTTAATTAAACTATCCACAAATACCTCAATTGGTTCATCCTGCTGCTGCTTCCTGTTGTGGAACTGATAGCTTTGTACTATCTCGTTTGGCCGAACTGAATATATTGATTTCAATACCTGAATTATTTCGTCGTATGTGGATTCTTCTACCTTCTTCGGTTTCAACTTTTGCCGTGCCTTCGTAAAGATCGCGGTACCACAACTGAACAGGAAAATGTTCCGTTTCTTGGAATCATCGGTGATTTCATTCGCCAGAAAATGAAAATTAATCTGGCTTTCGTAGTCTTCGCAACTTCCTCCCAGAAACTCCCCAATCTTCCCATATTCCATTCCTATTAATTTTGTACGTGTCTTTGACATACTATACAATAACTGAATTTATTTGAAACTTAATCCTCGTCGCCAATGTTATATTCTAAAGTAGACATAGAATAATCCATAGATAATTTGACACATATCTTTTAATACATCCTCAAGCTCGAATACAATCTAACAATACTTTAGAACTACTCTCTTTCTTTCATATCACGGTCTCTTGGGTTGCACATTGTGATGCAGTTGAGTCTGGCTCTAACCCAATGTATCTATATATGACAGGTACGTTACTTATTATCTGACGCACTAGCTCGCTTCACACTCTACGGTATCAGTTTTCCAAGAACACGTTAGCTCGTATCATAATATCGCGAGTGAAGGTCGACGACGACCTAAGAGTAAGACGCTGACGGTCAACGAGATATAGATATTAGCTACTATCCTACAAGACCAGATGTTCACTCCTCGACATGTGTGGTTAGAACTAGGAAAACGCGGAATTTGCGTTGTGAGCTGAGCATAGAAGTATGGAGTCTGGTATGACAAATAATTTGTCCGTTCTACATTTCCGCTCTAATTTGTCCTGTCCACATCTACAGGCCTTGTATTATTTTAATCGTTTGAGAACTACCGGAATCAAATATGTCACGGCTTTCTCGATTCATCTTCTCTGATTTTAATCGTTTTGAATTATTTGTTATTAGGCCACCTGTTGATTTTTATTCAATAGGTTATTCTTATTGCCCGCGATCATATGGTCGCCGCGATCTTTTTGCCCGCGATCTTTTTGCCCGCGATCTTATTGCCCGCGATCATATATCTTATTGCTCGCGATCGTATTGCTCGCGATCATATTGCCCGCGATCATATGGTCGCCGCGATCTTTTTGCCCGAGATATTTTTGCCCGCGGTCATATGGTCGCCGCAATCTCATTGCCCGCGCTCTTATGGTTATCGCAATCATTTTGACCGCGGTCATTTTGTCCACGATCATTTGGTCTCGGCGATATTATGTACCCGCGATGTTATGTCTCGGGGTATTATTGCCGCGACCTTCTCGTCCGCGATATTTTGGTCGTCGACATTATCGAGTCGGTCATATTACCGTGAGCCCTTTCAACCGAGCTAAACTGAAGTTGAGAGTTGATTCAATAGAAATGCCAAAACTCTGTATGTATTCATTATATACTTGAATTTAGTTGCTCTTCTTCATCAGCTAAGAATAGGAAAATAGGGTATTCCTAGTTTACTATTTCTAGTACCATAATTCGATTTCTCTCATAAAATCAAACCCGTCGATATCTCAATTCACAATTCAATGTATTGTACAGTCACAACTTTGAAGTAACCCTCCTGAAGATACATGCGGTACCGTTTATAATGGTTCGTCTTCCTAGTACAAACCCCGCTTCTACAACGCCTGAACTAAGTAGGTACATAATGATAGTTTGTTGGTATAATGACAAAATATTGTCAATTGTCTCAGTTTTGAAGGATTCTTCGTAGCTGAGTGGACCATCGATATTAAATTTTATTCTGCCAATATAATAGCTAATACAAATACAAATGAGGATTATAAAGTTATAACATCAACAGAAGCCCGCGTAAGAACACAAGTTCTTGAGTGCGGGCTATCAAAAGAAAGAATATTTATACATTTTGTAGCTCATAGCAGAGACGGAATAAGAACGTAATATTTGATTTGAAGACAGACTGAACAAAAATTAAGAATAACTTACCAATTTTGAGTTATTGTGGAGAAATGGATTTGCCCAGATTAAAGTATCTTACATTGCATAGTGATATATAGTAGCACATTAGTATATTAGTAGTATATTCAATTACGTGGACGATACGATTACATTTGTAAAATATGCTAATGGTATATTATGGTATCGTATAGTAATAAATGGTACTAGAACAGGGTGAAAATAGTTGTCTCTAATTAATTTGGTAGACCATGTTGTGACAAATAATTCTCCCTGACAACCTCAGCCAATGGTCAATTTTTTTTTTGAAAATACACAAACTACTCGTTTCTCTGATATATGGTAGAATTTTATTGAAAATATGAGGTTCAATGTAATCGGCACTTTGTCGACCAATTTGCTTTCTCCTCATGGGAATAGCTAAATTGTGTAGTTTATGACTCCTTGTATAATTAGCAGCACATTTGGCATGGGTTATAAATAAATTTTGTTTATATTAATCAAAATGGGTCTTGAAGTAAATCAAAATTGTCCTCATGAATAATTGTTTGATATTCAGTACTTGTGTTATATCAAAAGTTTGTTGAGACGAAAATTATTTTGGTTCGTTTAGAATCATTTTAAATATTATTTTTGCGCAACAATAATTTGCTCGACATTAGACTTATAAGCACCACCCCAACTAAGAATTCCATACTGCACAATAGACATTACTAAAGACTGGTTAACAGATAACAACATTTGTCTATTCAATATATGCTGTAATCTGTAGAATATGAAAACCAGGTTACAAATTTTTTCAATTGTTGCACTGATGTGATCGCTCCACTTCAATTGTTTGTCAATGATAACACCCAAATATTTAATACTCTCTGCAGACTGGATTTCGTGACACGTGCATTGAGTCATGGATGAACAGTTATATTTATGAAGCTTCAGTATCAGCTGAGATTCAGGACGAGTACTGGCGTTAATAGTGTGAGGAATATATAATGTTTTTGATTTATTTAGAGTTAGAAGATTTAAATTTAACCAATTATAAACATGTTGAAGAGAGAGATTAGCATTCTTGAAAACTTGTGACCAGTCTTCACCTTTAAAAACTAGGACTGTGTCATCTGCGTAAGTTATGATACTGCCGTCGTTATTCGAATCACAAAGATCGTTTATATAGATGATGAAGAGAACTGGTCCTAGCACAGTGCCTTGAGGGACACCACACTCCATTTTAATCGTTTTACTCCAAGTATGATTAATTTTAACAATTTAATCTCTATTCAACAAGTAGCTTTTGAATAATTGTGAAGGAATTTCACGTATTTCCGTTTTATATAATTTTTGAAGGAGTAAATTGTGATCCACCTTGTCGAAAGCTTTTGCCAAGTCTAAGTAAACAGCTAAGGATTTGAGACCACCATCCATGGACGCGTATAGCTCTTTAGTTAGTTGGAAAATTGCATCACTTGTACTTAGTTTGGTTCTGAATCCATATTGGTTTTGAGATGGCGATTTGTTTTTATCTAGAAAGCTTATTAGTCTATTTTTTAAACATTTTTCTAATAATTTCGAGAAGTGAGTTAGTAGAGAGATTGGTCTGATCTGATATGATATGTAAACTCGTATACATATGATCAAGAGCCCCAAGAAGAGTGTCTACTGACCCCATCGACTTGCAACTTTGTTGGATAATAACAACATAGATTGTTTGAAGTTTGTTAAATGTGTGGAAATGCCACCCTGGTTGCTTGAGATAGGCTACAGATGCCGCTATTCAGGTCTAAAGCCGCCTTCCGTGAAGACATAAGCGCCCAACGCCCTTTAGACTGACCGTTTTCATTTGACCATTTTACTGGGCTGCGCTTCAGAACAACCCAAATAGTTCTACAGATGACCGTTTTCATTCAAGTAGTATGTTCCATTAGTAATTAGTTCATTTTGGTAGTAAAAGATCATTTTTATTTTACATCATTACACAAACTTTTGAAATCATCATTTATTGTCTCCTAATTAATATGATGAAATTCAGAGAATTGAAGTGCGCTGGGTAGGTATCCTGCCTACCCGTGCGTGACGCCTCTAGAACCAGGATCATTGAATAACAAATAACAACTCTCAAGTTAATTGTATGCTCTTTAATTAATAACACATTCGATTTCTGTCAATTCAAACAGTTTAAAGATGATCATGTATAAATTCAATCACATTCTTGTATTCACGCGTATTAATTATTTTGATACTGATTGAATTATCAAAAATAGAAGTGTCATATTAATTGAAGAGCGTTAAATTATCTTGGAGTTGTTATACTTTCTATTCAGCAATGACACTGGTTCGTGAACATGGAAAAATAATGAAGATGAATTTGTCTATTGTATGAGTACCGTGTTTTAGAGCCCGTATCTTAGCTGAGAATATTTCTCTTCCAAGTCATATGTGTGTTGGAAAGTTTGGTTGTGGGTTGAAAAGTGGGAAAAGGATGATATTGAAAGAGTTATGGGGGAGTTTTCCATATTATTATTTGGACAAAATCAAGTTACATGACACATTAATGACAATTAATGTTCTTAATGTTCATAGCCTAGACGAATATTTTTTATACAATTGATTTACTGATAATTTCACTTCATGTATATCTATGTATGATGTTTCGTTTTATTCCATCATCTGATGTGGTTTACACAATAACCTTGTATATTAACCACGGAAATACAATTCAATACAATACATTTTGGCCAAGGAAAATGGGAAGACTGTAAAATCAAGGCGAAACAGAATTTTAAATATTGATAAGCGAGGTTAAACTTGGGAATGTGCGTTTGTAATTTATTTCTACTATTATTCGGTAACCGGGAATTGAGCGATGAAAACCATCAAATTATGTATTCTTTGATTCAATCATTGCTCTACATTAAAATTATTCTTCAATATTTGATGAAGTATAATATGTAATTGTGAGGGTAGTATTTACCGCAAGTCCGCAAGAGATGTAACAGATGCGGGCTGCAAGACCAGAGGGGCTTGGAAGAGTTCTCTTTGCCTGAGGCATGCAGGGCTTGGGCCCACAAGGCCCAGTTCTAGGGCGGCAAGACCAGAGGGGCTTGGAAGAGTTCTCTTTGCCTGGGACATGCAGGGCCTAGGCCCACAAGGCCCGGTTCTAGGGCGGTAAGACCAGAGGGGCTTGGAAGAGTTCTCTTTGCCTGGGACATGCAGGGCCTAGGCCCACAAGACCCGGTTTTAGGGCGGCAAGACCAGAGGGGCTTGGAAGAGTTCTCTTTGCCTAGGGCATGCAGGGCCTAGGCCCACAAGACCCGGTTTTAGGGCGGCAAGACCAGAGAAGCTTGGAAGAGTTCTCTTTGCCTGGGGCATGCAGGGCCTAGTCCCACAAGGCTCGGTTCTAGGGCGGCAAGACCAAAGGGGCTTGGAAGAGTTCTCTTTGCCTGGGGCATGCAGGGCCTAGGCCCACAAGGCTCGGTTCTAGGGTGGCAAGACCAGAGGGGCTTGGAAGAGTTCTCTTTGCCTGGGGCATGTAGGGCCTAGGCCCGCAAGGCTCGGTTCTAGGGTGGCAAGCCCCTCAAAAATCAAATAATGAATAAATATATTTCAAAAAATTGTATATATTCATATAATATATATTCACGTTTTGAGATATCAACTAATGCATAGAGAGCATTATAAACAATGTTCTGTATCGCCACAGTTTTCTTCCAGTGTACAATATAATCTTTGTAATATTTTCGTCTTGCCGTTTAACAAATGTCAATATCGTCATTTCGATGTATTATTCTGTAACGACCTGATTGACAGGCTATATGCAAGGCCCTGATGCCATGACTTTGACTCGCTCTTCCAGGTGGGCGTTTCGAGCCTGTCCTGGAGCCTTCCGGTGCTCCCGGCACTCCAGAGATCCCAGTCGACACGGCAGTGGCGCAGCTGGTAGCGGCATTGCGACACGCGCCATCACTGCCCACGCCTCCCGACTCCAACACTGCCGCCTTCCTGCTGCAGTGGCTCAACCTAGAGGTAACAAACCTAATTGCCATACACTTTTCATCTTGTTTCGCGCTCCACAGGTCTAATGAAACTTAGCATAGGCCCACACAAGTGCCATCATCAAATGGTTTTGATGCGCTGTACCACTTCTGTACCACTTCTATACCACTTCTGAGAAAATCCATTCCAAAGTTTCTGAAAAGTCTGTAAGAATAACCGAGAGAAGAAAATTTGGAAGAGATATTTCCAGCAAATTAATTCAAATTTCCACAGAATTTCAATATAATAATGAAACACATTATCTCCTAAGTTTCACATGAATTGAATGAGCCGTTGTGAAGTGAAAATATAACTATATTGTTATTTCTTTTCATCAATCTAAGCTATATCATAAGAAGTTCATTGAGAATTCTAGCTGAGACAGAAATAACCAATTGAAATGATTGTATAATGATTCAAATGAGTAATGAATGAATGAATGAAACAGGAGGGCAATAACATAATTGTTTTGAACTCGAGGCAGTGGCGGCCCGACAATACAAATTCGGGTCCATGGCCCCGCGCCCGAAAGGGGTGGGTGGGTGTCTGGTCAGGTAGGTCCCAGAGGAACCCACCTGACCAGACATTATTTGATGAGTTTTAACGTAGATCGTCATACTGAATTAAAAGATGTGTCATTACCATTATGCCCATGTATGTCGTATTTCTACATATTTTAACTGAAAACAAATGTGAATGTACATGCAGTTATATAGACGTAGACTTCAAAAGGTACACATGCAATGTGTAGGAAATTGATTTTATCTACTCATAATTATGATTTTGAACGAAACCATTAAACGTTCACTCATCGTGTTGAGGTGAATGTGTAGTTTTTCCATATCTTGTGGACGTTGTTAAGGGAAAGAATGAGGAAGGGTTGTAAAAGGGAGAATGAAATCAAAATGGCGAAAAACTATTTTTGTTCTGTTTCTGAGTAGTCGACAATTTCTCGCGAATATGCTTATAAACTCAAACACATGGCCATTCGTTAAGGTTACATGAGAAATGGAATTTGTTGATCACTCCTTCCATCGAATTTGGATCAGGTAAGAACTAAGAAGAAGCATTGCTTCTGCATACCCCATAAAACAATGGGACTACATCTTTGAAAATGTGCTGAGAAAAAATTATTGAAATATTATAATCTCAAAATACTCTCCTGCAGGGTGATTCCATTTGAATTGAGTGGTTGTCACGTAAAAGTTCGAAATATCTCACAAACCAAAAATTACATGTTCAAAATGACTTCAAAGAACAACTCAAATACAATATTGAAGGTTCATAATATCTCACGAACAGAAAATGACTGTCTTAAAATTACTTCAAAGAACACTTCAAATACAATATTTATGGAAAAGTTATGTTTGAAGTGGGTGGTTATCAGGTGAATGTTCATAATATCTCACGAACAGAAAATCACTGTTTAAAAATTACTCCGAAGAACACTTCAAATACATCATTTTTTGAAAAATCCTTCTATTCAGGGTGGGTAGTTATCGGGTAAGGGCTTGGAATATCTCACAAACAAAAAAGAATATTTTTAAAAATACTTCAAAGATCACAACCAGTTGAGATACCATACATTATGAAAAAAATCCCTGCGGGGCTCTGTCAGGAATAGGTGAAGAATAGGCTAAACTGTTTATGGTATACCCTGAATATGTAACAGAATCCTTCTCCAGAATTTGTTGAAAGTGCAAAAAATATAATATTTTCTGAAAAACCTCCCTGCGGTGCCGTTGTATCTCCATCCCCTTCATTCGTGTTTTCTGCAATTATTGCATTTGTCCAATTTTCTATTCGAATTTCTCACGTACGCTCCCCAATACGGAAATCCTAAGGATATCCTTGTTTTTCTGTAGAGCACTCATAATTCATTGTCAGTTACTCAATTAAATACTACAGAGACAAATTTACCGTATTTAAAACCGTGGCCAATTTCGGTATAGCCCGAACTCAGTCGGTTCAATTGCGGATATGAAGGTGTGCGATAGGGGCAATTTCCCCCCCACCCTCATGAATTAGTAGTGACAAAAACAGGAGAAAGGAAGAAAGAAAATAGGAAAAGAGAAGGAAGGAAATCAATATCTCTCAAGACTGTTTATGCCACGATTTTGTATTTAACATAATTGCATTGAACATTCTAGGCCTACGTACTGTTTCTAAATGTCGGATCTAGTAGGCCTATGTAGTTTAGTTAGCAAAAATCAACAAACAACACTACCGTGCTTTTTTCAGGTTTGTATGTATCTTGAGTTTTGTAAATAATGATGATAATAACGACGAGGGTCGTTTGTAGGGGGGGGGGGGGGGAGGTGAAGAGGGATGCTGTCCGGTGGCCGAATTTGAGAGGTGCTATCGGGACCCATTTGTGACTTTCTTTTAGTGCGTATCCTATATATTGTATCTCAATCTATTCACATCACTGAATGTAATTAAATGTTCTCATTCAAATATCATAGTTTTGAATGGCGGATTGATTCAGAGTTTTATTTACTTGGAACAGTCAATAAGTCTTGTTACCACAGTAAAGAATCCATGTATTCTATAAATTTCGTAAAGTTCCCGAAACCCGTAGAATCGTATTGAAAATGGGGAATTTTCAAAAATGTTCCTGCGGGGCATGGCTCCCCCCTTTGCATTCACCTTTTATATGCTCACTCAGTTTTGGGGGCGCACAATTGAGTGCTTGCCTGGGGCGCTAAAATGACACGAAACGACCCTGCAGCTACAAATATTGATTCTGCCACTATTTTGAATTCATAGGTAAAATGATTCCTGTTATCGTTATCTGAAACACGCTAAAGAGTATTGAAAAAGAGTGTGATTTCAAAAAATTCCCTGCGGGGCCGTAAGGGGGCCTTCCCCCCTTACCCCCCGCGGGTCGCCGGCTTCGCGATCCTGATCTCATATGGCATTTTCTTTTACGAACTGAAATCGCCCCCCCCCCCCCCCCCATGAATATTTCCTCAATCCACCCCTGCAGTAGGTGGGTGGTGGTGTCTTACTTATCTGGCCCTACGTGCTTGAGCCACTTCGGGCCGCCACTGACTCGAGGTACAAATATAAATATGCATAGGGCTAGATCACTTATCCAACAACCTATGTGTGGCATCTTCCCAGTGAAGGGAGCAAATCAAGGGAGCAATCTAATCCTCATTCAACCAGAGAACTCTTCAACTGTTTGCCTGGAATTGTGGAAATCAATGAAAATGTATCTGCTTTCCATAGTTGCCATTCTATTGCAGCTTGGTTATAATAGGAGTTGATTGTCTTCATTGATTGATCACAACGTTTCCCTGTGTCAGGAACGTGAAGTTACCCATTTCTCAGCATCATGCACTTCACTTCAATTCGGGGTGGTGCTATACGAGGGGACGTGGGGGGCAATGAGCCAAGGGTTTCTCGTTATTTTCCAGGCCGTATTGATGAATAATAAGTTGCACTTGGCTTACAGTTTCGATTTCACACCTTTTATATCAGGAAGTTTTTGTAGTTGCTGAAATATTTCAGCAGGACTTGGTTCCAAGTTTTTACCCATAAGGGTTTTTGGTGGGATGTCAGTAGTTTTTGTTGCTTCATATTGACTAGATGCATTTGTTTGTTCACAATAGCATCAGAATATATTTTTTGTCCGTGTTATCAAATTTTCTTTCCAATAAATACTGTCTCTTAATTGATTTCTTCTCCCACCGTATATCAGCATTCAATGGCCCAAAATGGTCGTCAAGTTGGAATATTCTTCAAATACCATACTTGAAATATACTTATTGCTAAAACTTGCATTATCAGGCAATAAGGTATCAACGTGATAATTTATAAATATCAGCCGTTTCATTTGACATTCATTATCTCTCTGTTGTGTCTGGTGACCATCATTCACAAAGATAGAGCGTAGAAAAACGTACCCAAAGTGTTTGATAGTTCATTGGTGGCCTTGATTTAATCGTCAATACGATAGTATTCTTCATTTCTGAATGTTATTATTCCAATCTCTTCCGGTTGAAAATGATTAATTGACAAATCTCGCACACACAATTGATCTGGTATATTCATACGAACATATTTTTGAAATGTCATCGAAATATGTTGTGAAATGATTTTAAAAAATAATAAAACTTGGAAAATGAGTGTAAAAAGAACTTACTTCTGGTTTTCAAAAGCAACTTCCGATTTAAAGATTTAAAAGTCACAATTTCACATAATCCCTGAGAAAATCAGACAAATCAGACGATTCATCGATACGACAGTATTCTTCACTTCTGAAAGTTTTACTTGATCCAATCTCTTCCGGTTAAAAATGATCAATTGACAAATCTCGCACACGCAATCGATCTGGTATACTATTCATACAAACATATTTTCGAAATGTAATTGAAATATTTCGTGAAATGATTTTTAAAAATAATAAAAACTTGAAAAATGAGTGTGAAATTACCTGACTTCTGCTTTTCAAGAGCAACTTCCAGTTTAAAGATTCAAAAGTCACAATTTTACATAATCCCTCAGAAAATCAGACAAATCGGACAATTCGTCGATACGACAGTATTGTTCACTTCTGAAAGTTATTATTTGATCCAATCTCTTCCGGTTAAAAATGATCAATTGACAAATCTCGCACACACAATCGATCTGGTATATTCATACAAACATATTTTCGAAATGTAATTGAAATATGTCGAGAAATGATTTTTAAAAATAATAAAAACTTGAAAAATGAGTGTAAAATTACCTTACTTCCGGTTTTCAAGAGCAACTTCCGGTTTAAAGATTCAAAAGTCACAATTTCACATAATCCCTGAGAAAATCAGACAAATCGGACGATTCGTTGATATGACAGTATTCTTCACTTCTAAAAGTTATTATTTGATCCAATCTCTTCCGGTTAAAATGATCAATTGACAAATCTCGCACACACAATCGATCTGGCATATTCATACAAACATATTTTCGGAATGTCATTGAAATATGTCGTGGAATTATTTTTAAAAATAATGATGGTAAAAAATACTTGAAAATACTTATGAAAACAATAATTGAACTTGGAAAACTAATATGAGTGTAAAATGACTTCACTTCTGGTTTTCAAAAGCAACTTCCAGTTAAAAGATACAAAAGACACAATTTCATATAAGTTCACATAATACCTGAAAAATTCAGACAAATCGGACGATTTGTTTGGCCTGTAGTCGAGTTCTTAGGTAACGACGGAAGGAAAAGGAGGAGCAGGAGGAGGAGGAAAAGGAGGAGGAGGAAAAGGAGGAGAAAAAAACGGAAAAAGTAGTCTTTTCACAGTGCTATAACTTCTAAACGTTTGTTCCGATATATCTTTAATTTGATATGTCGTGTCGTGTATGGCGCCTCATTCCATTACAACAAACTAGAGGTGTCTAGGTTTGTTAGTTCCAGAGATACAGTATGCTCAAAACCACCTGGAAAATCTTCGTATAAACAGTGTAAGCGTGTAGCTGAGACTTCGCACGGACTTGGGTCTCGTCGAGCTACCGCTCGACTGGATGGCACTGAACCCCTATTTGCTATATTTTGAAACAGTGAGGTGAAACCGTCTCATCTCACTGTGAGACGGTACCCATCTCATGTGACATGACAATTCAATCACATCGCGAAGTGAGATCAACAATCACCGGAAACGGCTTGTTTCCAAGGGAGAACGGGTATTTGGTAAAATTTAACAAATCGGAACGCCAAATTCATTTCTACAATGCTGTGAACGACTCTGGCGGTGGGAAATTTAGAGGTTAGAAACGTGTTTTTTGACAGACAGTCATATACCTAGGTCAACATTCTAGTAAACAGTCACGACAAAAACGATCTCATCCCCAAAAGCCGCAGAATTTCAAGACTCAACACATCAGTGACAACATATGAATTACCATATCTGTAAGTCTTAAATAATTCAATATACTTCGGTATTGTAATCTGCTTCAACTTGTTTAGTGCCTGAATCCAATCCTTCATTGTACTCATTTCTATTCTGTCACTTCACTCTATGTAGGATTGGATTCAGGATAGTTCACCACAAAATCAGATGAAACGTATTTTAGAACGGAAGTAGGTTTGTTGCATTATTCAAGACTTACATAAAATTAGTAGTTCATGTTGTCACTTTACTGTGTCTACCAATCTGATATGATTGTGATTCATAATGATATGAGTTCAAAACTTGACACCAAAGGCCGCAGAATTTCAAGATTTATATTATTATAAGCTCAAGACTTTAGCCCTACCGGTACACCACACTACTAGATTGGGTCCACAGCAGAACCAGCTACACTTCTAAGCCAAGGTGTTGTAGGCCCTAATCTAGGATGATACATCAAAATGGATGGATAAGTGGTATAGGCTATTGAGTTTATAGGCCTGGGGGTTTCGATAGAGCACTTGATTGGCAATCAACTATCCAGTGGCGTGCAGAGGTGAAAAAAGCATAGGCGCAGACACCCTCTGTTGGACGTGGGTACCTGTCCCTGTGTGGGGGACCTGTGAGAAATATAGGGCATATATGTCGTGGGTGGAGCCCGACGACCGTATACACAATAAGTCAATAACGAAGCCCTTAATGAGGGTGTCTGTGGCACAGCCACAGCCACCGTTAGCCAATATCGCCGAAGGCAAAATTTTTTTGATCTATTGACTCACATTTCTCTTATTTTGAAGTGAGTTTCTGATAAATTTTCAAACATTCGGACAGCTGGATATCAACTACTTCCTGCTTCTTACAATATATGTATGGAATTTCAGAATTAAAATTTAAAAATATTGATACGTGTGTAGAAGAGATACAGCGCACCACGGTGAAAGATATACGTCGAGGGCGGAGCCCGAGACAGCCGTATACACAATAACGAAGTCCCTGACGAGGCGTCTGGGACATAGTCCCAGCCGTCAGAGGCCAATATCGCCGAAGGCGAACATTTTTTGGCATCTTGACTTACTCTTCTCTTATTTCAAAGTGAGTTTTTATCAAAATCATGAGCACTTGGCAATTCTCAAGACTCACAGGCCTCGGTCCGCGCATCAAAAAACATCTTTCACATAGGGACACAATGAGGCTATTTTTGAGCATCTTCAAACTTGACAATGCTGAAACATGAAATATTTTGAAAAATTGTTCGGAATGATGGTACATGACAGAAATGTACCAAATTCCGTACATTCCGGTTCAGCCATCAAAAGTAATATGTTGGTGGAAAGTGATATTTTTCGTCAACTCATTCTCCTCATTTCACAACAGTTAGGTCTAACACATGTTGGACACTTCAATTTGGCTGAAATTTGCTCGATGAATATATGTGATTGCAGGAGTGCACCTTGTTTTCTAAGAAATAACGGAACACTTCCTCTCATATCCTGAAAGACGTATTACAAATTTCAATTCATTCTTCCATTTTCAAAGAGATTTCATCGATATTCGGTTCATAAATGTATCAAGATTATTCAAATCGATTATGTTTTAGTCAAAGTTCAATATATAGCCAAAATTGAGCAAAATTGGAATAAAACTCTGAATTTTGATCCGATTCAGTATTATTGAGTTCAAGTTGTGATATCGAAGGTGTGATGCCAACCATACATAGAAAAATATGTTTCATGAACAGCTCGCAATTGAAATAAGAATAATGTGTGAATTCAACAGGATAATTTTGACACTGAGGTTTTTTGATTGTGAACTGTTCTTGAAACAATACTAATATTTTATACAGTGCCTGTGTGCTTGCCTTGAGCTTTCCGTATTACAAGTTCTGGTTCATAATTTTGTATCGTTTCGTTTATTCGGGGGATTTCAAACATTTTTGCTGAAGAAATGAATAATCAGAATGATAATGCGATCAATTCAACATTTGATTATGGCTATCGTACCGATGGATGGGCAACAGCGTTCCAGAGCTGTGCAACTAGGCATGTATTGATAATATTGAATGAGCTGGTACCGCGGTACAAATATAACACTTTTTCTCGAATAATATAATTACACTACTCATTCAACGTTTAATTGAAATCGAATACCGGTACTTTGAAACATTTTCTTGCATACGAACAGAGAAGTAAAATACAAGTGTTCACGTAATGTTTTCGCGCAGCATTCTTCTGTGTCTAAACCTGTGTCTTGGGGAATATTTCGCACAAATCGAAAAAAAAACAGTCGGCCTATGCACTATACCATAGAATAAAGAACTGACTATACTCAATCAAGAAAAACTGAGGATCACAATAATCCGATTCGAAATATAATTTAACCTTTATTCACTATACAAACAAAATTGAAAAATACAAGAGTTCTTTCACCCTCATTTTTCCTAGCTCTTAAGAGTCTGCATTTGGGCATTAGCACGAGTTGCGTATCCATAGCTGGAATCGAATATTCAATTTCAACCGATGATTTTGAACCCCGAAATTGAAATTGAAACCAGGAGTCCAGGACGATGGTTATTTTTTCTCGAAGACCCCACCAACAGCTAGGTCATTCAGGGGTACGAATGAGCAGGTGATGAAGTGATGATACTACAGACTTCCTGCAGCTCACTGCTCATCAATAAAATCTTAATGGCATTTTATACCAATGCTCCATTGAAAAAGTTATGGAAAGGTTTATTGCTACTAAGTTGGTAGAATATTTCAAGAGTTATATAAGCAAGTTCCAGTTTGGGTTTCAAAAGGGCAAAAGTACCTGAGATTTATTGGCCTTATTCACTGATTACATAAATTCATGTCTTAATTCTAACCTTCATGTTTTGATACTCTTTATAGATTTTACAAAGGCCTTCGATACCTTGAATCATTCTAAATTAATAACTGCATTGGAAAAAATTAGTGTACGAGGTAGTTTATTGAGTTGGTTTATTAATTATTTAGAAAGCAGATTTATTTTGGTGAGAGTAAATGATACGTATAGTTCCATCAAACCCATTGTTACAGGCGTGGCTCAGGGGTCAATCTTAGGTCTACTTCTTTACTTAATTTATGTAAATGATTTGGTAGATTGTGTTCAAAATTGTCAGTCATTTCTCTATGCAGATGATACCGTAATTATTGCTGCACATCGAGTGTTTCGTACAGCACTAATGTATCTTCAAAACGATTCCACCAACATATTACAAATAACGCATGATAAAAATCTGGTCATAAATTCCGTTAAAACTAAAATAATGCATATTCGCTCCCCTTTCAATAGAGATATAGTAGAAGTCATACCTGTGTTCACATAATATGGAAACGGGTATGGGATGCATTGGTTGCACGTCTCACATTGAATTGGTGAAGGATCAAGTTTATTTAGGCATTACCATAGACAACTCTTTTTCTTGGAAGCCGCATATCAACATTGTATGTAATAAAATCAGATCTTGCGCGTTCAAATTATTTAACTTGAAACATATACTGCCTTTTAAATTATTACGCACTGTGTATTCAGCTCTCGTGGAATCTATCATTTCCTACGGTATTTTAGCCTGGGGTAATGCTTCCTACTCGACCTTGTCATGCTTAGTATCTCTTCAAACAAAAATAATTAAAAGTATCACTCCTTCTCGTGTTAGACAAGAGAATTTATATGATATCAAAAAATTATTTCGCCCTTGTAATTTTTTACCATTTAACGACCTATTTGAGTACAAATTTACTCTCAAATATTATTTTGATGATTCATTTAAATATATTGTAGATCATTCAGCAAATACTAGATCCAGAATGTTGAATAACTTCAAAATTCCTCAATTCAACCATAAATACGGCAAAAGAAGTCTCGAGTATCCAGTACCAATAATTTTTAATACAATTCCATTCAATTTAAGGCATTTGACAAAGTATAAAAATATCAAAACCGAAATTAAAATATGGTTTCTCTTCAACTCTTAATTACAGTTAACTTCCACCCTATATGTATTATTGTTATGAAAGAAGGTTTGTCCGATCATGAGTATTGGTTTAATTTAGTTTTAATTATGTATATATACTTGAATTATATTTTTTGAGTGATGTTATTTCAGAACAAGGTTGAATCTCTTCGTTGTATGCTTTTTCTAGTAGGCCTAACTATTTTTTTCTGTCTATGTTATCGCATCTTGAATGCGCAAGTGTGCTTTTTTGGTTTTTGCACAAGCATTTTTCTCAGTAATTCATTGTGTGCTTACTTCTTTCTTCAATTGATTAACTTTGCACATGTCTCGTTTTCTTTCGTAATTTTAGGTTGCACTTTTTTCCCCCCTGTTTTTTAACTCATTTTGTGTGTGTTTTATAGAGTTATTTTATTTATGTTGTCGCCACAGTCATACCCTTATAAGGCTTTGTGGATCAAGCGATGTGAATTTTGTTAATTGTAATGTTTCTAAGTTTTGTTTTCCCAATAAAAAAAAAATTAAAAAAGCATCTTGCATAGACCCTAAGCCTATACTAATTCACGAACATGCAAGACTATCAAAAGGCAATGTTGATGATCTAAATAATTAGTTGATCTCCACACAGTTCCCAATCTGGATAATTTCAATTGGATAATGTATAATTACATCTACACAACATTGAGATTATTTAATTAAAATGTGTGAAGATATGTAGTTTTTCATGTATGCTTTGCTTATACGTTTTCAACCACTCTGATATGCACACTATTTTTCATATTTTTGATAGTCAAACATTGGGTTTCTGCTTCTCATACAAGTTTTGTTATTTGGGGGATGAAAGTTACGCACTACAGCATTGTGAGATATGATGATGGCAAAATTAAAAGCAATGCCAACAGGAAATTAATACCCTGCAACTCCATAGATAAATTGAATGGTAAATATTTGCCTATATATTATAATCATGGAAAGTATCCTGGACCGTTAACACGTACTTGTGCACGCGTTTAGTCTGGATTGGTTACTTCATCTAGGTATATATTCATCGTTCAACTTTCATACATATTCTCTTCCATTGGTTGTGAGGGTATAGGGGGTGGTACCACCCAGTTTTTCACCTGCGCCAGTGGCGCCGATTTGATATAGTCTGCACGCCACTGCAAATATCTATGATGGCTCTAGTCAAGTCGGTCATCACTATCAATCATATCATAGGGTGATAATTATTGGCAATTAGGGCAAAAGAGAAATGAGTCGACTTACATTGAGCCTGAATTTCTCAAAGCAATGGCACAAAAATGTGAATTATTTATCTATATGTACAATTTGGAATGATAAATGATGTCATATAAAATCATATATTTATATTATATATTACATATTCAACTATTCATTATTATATAACATACACGGTACACCCAATACTCTCTAGTACACATCAATCGCTTATTACAATTTACCGCCAATATTGATTAGCTATAACCCGTCTCACGTCGATCTCACGAGTTCGGTCGGCATTCGGCAATCAGACGAACTAACTCACTAGAGACTGACATTTCACGTGATAAAATAGTTGGTGAATCGCGATATGAGATTGCGATCTCATCTCATCTCACAGTGAGACGGTCTCATCTCACTGTTTCAAAAGTTAATGAATAAAATACTGAAGAGCAATCAATTCATGCTCAACTTTAGAGGTCTTCTTTTACCTTGGCAATAGTCAAAGCTGCTACAGAATATAGAATTGCTCCAATATCAGACTGCCTCGCTATATTTACAACTGTTTTTATTTACGACTAAGGGATAACACGATGTAAAAACTAAACAGAAGACAGTGGATGCTATTTTTAAACCGTTCACAAAGTAAACAAAAGCATTTTGCTGTGCCAAGTATACAGTATAGTCTCGTCGGGGAAAAAGTTGGACCTTCGTTACCGCCAATAGTTTTTTACGGGGGGTTAACAACTAGTAAATTGGGTGTACACCTGTTTTAAAATTTCAAGGGGTTTCAGAGGGATTTCACGGTATTTCAAGGAATTTTGAGAAGATTTCAAGGGATTTCAGGAAGATTTCATGACAAGTGTACACCAGACTTCAGGAGTTGTTAACCCCTAGCTCGTATTTCTATTGGGTTGAACGATGCACTGTACTGATGTCTGTACGATCTATTGGCGTCGGTGAATGATATATGGGATGATGAGATGTTGAGATAAGAGGTTATTTTATTGGGTGTCTTGGATAGTGGGAAGGAGTCGGTCGTGTCCTCTACAGATGGAATCACGGTGCACCCCTGTCAGGATGGTCGACCATGGCGGGAATAACGGTTCAGTGGATATCTTTGTGAACACGCAACTCGTGCTTATTCCTAATGTGGACTCTCTTCAGAGCTAACCACTGTTAGTTCTTTCAGTTTTGCGTGGTGATCCAAGTTGAATTTAAATTGTGAACTGGATCAATTGTTATCTTTGACCTCTTCTTGATCGAGTAGTGTATTGTTTTTTCCGATGTTTGCGAGAAATGCTTCACAAAGAAGACTTCAATGTGGACCAAAAAAATGCCGCGCGAAAAAAATCACGCTCACACGTATGTTTGCTTCTTTATTTCATTGCATGAAAAGGTTATGGAGTATATCTAATTTCAACTCTACTTTGAATGCGTAATGCAATATACATTTGTACCGCGGTAACAACATATTGTTGGTTTTTAGTGTATGGCCTGTTGCAGAGCTCTGGAAAGCTATGGGTACGACAGCTAGGGTATAGCCATTGTTTCTGGTCCTTCAGCCCCGTGTTGCGGTTTTGCTGACTGATGCTGCCTTATTACTGTCAGCTGTAATCCTAGCTAGGGTATAGCCATTGTTTCTGGTCCATCAGCCCCGTGTTGCTGACTGATGCGGCCTCATTGCTGTCTGCTGTAATCCTAGCTAGGGTATAGCCATTGTTTCTGGTCCATCAGCCCCGTGTTGCTGTCTGATGCTGCCTCATTGCTGTCAGCTGTAATCCTAGCTAGGGTATAGCCATTGTTTCTGGTCCATCAGCCCCGTGTTGCTGACTGATGCTGCCTCATTGCTGTCAGCTGTAATCCTAGCTAGGGTATAGCCATTGTTTCTGGTCCATCAGCCCCGTGTTGCTGACTGATGCTGCCTCATTGCTGTCAGCTGTAATCCTAGCTAGGGTATAGCCATTGTTTCTGGTCCATCAGCACCGTGTTGCGGTGTTGCTGACTGATGCTGCCTCATTGCTGTCAGCTGTAATCTTAGCTAGGGTATAGCCATTGTTTCTGGTCCATCAGCCCCGTGTTGCTGTCTGATGCTGCCTCATTGCTGTCAGCTGTAATCCTAGCTAGGGTATAGCCATTGTTTCTGGTCCATCAGCCCCGTGTTGCTGACTGATGCTGCCTCATTGCTGTCAGCTGTAATCCTAGCTAGGGTATAGCCATTGTTTCTTGTCCATCAGCCCCGTGTTGCTGACAGATGCTGCCTCATTGCTGTCAGCTATAATCCTAGCTAGGGTATAGCCATTGTTTCTGGTCCATCAGCCCCGTGTTGCGGTGTTGCTGTCTGATGCTGCCTCATTGCTGTCAGCTGTAATCCTAGCTAGGGTATAGCCATTGTTTCTGGTCCATCAGCCCCGTGTTGCGGTGTTGCTAACTGTTGCTGCCTCATTGCTGTCAGCTGTAATCTTAGCTAGGGTATTGCCATTGTTTCTGGTCCATCAGCCCCGTGTTGCGGTGTTGCTAACTGTTGCTGCCTCATTGCTGTCAGCTGTTATCTTAGCTAGGGTATAGCTATTGTTTCTGGTCCATCAGCCCCGTGTTGCTGACTGATGCTGCCTCATTACTGTCAGCTGTAATCTTAGCTAGGGTATAGCTATTGTTTCTGGTCCATCAGCCCCGTGTTGCTGACTGATGCTGCCTCATTGCTGTCAGCTGTAATCTTAGCTAGGGTATAGCCATTGTTTCTGGTCCATCAGCCCCGTGTTGCTGACTGATGCTGCCTCATTGCTGTCAGCTGTAATCTTAGCTAGGGTATAGCATAGCCATTGTTTCTGGTCCATCAGCCCCGTGTTGCTGACTGATGCTGCCTCATTGCTGTCAGCTGTAATTTTAGCTAGGTTATAGCCATTGTTTCTGGTCCATCAGCCCCGTGTTGCTGACTGATGCTGCCTCATTGCTGTCAGCTGTAATCCTAGCTAGGGTATAGCCATCGTTTCTGGTCCATCAGCACCGTGTTGCGGTGTTGCTGACTGATGCTGGTGTGACGGGGTCTCATTGCTGTCACCATTGCACCTACAATTTATGTAGGAAAATGAAAATGGGAATTTTGGTAAGATAAGGTTTTGGGTTAAGGCGTGAGGTGACCCTGGGGTCAATCAATAAAGTCCAGAATTTACAAAAAGAACTGATATCTATATTTACCTTGAGTATTTATTCTTAGATGACCGTAGAAGTTTATATGAAGTAAAATAGTTCAATAATTCACAAAATACAGTTTGAAAATACGTCGTTTACAATAAAGTTCAAGGATGCAGAGAAGTGAGAGTGAGCGAGTGAAGTGAGAGAAGTGAGCGTGAGCGAGTGAAGTGAGAGAAGTGAGAGTGAGAGAAGTGAGAGTGAGTGAGTGAAGTGAGAGAAGTGTGAGAAGTGAGAGAAGTGAGAGTGAGCGAGTGAAGTGAGAGTGAGTGAGTGAGTGAAGTGAGAGGAGTGAGTGAAGTGAGAGAAGTGGGAGTGAGCGAGTGAAGTGAGAGAAGCGGGAGTGTGTGAAGTGAGAGAAGCGGGAGTGTGTGAAGTGAATGAAGTGAGAGAAGTGAATGAAGTGAGAGAAGTGAGAGTGAGCAAGTGAAGTGCGAGAAGTGAGAGTGAGCGAGTGAAGTGAGAGAAGTGAGAGTGAGAGGAGTGAAGTGAGAGAAAAATGAGAATTGAGAGAACTGAGTGAGTGAGTGAAGTGAGAGAAGTGAGAGAAGTGAAGTGAGAGAGTGAGTGAAGTGAGAGAAGTGAGAGAAGTGAGTGTGAGAGTGAGTGATTGTGATCAACGGACTTGACCTTTTTATATATATATATATATATATATATATATATATATATATATATATATATATATATATATATATATATATACATATATACATATATATATATATATATATATATATATATATATATATATATATATATATATATATATATACATATATATATATATATATATACATATATATATATATATATATATATATATATATATATATATATATATATATATATATATATATATATCTATAGATATATATATATAGATAGATAGATAGATAGATAGATAGATAGATAGATAGATAGATAGATAGATAGATAGATAGATAGATAGATAGATAGATAGATAGATAGATAGATAGATAGATAGATAGATAGATAGATAGATAGATAGATAGATAGATAGATAGATAGATAGATAGATAGATAGATAGATAGATAGATAGATAGATATACATACTTGATTTGATCAGGATTATAGCGGAATACATTGCTTAATGCATTGTATGCACTTGGTGAATGGTCGTGACAGTTTTAGAATTATCACTTGGATTCCTAAGAATATGAATTTATATGTGTCCTGAAATAGATTGATGTAGTGTAGGCCTTTAATAATACTGACTACAATTAAATTAAGAAGAAAATAGAAAATGAGATTATTGTCTCAATTCTTTACACTGGTACAGCTTGCTTGGGCCCCGGAGCAATACATCCCAATACTGGAGGGGACATCAGGAATCGTATCTGTCTTTCCGGTCGCTTTCCTACTGAGACGAGTGGTCGAGTGGCTAGCAAACTGAATCGTCATTCAGGAGACCGGGCTTCGATTCCCGATGGTCGTTCATCCTGATGGTTTTTTCATGGTTTGTCTCTGTCGTTCATTCCAAAACTGGGATGGTTCCTCTACAACAGGCCACGACCGACTCCTTCCCACTATCCAAAAACACCTAATAAAACAACCTTTCATCTCAGCATCCCACCATCTCATAAATCGTTCACCGACACCAATAGATATCGGTAGAGTGCGTCGTTAAACCCAATATAGGCCTACATGAAATCGAAAGTTTGGTATTCGATTACTCGTACACCCAGGTGCAATGTCAATAATCACCAAATTATTCCTTGTTCAGTTGACGGTGCCGAAGTTCGTGAGACCTTTTCCATTGCAGCACATGCTATATAGGCTCAAGTGTGGGTGTTGGTTTAATTCTTTCCTGCTCATCCTCTGAGTATGTGCCGGCCGGCCACCCTTCTCGTTCAGTCATCAGTGTCGCATACACACACACAATCCACTCTTCGCTTGGCAGTCGGCGAGACAGAAAGTGGTGTGGGGGAAGCCAGAGTGCCACTAATTGGACTAGATCAAGCCAAACGGTTGCATCGTCAGAAGCGCGCGTTGTGTACAATCCTCGCACATCGAGATTGATAGGTTGTGCAGGGTGACAGTGAAGAATGCGAGAATAACTGGAACAAGTGGTGGTGATCGTCGATGTTTTTTTAAATTGGAATTTCATCAAGTAGATCGCGACATGGTGGGAAAGGATGCCGTCTTCGCCCGAGTGACCGAGTTTATTATTATGTCTTACTGTTTTTATAAGTTATATCAATAGCATCGGTTTCTTGGTACAAAAAGTAGAAGATACGAAATCATTGCTTCCCAACCGCAATAAAGACGGTATAGGCAGGTGTGTGTGTGTGTGTTTCTAGAGTTCAATTTAGGTTGGACATAAGCATAATATGTCAGAAATATTCGACATGCTCGCGAAAAATGAAGCTTGTCGGCTATTTATAAATATACATTTGTCTATCTAGATGCTAGTTCAAGTAGGCGGTAGGCCCACCCTTAATGAACGTGCATGTATCATGATGATGATCCTAACATCTTGGGAGTCTTGATGATGACTGCTATACCACTCAGTTTTAAACATTTGTCGAGATCACTTCATTTGGCTCATGATTAGATAAGTTTTGAAAATTGTTCGGAATCCATGATTCAATTCAGCTCAATAAAGTGATGGTATTGTCGTGTATATTTGTTCAAATCGTCGTTAACAGTTTTCGATTGGCTCGATATAGGATATAGACATGATGCTAGATTCGAAATCAAACTGTTTTAAACGAAATACCAAAACCGAAAACTGTTGTACGTATGCCTATATACAAAATTTTCTCAACATCAAAACCTACTTAAAAATATACCGTATACTGCACTGATATTTTGTCGCCGCAATTCAATGATTTTATAGCACGGCTTATGATATTTCATTTCTTTAGTTTGTTTTTCAAATAACATATAATACACGTCATGTCAAGTATTGAATGTGAACTAATAACGTGTCGGTTTTTGAAGTATTGCCATGACGAATTTGACAGTTTTAGGTAGGCCCCGTATTGAATAATCGATTTAAAAAGAAATTCAAAGATATCGTGTAGTTGTACGTAGAACATGAGTGACGACGACGCTTCCGAGGAAGTGACTTTCCTACTTCGTCTTCGTCCATCGCCGTCCCCTCCCGTACGTCGTCGCACCAACTCCGTGTCTACCGGCACGGGCTGGGACTTGAAAATCGAACGTCAGACACCGCCGCCTCAACCGTCTGCTGATAACAACTGGAGCCAGGACCTTAATTCCCGTACCTCGTCACCGGAAAGAAATTATGAAGAGCGACCATCGTTTTTCAACAATGAAAGTGGTTTTAAAAGTTATCGGAGATCCGGTGATTTCTCGCATGAAGTTGAACAAGAGTTTCAAAGATCACCGAGAAATTCTTATTATCATCAATTTGACAATCGAAACACTGGTGAACTGCCGCCGAGAGCCTACAGTTCGAAACAACGGTTTGGATTTGTTCGCGTGAATCGCCAGCAGGAAGATCGGTTTGTCGTGTTGAACCGGACAAGAAGCGTGGATCGGTTGGGTCCCCCGCCTTTACCGCCCAAACCAGGTGGCAAGCTCTACATGCAGGTACTTCACATCAAATCATTTGAATCATCAAATCATAGGATCGATCGGACGGGGCACCAAATATCTTTATAAACATTTTCAACAGGAATACATGATAAGGGGACGTCCATAAATTATGTCACACTTTTTTAGACCACTTTGAACTCCCCCTCCCTCCCATGTCACAGTTGATCACAAAACCTACACCCCCCTTTAAATACGTCACAAATTCTCATACCCCCCTTTAAATACGTCACAAATTCTCATACCCCCCTCCCCTCTAACAACAAATTGAAATTAACAGGTGGCAAAGGTAAAATAAAGTGATAAAATTGAAATATTCATTTCTTTATGTTTGCTCTTTGAGTAGTCAAACTTGATAATTATTTGATAATATGCTTCTGCTGTTTTCAGGGTGGGTATAAATATAAGAATCCATAAGAATGGCTCCAAATTCATAGAACAAAATAATGTTACGTCACACAGCTGCCTCCCCCCTCACCCCCTTGTAACACCTTGTCACAACTCTTGACAACCCCCCTCCCCCCTGAGCTGTGACGTAACTTATGGACGTCCCCTAATTGCTGACTGAGCGAAGTAGGATTTTGTTTGTGGATATCATATATGTTTTATGTAGAAATGATTTGTGTGGAAGTGTTGTTACGAAATGAATGCAATCAATTGGTACGTGATCTATATAGGCCTACTGCAGGTTTGAATGAATCGCATCTAGCATGTTGCTATTTATACGTTCCTCTCTGTTTCTCACATGAGCAGTGTTATAACAAGCTGCGTGCACTCGGGCTGTGCACCTCGCATACTCCTAGGACCTATAGGTGGACCGACCGTTGAAAACATTTCTAGGCCACCACGTTAGCTACTAAAATTGCTACTAAATATGGTATAGGCCTGTGTATATATTCTGGTGAAAATGAGCCCTTAAGCTATTGTCAAATACATTTATAAATTGACTGAGACTGAGTTGTGGAGTGGCTAGCACACTGAACCTTCATTCAGGAGACCGGGGTTCAATATCCGCCATGGTCTATACCATCATGCCACGGGTTTTTCGTTGTTTCCCTCTGTCGTTCAGGTCAATACTGGGGTGGTTCCTTGACAACAGGCCACGACCGACTCCTTCCCACTATATCCAAAGAACACTAAATAAAATAACCTTTCATCTCATCATCCCATCATCTTGCATATCATTCACCGATGCGAATAGATCGTCATCATCAGTACAGTGCGTCGTTAAACCCAATACAAATGAATAATATATAAATAAATGAATTGACATGTTACACTTCGAGCATTACCACTGTGTTAAACTGGGCGAACGCTATTTTCTTGTCGCGTTGTCGGATGAATGAGCGGAATTGTGGACTCAGCTTCAGTATAATGGAAGTTGATAGAGAACATTGATGATGATTATTGTTTGCTTAACGACCCCACCAACAGCTAGTTTATACGGGGGTACGATTGAGCAGGTCCTTATGAAACTGTGAAGTGATGAGTGAAAGGACGTTTATAAAAACCATGCCTTATGCGTGAGTCGAACTCACGCCCAACGGTAACTTCGGTTTCTAAAGCGGTGTCTTAGCTAGCAACATACTACAGAGGGAGACTGAGAACATTCGAATGACACTTCGGTTTCTAGAGCGGTGTCTTAGCTGGCTGAGCAACAGACTACAGAGGGAGACTGAGAACATTCGAATGACACTTCGGTTTCTAAAGCGGTGTCTTAGCTGGCTGAGCAACAGACTACAGATGGAGACTGAGAACATTCGAATGACACTTCGGTTACTAAAGCGGTGTCTAAGCTGGCTGAGCAACAGACTACAGAGAGAGACTGAGAACATTCGAATGACACCGGTTTCTAAAGCGGTGTCTTAGCTGGCTGAGCAACAGACTACAGAGGGAGACTGAGAACATTCGAATGACACGGTCACCTGAATAGCTAAAATACAGCATCATTGTTGAATGATTTTACTTGATTGATATTTTTTCTCCCTAAATTACTCTTTATGAGCACTGTTCCTTAGTCATTCACCGGTATAGATAGTTGTCCCCTTGTTAACGCAATGTTTCAATATCTTCTGACAAAATAATCACAACTAATTTCAGTTGTACACCTTGCTGTACGGAAATATAGTTACATGCATTCAACGTGCATATAGTTCAGTGCCATACAAAGTACCAGCGTATATGATACGCAAACTTCACGCATCCTTCTAGGATTGAAGGATTTTCAAGGTAGCCGAACTACATAATTATATCGGTTATTAATAATGAACCAAGAGTATCAAGATTTCATTCAGCATCATCGGAACATTTTGTTCTTCTCATTTTTCCTTCACATATACCTCAATCCAAACGGAGATTCCATTCAATTCAACGCTTACAGATTTTCAGAGTTTATATATTACACAAAGCAGCACTTGCTTGTTATTATCTTTACAATTGTTAACTGAAGCTATATTTTAGACGTCGTTACATATATTTTTGTCGTTGAAAGATCCTGTAGTCCCCATCTAACGAAACCCAACATTTTAGTAGCCAATTGAGTGGGATACTTGAGATATTTTGAAGCCATCATTTTAATGGTGCCTTTAAAACGCCTTAACTTTAAGGCCAAACTGTTGATTGATCTTGGAATTGCCGCCCTCGGTAGCTCGGTCAGCTGAGGCTCCGCTTCAGAAAGCTACCGTTGAGCGTGGGTTTGAGTCCTGCATAAGGCATCGGTTTTTGTAAACGTTCTTTCACTTATTATCACTTGATAGTTTCACCATCACCTGCTCATTCGTACCCCCGTATAACCTAGCTGTTGGTGGGGTCGTTAAGCAATAATAATGATCTTTCATCATCTCGCAATTATGTTGTATAGCGTTCATATTGATGGATATTCTATTGATTTGTCTTTTCTTCGTGGAATTTGTGAATGCGCTGCAAATATCGGATATCGGTAGCGAAAACGCACTGGAAGAACTGGACTATAGGAATAAGATCTATATAATTGATAACAATATTTTATTTTTTAAAATTTATATTGGGTTTAACACCGCACTGTGCTGATGACTACGATCTATTGGCGTCGATGAATGATAGATGAGATGGTGGGATGATGAGATGAAAGGTTATTTTATTAGGTGTTTTAGATGATGAAAAGGAGTCGGTCGTGACTTGTTCTCAAGGAACCATCCCTGTATTGACCTGAATGACAGAGGGCTACCTCGAAAAAACCCTGTCAAGATGGTCGACCATGGCGAGAATCGAACCCCGGTCTCCTGAATGACCGTTCAGTGTGCTAGCCACTCGACCACACGTCTCAGTTCACAATATGTAAAAACACAAAAAAAGAATAATGCGTTCCAGTAGCGTGACGTAACACTGAAAATATGTCCAATACGTTTTGTATTCTCTTTTTGCACCAGCTAAATAAAATAGCAGCTTTGAGTTTGATAAATCTAGGACGTACGAGGTCTGATAATGCCAGTCATTTGTCAGACTGTGGGTTACAGGTGTGCTCCGGCAATCAATATACTCGTCAGTTAGAACTAGTCAAGATGAAAAACAAACTAATTTATTTGTTAAATTCTGGTGGAATGTAAGGCCGTTGAAGAATATTCTCAAACTAATACGAGTGGTCGAATGGCTAGCACACTGAACCGTCACTCAGAAGACCGGTGTTCGATTCCCGCCATGGTCGACCATCCTGACGGGGGTTTCTCGTGGTTTCCCTCTGTCGTTCAGGTCAATACTGGGGTGGTTCCTTAACAACAGGCCACGACCGACTCCTTCCCACTATCCAAAACACCTAATGAAATAACTTTTCATCTCACCATCTCATCATCTCGATTATTGTTTGCTTAACGACCCCACCAACAGCTAGGTTATACGGGGGTACGAATGAGCTGATGATTATGAATGTATGAAGTGATGATAAGTGAGAGGACATTTACAAAAACCCATGCCTTATGCGGGATTCGAACCCACGCCCAACGGTGACTTCAGTTTCTGAAGCGGTGCCTCAGCTGACCGAGCTACCGAGGGTGGCTCTCATCATCTCATCTATCATTCACCGACGCCAATAGATCGTAGCCATCAGTACAGTGCGGCGTTAAACCCGATAGGAATAGATGGAACAATAAGAGTATAATACCGGAGAAACACGGATCTCTGTTTGAATGTAGTGAAATAATTGATTAACATGAAAAGAACTAAGACAAGAAAGAAGTGCCAGCTTCTAGTCGCGTTTACTTGTGAACATTATCAGATGATCTTCATGGAGCCTTGTGAGCACTGCTCAGGTCGCACGGTTTGACTGATCAACAAGACTTTTTCTGAGTAATTATCATTATTATAATATCATATAATCTATCCATCTGATCTATCTGATCTATCTATCTATCTATATCTATCTATATCTATCTATCTATCTATCTATCTATCTATCTATCTATCTATCTATCTATCTATCTATCTATGTATCTATCTATCTATCTATCTATCTATCTATCTATCTATCTATCTATCTATCTATCTATCTATCTATCTATCTATCTATCTATCTATCTATTTATCTATTTATCTATCTATCTATCTATCTATCTATCTATCTATCTATCTATCTATCTATCTATCTATCTATCTATCTATCTATCTATCTATCTATCTATCTATCTATCTATCTATCTATCTATCTATCTATCTATCTATCTATCTATCTATCTATCTATCTATCTATCTATCTATCTATCTATCTATCTATCTATCTATCTATCTATCTATCTATCTATCTATCTATCTATCTATCTATCTATCTATCTATCTATCTATCTATCTATCTATCTATCTATCTATCTATCTATCTATCTATCTATCTATCTATCTATCTATCTATCTATCTATCTATCTATCTATCTATCTATCTATCTATCTATCTATCTATCTATCTATCTATCTATCTATCTATCTATCTATCTATCTATCTATCTATCTATCTATCTATCTATCTATCTATCTATCTATCTATCTATCTATATCTATCTATCTATCTATCTATCTATCTATCTATCTATCTATCTATCTATCTATCTATCTATCTATCTATCTATCTATCTATCTATCTATCTATCTATCTATCTATCTATCTATCTATCTATCTATCTATCTATCTATCTATCTATCTATCTATCTATCTATCTATCTATCTATCTATATGATCTATATGATTTATCTGATCTATATGATCTATCTGATCTATCTATCTATCTATCTATCTATCTGATCTATCTATCTATCTATATGATCTATCTAATCTATCTGTCTTTCTGATCTAACTGATCTATCTATCTATCTGATCTATCTGATCTATCTATCTATATGATCTATCTGATCTATCTATCTATATGATCTATCTGATCTATCCATATGATCTATCTGATCTATCGATCTATCTGATCTATCCATATGATCCATCTGATCTATCGATCTATCTGATCTATCCATATGATCTATCTGATCTATCCATATGATCTATCTGATCTATCCATATGATCTATCTGATCTATCTGATCTATCTGATCTATCCATCTATATGATCTATCTGATCTATCCATATGATCTATCTGATCTATCGATCTATCTGATCTATCTATCTATATGATCTATCTGATCTATCTATCTATATGATCTATATAATGGAATCACTTTACGATATATCCTCAAACTAATTGTTACAAAAAATGTTTTTCGCTCATTTTGTCGAGCATAATGAATCATGTATTTTCAGAACATTTTATCGATTTATTGGCGGCCATTTTGTCTTCATTCATGTATTTATTTATTCTAATTTCATTCTTTAATTGTCAACATAGGGAAAATTCCGAAAAATGTTTCATACTAAATACATTTACCGATGTGTTTTACGATATTTAAAAAAAAAATGGATCAATTGAATTATATTTAGATACTAATCACTAATTAAATCTAAATAATTGGCAATATAATTCAATAATTAATTACGGCCAACATTATGTACGCAAAGTGATGAATGTTATGTTAATATCACCAAATAATTCCACTCCATGAGGTGTGAAAAGTTTACCGAAGACATTCGATTTTTACTGTAAGAAAATTTCTTTTTTTTTTAATAAAATGTTTGCATATTCTCATAAAAGGCCACGACCGTTTCCTTCCCACTATCCTTCCCATTACCCATAAAACCTTCATCTCATCCCATCATCTCATTAATCATTCATCCGACGCCAATAGATCTCAGTCTGCGTCGTTAAAACCCAATATAAAAAATGATATCACGTGTTTTCTTCAATCAGTCATGTAAGTTGAGAAAATGTACCATTCATAGTAGTGGTATTTGCACCATCTCAATAGAATCTACGAATAATAATATTAGTAATCAGTATGCCTAATTAGTAATCAGTATGCCCAATTAGTAATTATTTGGAATACACATTTTTCAAAGTTGCTAATAACTATATCAACATGGGTATCGATTCAAAGCTAACGATGCGAGTAATGCAGTGGAATGACTTGACACATCATTTTTTCAAAATATAACTTGTTGAAATATTTATAACACACAGTGTTGGCCTATAGATATAGGCCTACGTATTACAGTTTTGGCCTATATAAAATACCAGAAATCACTAGTTTTTATAGAAACACGAACACACCTAAAAACACCTAATAAAAATACTTTCATCTCATCATCCCATCATCTTTATATTTATCATTCACTGACGACAATAGATCGTAGTCTTCAGTACAATGCGTCGTTAAACCCAATAGAAATAAATATACAATAAATAAACAATACATGACGATTCTTTTCTAATGTTATTTGAAAATTGCCTCATTACTCTGAGTAATGGGGATTTGACTGTTGGCTGTCGATCTTTTGAAGGATGTTGTCGCTTCCACACGCCATCTATCCCATGTGTTCTCCTCAGGACAAAGCATGGTTCCTGGATGAACATAGATGAGATGCAGGGAGAAGTGGAAAAAGCGTCTGTCTACTAGTAGGCTGGGATTGTGCCATGTTCTGCTAAATATAGCCTCTAATATGTCGGTTGAAGGCTCGACACTGCCGACCGTCTCGTTGGACGGACGCGTGCGACGGGCGGTCGGTGTGTGATATCCGGGATCCGTATGGAGTTCCGCTTTCACTCCTTCAGTCACGTCTCGGGTCTCTGGAAGGGCGGATTAGACGTTTAGCGCTGGTGACAGACGATGTGTTTTGTGTGCTTCATTCGTTTCTTACAATCCTCACACTAGATTTCAACCAATAGGCCTAATAACGTTATTCGTTTCCCTAGTTTTAGAGAAAACTAGAAATGTCCTCCGAAGACCATGTCCAAGTCACGACTCAGACAAAGGGCTGGGTCTTGGAGGACAAATGGAGTCTACGGGAGTCGATTTAGCAAAATATCAGTTTCTTGGTGATAACTTTTGAAAAGTGTGAGATATCAAAATTCTAATGCGCGAGAAACACAGGTAATTATAATAGCTTCAAGATGATATAAGTTATAACTATTCAAGTCATGTCGCATAACTATCAAGCGTCGACAGCTAAAAAATGTATTTTTTTTCAACTGTCGACGCTTCACCAGTCATGATTTATATCATCTTGAATTATCTGTGTTTTTCTAGAATTTTGATATCTCATACCGTTCAAAAGTTATTACCAAGAAACTGATATTTCGATAAATCGATTCCCGTGGATTCTTAACTATAATTTCTGAAATTGAGATAATGATTTCTAGATTTTTCTTAAATTGAGAGAATGAATACCGTCAGTATTAGTAAAAATCTAGTTTCAGGGTTGTATTGTCCTTTAGAAACAAAATTAACCTGATTATTAATCGGTTATATGCCTATATATCAATTTGTTTTGCACAGTTTTTCCTTGGATTTTTGTATGTGCTCCTTCATCAAGTTACATCTGGACAATTATTTTTCTCAAGGTTTCATCAAATATTTGCGGATGATATCGTGAAACCTAATTGTGTTTCTTGAAGCGGCTGTTGGGTGTTGGGCAGCCATGCGAGGTGCCGGCGGTGGCCCCGTTGTAGCGGCTGCTGTAGCGCTACTAGAGAAACAACGCCGACTAGTGGCCAACGACTGTGCCCTACGTAAAGAGCCTTCGTTACCGTCTCGAGCTGCTAATTGTAGTGCGGATTCTCTGGAGCCATCCAATGAAGAGAGCGACGAGAGTTCATCCAGCCAAGAGTGCGACAGCGAGACGGAGAGCTCCGAAGAGGAAGTCACTCCCAAGCCGGCTGGCTTGGACCCAATCAGTGAAGAGGAACAGCGTCACATGACAACGGAAGGTCAATTGATGCATTTATTATCAAAACTGTGGCTTTTCGCCAGACGGGAACTAGGTTTCAGATAAGTTTTAATGCAGATTAAATTATAGTTGAGGTTGTTTGTTCTGTTAGGTTTGGTTAGGTTACTTTGGATAGGTTTGGTCGATTGAGTTGGTTAGATAGGGTTGATTACGGGTAACAACAACAACGTTTGCATGCTGTGACATAGGCCTACGCACCGATGATCCGGTCAATAGAGGCTGCCATTTATTATGATATAAGATCTGAAAATTATGGGACTGAAAGTGAGTGTTGAATTTAGATTTGATTGGTTCTTCCTGTCCGTTTTTTGTATGTATTTTTTTCTTGATCCATCTCGTCAGTGTTTATTTAGGTAGATGTGTGTGTGTGGACCTAAAATAGCATCTCTGTTTTAGTTCGCGGGAAAGCTGTTTGTTTGTATATTGCCCGTTGAGATGTAGGTTGCTGATATTAGGATATCAGCTTTTCATGAATAAGAACGATATTTCAGAGACATGATAGTCATTCAGATAGTCATGACGTATAATAATAATGATAATAATAATAATAATTCTTTTATTCCATGCTTGATCATAATTACATGATATTGGTACGTCATATTATCGGTATATAATCAATATAACCAAAATATCATAAAATAACATAAAATAACAAAATTCAACAGTCGAAAAGAATGAAAGAATACAATGGACAGACATTAAAAAGCATAACACACAACATGAATAAATTGATATAAGAGAATGATTTTAGAAGGAGAGTCACATATATTAACCAATGGTTCCATCCATAAAATATTCATTAATTTCATAAAAACATTTGCCTAATAAGTAGGATTTAAGAACATGTTTGAAAATTTTAATATCAACGTTGGCAGCCTCTTTGATGAAAGTAGGAAGGTTATTAAACATCTGTATGCCTGCAAAGATGGGACCCTTTTTATACATTTCGAGTCTATGAGTTTTAATTCTGAACGTATTTCTATTTCTAGTCTCGTGTGGATGATCATATTTTAATTCATTGATGTCATTAAGATAAAAACTATTACCGATAAATACCGATAATACCGATTGTGTAGAGATTAATGTTAAAAAAGGCCGGGTCCTGGAAGACTTGAATATTGCATGGGATGATGACACGTCCTCTAAGAATGACCTCAAGGATGTTATTGATGGGAATCTTGATTGATCGTGACTAGATAGTATCAACATGCCGGCTATTTACTTTCTTCTTGATCTAGATTGGGTTTAGCGACGCACTGTACTGATGACTACGATCTATTGGCGTCGGTGAATGATGGGATGATGACACGTCCTCCAAGAATTACCTCAAGGATGTTATTGATGGGAATCTTGATTGATCGTGACTAGATAGTATCAACATGCCGGCTATTTACTTTCTTCTTGATCTAGATTTGGTTTAGCGACGCACTGTACTGATGACTACGATCTATTGGCGTCGGTGAATGATGGGATGATGACACGTCCTCCAAGAATTACCTCAAGGATGTTATTGATGGGAATCTTGATTGATCGTGACTAGATAGTATCAACATGCCGGCTATTTACTTTCTTCTTGATCTAGATTGGGTTTAGCGACGCACTGTACTGATGACTACGATCTATTGGCGTCGGTGAATGATGGGATGAGATGACAGGTTATTTTATTAGGTAGTAGTTAGTAGTAGTAATATTAGTTGTATAGTGTTTATTCCTTTCACCCTCTTTCGAGGACTTCGGTACACAATCTACATATTTTTCAATATAACTTATGAATAGCATTACAATTGAGTATAGCAGTAAGCCATCATTCATGATTCATCAACAAATTAGTAATTATAGTATATCAACAAATAATACAACAAATAATGTGTTTTTGGATGGTGGGAAGGAGTCGGTCGTGGCCTGTTGCTAAGGAACCATCCCAGTATTGACCTGCACGACAGAGGGAAACCACGAAAAACCCCTGTCAGGATAGTCGATCATGGCGGGAATCGAACTCCGGTCTCCTGAATGACGGTTCAGTGTGCCAGCCACTCAAACACTCGTCTGTATAGTTTTTCATTCTATATTATCTTGATTTTTATTTATAAACCAACGAAATCGTTTTAAAATGACTTGAGACGAATGAACGAGTGGCTAGCACACTGAACCGTCATTCGGGAGACCGGGGTTCGATTCCCGCCATGGTCGACCATCCTGACATGGGTTTTTCGTGGTTTTCTTCTGTCCTTCAGGTCAGGCCATGCGACCGACCGACTCATTCCCACTATCCAAAAGCACATAATGAAATAATCTTTCAACTTATCATCTCAAATATAATTATTTGACGCCAATAGATCTTGGCCATCAGTACAGTGCGTCATTGAACACAAACAGTGAAGGCGGTGGTTTAAACCTGAGGTAACATTTGACATTTGCAATCAACGTATCTCTGAATAGGCACACATGGCATGCATAACAGCTAACTGGCAGATTGATTCGTCAACACTTGAGGGCTGGGTAATTAATCCCCCCCCCCCCCTTTTCCGAGAAGGTCAGAAATGAATCAAATGATGACCCTTCCCCCAAGCTGGGATATCAGTATTACTGCATTAGTCACTGGTCCATAGATCCCTAGATCACTGCAATAAACTTGACTGAACTCTCAGAACTCGTAGCTCAGGCAAATAGCAAAGAAGTTCAATCACAAAGATGTGAACTGTTCACAGCCACCTAAATATAATTTCATACACATCATGTGGAATCAAGTGTTTTTTATTCCTGGTGAATAATATGAAGTGTAAATGTAGATGGTATATCCCCCCTCCCTCTCCCCCCCCCCCCTTCTCCCCCTCCTCCCTCCAGACCGAAGTGTGGACGTCATCTACAGACAGCCCCTTGAAGTAATATCATAGAGTAAATGTGGATGTCGATGGTGTCTCCCCCCCCTTCTCCCCCTCCTCCCTCCCCACCGAAGTGTGGACGTCATCTACAGACAGCCCCTTGAAGTAATATCATAGAGTAAATGTGGATGTCGATGGTGTCTCCACCCCCCCACTTCTCCCCCTCCTCCCTCCCCCCGAAGTGTGGACGTCATCTACAGACAGCCCCTTGAAGTAATATCATAGAGTAAATGTGGATGTTGCATGGTGTCTCCCCCCCCCCCCCGAAGTGTGGACGTCATCTACAGACAGCCCCTTGAAGTACTACAGACAGCCCCCTGAGGTAATATCATAGAGTAAATGGAAATTGAAGTAAATATGACCGACTTAAGTGTTAGTCCAAGGAGTTTGAAATACCCTGCTTTCGCAATGCTCAAGGAATGGTGCCAAGAAAGGGTTCTCAACAAATATAGACATATTTCATTAAAATAATTTCGAGTAATTGTGTGGAGCCATTCATCAAAAAGAAATTGAAAGTTCGTATGATGCCATAGTAGAAAATAGTCGAATAACTACAAAATTGACAAATGGGAAATGGGATACTAGTTCACCAAATTAACGCAATACGATCAGTAGGGTAGTAGTTGTAGTATTTTTAACTTCGTTAATTTTGATAAGTTGGCTGAAAATACATGTGTAAAATGTATAGATCTCCTTATTTAAATTCATATGCTAGGCAAATTTTCTTTCTTACATAGGACAGGTTATATATATATATATATATATATATATATATATATATATATATATATATATATATATATATATATATATATATATATATATATATATATATATATAAATAACAGGGAGTGAAATGGGCTCAGTAGAAGTGTGTTTGAGGGGGATGAAAAAAGGGCAAAACAATTCCTCAAGAAGGTTAGGGAAGCGGTCAAACAGTCGTGACCAAGGATAGGAACTTGCCACCGTGCATTTATGCGCAACTGTAAGAGTAATAATAATAATTATATATATATATATATATATATATATATATATATATATATATATATATATATACATATATATACATATATATATATATATATATATATATATATATATATATATATATATATATATATATGTATACACATATATATATATATATATATATATATATATATATATATATATATATATATATATATATATATATATATGTATACATATATATATATATATATATATATATATATATATATTTATATTCATATATATATATGTATATATATTTATATATATATATATATATATATATATATATATATATATATATATATATATATATATATATATATATATATAAATATATATATATATATATATATATATATAAATATATATTTATTATTTTTTTAAATTCCCAAAGATGTTTATTTGTCAATTTAAGATTATACATTAAAGGTCACATTAATCCACAAAGCCTGTAAACAGGCTTATCCGTGGTTTGCATTATAATTACAACACATGCAAAACACAACTGTCGCAAAATAATTACAGGTATAACGATGGCGTATTCAGTTTTGTGAATCATTCGAGTTCCAATGATAATATAATGTGCCAATAATACAATACATATTTGAGTTCATTTTTTTCCTCATTATTTTAATTTTTATATATATATATATATATATATATATATATATATATATATATATATATATATATATATATACACACATATATATATATATATATATATATATATATATATATATATATATACACACACATATATATGTATATATATATATATATATATATATATATATATATATATATATATATATATATATATATATATATATATATATATATATATATATATATACACACACATATATATGTATATATATATATATATATATATATATATATATATATATATATATATATATATATATATATACGTATATATATATATATATATATATATATATATATATATATATATATATATATATATATATATATATATAAAATATATATATATATATATTTTAATAATACAAAATACAGATTGATTATCATTCAAAAATATCATGATCGAATAAATTGTCAATATTAGTCGAAAAGTGAGACCATTGGCTGTAACTTCGCCGTACAAATCAAGATATCGTTAAATCTCCTGCTGAAAACCTTTTGGAAATTCATTGCATTCATGCGCAACTGTAAGAGTTATAATAATGATTTTTCTTTTGAGAAGATTTCTTTTCTAACCCAAAATATTATAAATTTACAGATATCGTGAACCCACAAAGTCATATAACAAAAGACCTAATTGTCTGCGGGTCTATAATAATAATATACAATAATGAAAATAATAATTTTTTATTTCATTATATTTTCACCCAATAAATGGAGTACATTATTACTAGTCATTTTCCACTCTTGAGTGTCCACAAAACCCACTGATGGTTTACCTGTGGAATATAGTAATAATACTCTCTTCAACGAACTCATCTTCTTTTACATGAAGAAATAATATCTGAAAGTCCATCTAAAAATAAGAATACAATACAATTGAAATAAACACAGTACAATACAAATACAATAGAAATGAACACGGCACAATAAAAATAAATGTAAATGTAACAACAATGAAAAATAACCTAAAAAAATACACGCAAGCTTTACCTATAGCTTCAACATAATAATTTAATTCATCAATTCATTAATCTATTGATTTTTGATCTCTTTATTTTATGTTTCATCATTGAATCATTTTATGGTGGTTATAGTAACCAATTCTTCACCTCTCGTTTTATGTTCACATATTTCTCCATTTTTAATAATAATAATTTTTTTTCAAGATGTTTATTTGTCAATTTAAGATTATACATTAAAGCTCGCATTAAGCCACAAAGCCTGTAAACAGGCTTATCCGTGGTTTGCATCATCAGATGAGCGTAGCGAAGTCTCCATCCCACTCTTATAGGGCTTTGTCAGTGTGTGTGTTTTTTGTTTGTTTGTGGGCACTGCACAGGTCGCAGGGTTTGACTGATCAACATGAAACTTTTTTGTCCGGGCCAACTTTTACAACTTAGAACTGTATAGTTTTTGGAATGAATCGGTTCATTAGATTCTGAGAAATATCATGTCAAAGTTTTTAAAAACCCCATAAGATTAGGCTGGGTGAGAAAATTTGAAAAAATGAAAAAAATACAATTTTCTCTGAGTGTTCAAACATGAATGATACACATAAGCACCATTTTGTAAGCAATGTGAACTAGCCGTTTCGAAGAAAAAATTCAAATAACTGTTTTTATACATCAAATATATGGAAGTGAACCAAGATTCACTGCTTCCTAGATTCGATATTTGCCCAAGCATTAAATATTCTTCATATTCGTCAAGGTGTGTAGAATACCAGAGAAGATAAAGTAGCAATTAAATGAAGGACAAAGTGTGTAGAATACCAGAGTCGATAAAGTAGCAAATGTAGGACTGTTATCATACCTTATTCAGATATCTCGCTCATCTTACAACGAATATTTCGCGTTTGCCTAGTAATTACAACACATGCAAAACATAACTGATACAAAATAATTACATGTATAACGATGGCGTATTCAGTTTTGTGAATCATACGAGTTCCAATGATAGTATAATGTGCCAATAATACAATACATATATGTGTTTTTTTTATTTTCCTCATTATTATAATTTTATAATGTATAAATTTCTATTTGACATAAAAATTTGACAGAATATATATATGTATATATGATGATTTTATTATGAAACAATAGCAAAATTTCTTGTTGGGAAAAATATGAGACTTATTAGACATACGATTGATACTTATAACTACAAAATAATAATAATAATAATATTTATTTATTCTTTTATTATTTTTTTTGTTGGGAATTAGAAACAGTTGACAGATTATATACAAAACTCCGCTAAGCTGCTTCTGCAACTTCTCAGCAGAGATTAGACTAAACAATATAATACACAATTACACTATATATATGTATATATATGTATCTTTATTCAAGACTGTCTTACATTATAAGATTGCAAAAACACAGAACAAAAATCAATTAATTAAAATATAAAAAAATTATCGATAACAACATTTTAGAGAATAACAAAATAGATATAATTTGACTAGGTTTGAATAAGAAAATGTAGAAAAAAGAAATAATTAAATGATGATGACGAAATCATACAAAAATTAAAAAAGAGAAAAAATGAAAAATAGTATGCAATGAAAACAAAATTGGAAATCAAAGCTGAAGACTATAAATATAATGTCGTAAAATTTGTAGGGATCCTCGAAGGGCGAGTAGAAGTATGCTATAATAATTTTTTTAGAGCTGCTTCCTCTGAATGGCAATATATGAGAAAATAAAAACAACATAATACAAACAACAAACAACAAAATCCTATTCAAGTATCCTAGAAAAGTAAAGAAAAGAAAGAAAAGATCATACACCATCGAATTATTTCAATATTAAGTATGATATACAATTCACTGATTCATTCCAGAGTGATAATCCAATTTTACATATTCAATTTAATATCTGCCATGTATGTTAGACTGCGTAGATGTGCTGGTATGGCATTGAATTTAGTCGGAACCGTTACCTTCAAGAGTCTCTTGCCGTAGCTGTAGTATTACACAATAATCGGTTTCTTTGGTTCCAGCTGTTCTATAATTATGTTCCAGATTTTGTTTATATTTGTCCGAGAAGTAATTTTGAATGATAATTTTATATTTATTTTTAATAATGATATATTTTTCTTCATTATTTTCATCCAATAAATTTACATTATTACGAGACATTTTTCACTCTTGAGTGTCCACAAAACCCATTGGGGGTTTAACTGTGGAATAAACTAATAATACTCTCTATGATATGATACAATAAAAATGAATAAATATAAACACAGTACAATACAAATACAACACAAGTGAACACGCTACAATAAAAATAAATGTAAATGTAACAACAATGAATACACTAATACCTAAACAAAATACACGCAAGGTTTACCTATAACTTCTGCATAATAATTTAATTCATTGATTGATTGATTTTATAATTTTATGTTTCATCATTGAATCATTTTATTATGGTGCTTAGTAACCAATTCTTTACCTCTCGTTTTATGTTGACATATTTCTCTTTTTTTCTCAAGTTTTCAGGCAGCATATTAAATAATGAAGTTGAAATTCCTTTAATAATATTTTTTTCATTTTTTTTTTATTGATTCCAAATAAAAGCGTTATAACAATAAGGGTACTCTTGTGAGGTTTCACGAAACCCTCATGGGGTTCATCTGTGGAGATATATAATAACAATTCACTTAAATATAATATAATACAATAAAAAAATAAAATACATTTCTGATAATAAAATATATTAACAATATAAATGAAGCACATTGACGAGAACGTGTAAGAATGAACAAAATAGGATAAACCAACAAAATTATATTCGAATTGCAGTTGTAGTGAGTAGAGAAAATGCAATCAACATAGGAAGAGAGAACTCGAGGAAGTGAATAAAATATCCAATTATACAATAATTTTATAGTAGAAATAAACAATTCATATGACACATTCACGAGTTTAGAAGTATAAAGACAAATATAAGCCGGTTAAATTAGGTCAAATAGTAACAAGAAATGAGAGAACTTATTTTGATAATAACGATGAAGATGGATTAATAATATACATTTATCAGATTATTTTAAATTTATAATTCAATCAATGAAGCCATTTACATATTCATAATAAATAAAAGAGCAACTTGCCAAGTCGAAAGAAATCAGTATAACGAAATAAACCTTATATTGAACATTTGAAGTTGAGATATTGCTCATACCATAATCGAAAGTAACCATTTTTTGACACATACTTTTAGCTCGTTATGATTGTTGGGATTTTTCAAACTAATGGGAAGTTGATTGAGATTGAATGGGACTATGTATTCCAATCTTCTCTTACCATATTTGTTAATCCAAGAAGGAATCTGAAATGTATCGATTAAAGCTAATCTTGTGTTATAAGAATATATACATATATATTTTTAATTGATTCCAAATAAAAGCGTCATAACAATAAAGGGTACTCTTGTGAGGTTCCACGAAACCCTCATGGGGGTTCGAAACCATCATTATAATAATTTTTTATTGCACAAAAGAACAAAGAACATACATATAAGAATAAAATTAAACTCTTTTCCACAAGGCCTAGGAAGGCTTATCTGTGGGTTAAAAATAACAAAAAATATATAATATATATAATCCGAGCTCTATATTGGAAAACGAACGCTGTAAGTTGTATTATGACCGAGCTATCATCACGGACAAAACTATACACTACAATAGACCTGATATCGTCCACATCGACAAAATGGCAAAAGTTGGTTTTGTGATTGATATAGCTGTACCACTAAGTCAGAACCTGATGAAAACTCATGAAGAAAAAATTGCTAAATATGTTGAGCTTTCTCAAGAATTGAAAGAACTGTATGGGCTGAAGAGAGTGACCATAGTTCCTGTAATAATCTCGGCAACTGGAGTGATACCAACCGGTATCCATAAAAGTCTAAAAACTCTTGATATTTTAGATAATACATTCATCGAAATGCAGAAAGCGGTCATATTGAACTCTTGTCGCATTGTAAGGAAATTTTTGAATATCCATTGAAGTAATTCATTGTATTTATAATTGAAATTGAATATAAGTTCAGTGGCAGTTTGGTACGCATGTGTACCCGCTCCACTGAACCTTCCACCGGGAAACCGAGAATTGATTAAATAAAAACAATGATAATAATAATACAAAATACAGATTGCTTGTCTTTCAAAAATATCATGATCAAATAAATTGTCAATATTAGTCGAAAAGTGAGACCATTGGCTGTAACTTCGCCGTACAAATCAAGATATTTCCATTGTTAAATCTCCTGCTGAAAACCTTGTGAAAATGTCGAGAGGTGAAATCTATCACAACTTTGGGTTAATCTCCGATGAATGTCGAACCACTCGACCAAGATGACCGTGTCTACGGCCACGCGTCCTAAACGTCTGGATTGAAGCCAGCTGGTAACCCAAATAGACTTGGTTCTTCCCGTTTCTTCAGTCCCCTCTAGTCGCTCAGTCGAAGCAGCCGCCATTCGTGGTTTAGTCATTGCGTGTGATAAATAGACGTCTACTGATGAGAGTTTTGTGTGACCTTCGTTAATAATGGATAAGGACATGGCGTTACAGTTAAGGACAGTTTTTTCAGCAGAATGCCGTACTGCAGTACCGCCCTTCATGTATAAACCTGATAATAACGGTTGGTAAAATGGACAGAAACGCCACTAGGCTCTCACAACCGGCCCAAGCAAAAATACAAAAAGTGGCCCACGGGAGAAGGAGTTTTTTTTTTCATTTTCGATTTCAAGCGATCGATCTTAGCTCAAGATTGGTGGGGATTGGTGGGTTCAAGATTGGTTGGTGGGCCCATAATTTTTGTTATTGTAGGTAGTTTTTCAAATGTTATGGTATTGTGTATAGACCAAGTACAATTGGTGACATAGAAATGCCAGTATTTCAATACATATGTTGAAAAAATATAAATTCCAAATTGTAATCCATGTGATATAAATACCCTACATATATCTTTATTGAAGACTATGTCATGGTACACATGATTGTCGTTGGACATATGATAATAATCAAATACAAAATTAATGAAGTAGGAAAAACACACAATATTTATATAAATAATATAATATATTAATTCTTTTTGATGATGATTATTGTTTGCTTAACGACCCCACCAACAGCTAGGTTATACGGGGGTACAAATGAGCAGGTGATTATGAAACTATGAAGTGATGATTAGTAATAGGACACTTACAAAAACCCATGCCTTATGCGGAATTCGAACCCACGCCCAGCGGTGACTTCAGTTTCTGAAGCAGTGCCTCAGCTGACCGTGCTACCGTGGGTGGCATAATTCTTTTTATTCTGTGGAGCATAATACATAATGTTATAGAATATGTCAGTTTCAAAAGAAATGAACAATACCAAATACCTAATATATAATATATAATAATAACCATATTAAACATTTTAAATTATCAAATGACTCGAGTATTGGGCCCGAAAAAACTGCTGTATAGGTACTTCTCGAATTTACTGGAAAATTCGGAATTGACATATATTAGACAAATAACCGATAATAGTTCGAAAAAAGCATCGATAATAGAACCCATTTTCGATTAGTAGGGTCAGGGGTCCAAAAACATGTCATGTAATATCACTCAGTTGAATAAGAGAATATTGAGGGAAACACAGACGATATTTCTCTAGTGAATCTTATCTCGTAGATTAAATATTCCGTTCTTTGGATGTCGGTAAGTGGATGATTGCAGCCAACGCCCTATGAATGGATTTTCATTCAGGTGAATTATATGGTTGTTTTTTAATCGAAATGAGGCTTGATTAATCCGTATCATATCATTCTCTCCTGCCATCGCTTGTTTCAAGTCTGTCTTTGTCACATTTTTCAGTCATTTACATCTTATAGTCCCACACAGAGACAATCCCAGGTTCATATTCTTTGGTACCACGAATTTGGAAAATTCAGAGATATGCTTGAATAGTGAAGTCAAAATTGCTATACGCCAACAGGCGTGCTGATTCGGCCCTGCAGGGTATTTTTTGAAAAATCGTTATTTTTATTAGAAGTCAACACTTATGCCTATTGCTGTTAATGCAATAGCCCTGAATACATTTGAAGTTTGTAGGCAATATTCTGTAAGTTTCATTCCAACTAAAAGCTCATCACAATTGAAAGAATATACGCTATTTCGAATCTTCATTTCATCAAACAATAAAATCACTAAAATCTCAATTTTAATCGGGTGACCATCTCAAAATATTTTCGGATCTTAATTTGTTTCACTGGTACCTAATTTATCAAGTTTATATGAATTTACCAACCACGAAATAGATTTCGATAATATTTGTCAATACAAGAATATCATATTCTACATAATGGATTATATTTTGAATGCTCGGCTATGGTCAGTTTTGATGACTCAAGTTATTATCATTAGAGTGAAACGTTGAAGATATTCGCGGGTGACTACTGGGCCACCGGGCATTGCCCGATTGCCCAGTCCGGCACTCCCCGCTAGGACGATGAGCCATGGCTTCATTTAGAATATTGTAGCTATAAAACCATGCTATAGTCAAGGACTGTAGGTAGAGGCATGAAATTACAGCATTCATTTTCTTGTCATTTTAGCATCAGCTATTACGAAAATGACATTTTATAGCATTGGTCAAAATTTATAATTAGCATTAATTTAGCATCAAAAAGTGTTTGAAGAAAGGTAAAGGTTCTGGGATAAGAATGATTTGCGCATATATTACAAGTTGATAAAAACTATTTTCGACATATTCTTAGCTTGATCAGTGAGCAAATTCTGGAAAGACAGTAGGATAGGCCTACATATGAACATTGATGTCAATTTGCCCCACATTAAAACACTACTTGAACTGCGCAAACTAAAACTGCATTTCAAATGAGTGCCACAGCCCAACGAATGTTTGTCAATAAAATTGTTATTATAGAAATTGAAATGAAAGATTATGGGTTTTCATGGCACTTGTGTCTGATTTGAGAAAAGAGAAGAGTAACTGACAATGTTTTTTTTTTTTAAATAATATTTTCTCACAAATAATGTATTTCGGGTGAATATCAATTCAAAGTTGTTGAAGGCATATATTGCTATAAATAGCGTGAAAGAACTTGGCCTTAGATCGTTTCGAACATCACAAAACATGAAGATGAAACCAAAAATGATGGTTTTAGATGCTTTTCAACTTCTATATTTCATTTTATATTTTATTTTTATATATATTTTTTCTCTTCATTTTTTCATTTTATATTTTTGTATCTCATATTTTTTACTTTTTTTATATTTTATATTTTTATTTTTTCAACTTTTTAAAATTAAGCCTTTATAGCTAATGCAAAAATGTCATGCCTCTAACCAGGGCTTAATTTGTAAATGAAAAGGAACCGGAACGCACCTAAAAGTAAACCATTCCTTGCATCTCCCCCCCCCCTACCACCACCACCTCGAGAAAAAATTGCATTAAAAAATACAAATTGATAAATTTGTTGTCCTTGAACTGTATTCAAGAGAATTTATTCAAAATTATTTTCATCTTCGTCAACCACCAACAGAAAATAATATTTGACATCCAAAATTGTTCTAGTGGTTGCAAATCTTGTGAAAGTAATCTGTATTGACTTCTTGAAATGTTGAAGTTCGTGTTCGAAATAACAATACGCGTCTACATATTTTGATGTTTGACCCACACGATTTGAGAAATACAACAAATTTGAATGTTTGTTTATTGATACAGAAACAAAATAATTTTGATTTAGAATACCTTAGCATAGTTGAAGCATGTTTCAATTTTCTTTGGCATGGTAAAATCGCCCTTGTGGTGCCCCGTTCTAACAAGCATATCTTTCATCGATTGACTTGATTGGGGAACAGTGATTTTGTATTGTTTTGATATTATTTAAAAAAAGCATGTTTGAGTCCTCGACAGCCGGTTTTCTGACCAACGCTTCTCATATTCATCACCACCAATCACTTGTTTTTGTCCGTGAAATTCGCCGTTTTGGTTTGTTTTTTCATGCAACATTCATCTACATCAACATTTATATTTAGGCCTACTTGCTGAGGGGTAGACGCACCACTAGCACACACTGCACTCATAATACAAGGCTTCGTAAAGTAAGAAAGTCATGAGTTTATGACCCCACAATTTTCTTCCCTTCGAAGACATCTTACATCGAGAGAGCACTGATCACAACTGAATGAAGATGTTTTAAAAACATTTTCACTTTCATACATAAATCAGGTAATATTGCCCTACGTTGTAAGTAAGTGAGTACGGTAATAATCTTTATTGCCATTTGAATTCACATGATACACGTTGAAGAATTATTGGCAATCGTCAATGCTCATAAGAATATAAAGAAAACTCCAATGAGGATACAGTCAACAGTAATAAAAGAAGTACACATTATAGCAACACACAACACATCACAAACATTTGTATTCAAGAAATTCATCGATAGAGTAAAAGCAGTTTATTACTAGAAATTTTTTTGAAGCAAACTTAAGCAACCTTGCAACTTGTCTATTCTAAGAGATCAAGTCGACTCCAGAGACGACAGAAATATAGATCGCAATCTAACTTCCGTCCCATACTGTCGATGACCATGAGCTAGCCCAACCATTTCTCATAGAAATAATTTCAAAACAAATTCTCAGAATGAGTAAATATGTATTTGTCTGTTAAAAATATATTGCCTGTTGAAAGTATTGATAAATGAATGATAATCCGCTATCTAATTGATTTTTCATCATTTTGAAACCGGAACGTGTGTTCCGGTTTCAAACAAGAAACCAGAACGCCGTTCCGGTGTGTTCCGAGACAAATTAACCACTGCCTCTAACTATAGGTGATGTGTTGTGTTATGCACAATTGTGTTAGCTTCTCGAATTATTGTAACCTAAACACTTTTCAACTTTTCTGGACCCAAGCTGAATAAGTCAACTTAAAATTATTCAGGTTCAATAATTTAATAACTTGATAACTCTAATAATGATAAATGCTGAAAACATTCATGGCTATATTTCAAAATATACTGTAATTATTTTTAATAATACACATTAGACGACCAAAGATTTATTTATCAAGAGTTCATAGGAATCGATTTGAAGAAATATCAGATTTTTGGTGATAAGTTTTGAGTGGTATGAGATATCAAAATTCCAATATAAGAGATGCACAGATATTTTCAATACCTTCCTACCTAAATACCTGAAAAATACCACCCTAAAAGCTGGCTAGAAAAAAGAGGAAATTGATTATACGTAATTCGTAGAATTGAGATAATTTGTAGTTTTGTCATTGGCTAGTTAGTTGGTGTAGGTAATAACCCAGTGACTCATGATGTAGATCAAGTCAAGTCCAGACGACGAGTCTACCCTGAAGTGTGGGGCTGCCTGGTCTGGCAGTGAATCAGGCCACAGCTCCACCTCTGAACTGTCCTCATCGTGTCATGTCGTTGGCTAGTTGGTTAGTGTAGGTAATAACCCAGTGACTCATGATGTAGATCAAGTCAAGTCCAGACGACGAGTCTACCCTGAAGTGTGGGGCTGCCTGGTCTGGCAGTGAATCAGGCCACAGCTCCACCTCTGAACTGTCCTCATCGTGTCATGTCGTTGGCTAGTTGGTTAGTGTAGGTAATAACCCAGTGAGTTATGATGTAGGTCAAGTCAAGTCCAGACGACGAGTCTACCCTGAAGTGTGGGGCTGCCTGGTCTGGCAGTGAATCAGGCCACAGCTCCACCTCTGAACTGTCCTCATCGTGTCATGTCGTTGGCTAGTTGGTTAGTGTAGGTAATAACCCAGTGAGTTATGATGTAGGTCAAGTCAAGTCCAGACGGCGAGTCTACCCTGAAGTGTGGGGCTGCCTGGTCTGGCAGTGAATCAGGCCACAGCTCCACCTCTGAACTGTCCTCATCGTGTCATGTCGTTGGCTAGTTAGTTAGTGTAGGTAATAACCCAGTGAGTTATGATGTAGGTCAAGTCAAGTCCAGACGACGAGTCTACCCTGAAGTGTGGGGCTGCCTGGTCTGGCAGTGAATCAGGCCACAGCTCCACCTCTGAACTGTCCTCATCGTGTCATGTCGTTGGCTAGTTGGTTAGTGTAGGTAATAACCCAGTGAGTTATGATGTAGGTCAAGTCAAGTCCAGACGACGAGTCTACCCTGAAGTGTGGGGCTGCCTGGTCTGGCAGTGAATCAGGCCACAGCTCCACCTCTGAACTGTCCTCATCGTGTCATGTCGTTGGCTAGTTGGTTAGTGTAGGTAATAACCCAGTGAGTTATGATGTAGGTCAAGTCAAGTCCAGACGGCGAGTCTACCCTGAAGTGTGGGGCTGCCTGGTCTGGCAGTGAATCAGGCCACAGCTCCACCTCTGAACTGTCCTCATCGTGTCATGTCGTTGGCTAGTTAGTTAGTGTAGGTAATAACCCAGTGAGTTATGATGTAGGTCAAGTCAAGTCCAGACGACGAGTCTACCCTGAAGTGTGGGGCTGCCTGGTCTGGCAGTGAATCAGGCCACAGCTCCACCTCTGAACTGTCCTCATCGTGTCATGTCGTTGGCTAGTTGGTTAGTGTAGGTAATAACCCAGTGAGTTATGATGTAGGTCAAGTCAAGTCCAGACGACGAGTCTACCCTGAAGTGTGGGGCTGCCTGGTCTGGCAGTGAATCAGGCCACAGCTCCACCTCTGAACTGTCCTCATCGTGTCATGTCGTTGGCTAGTTGGTTAGTGTAGGTAATAACCCAGTGACTCATGATGTAGATCAAGTCAAGTCCAGACGACGAGTCTACCCTGAAGTGTGGGGCTGCCTGGTCTGGCAGTGAATCAGGCCACAGCTCCACCTCTGAACTGTCCTCATCGTGTCATGTCGTTGGCTAGTTGGTTAGTGTAGGTAATAACCCAGTGAGTTATGATGTAGGTCAAGTCAAGTCCAGACGACGAGTCTACCCTGAAGTGTGGGGCTGCCTGGTCTGGCAGTGAATCAGGCCACAGCTCCACCTCTGAACTGTCCTCATCGTGTCATGTCGTTGGCTAGTTGGTTAGTGTAGGTAATAACCCAGTGAGTTATGATGTAGGTCAAGTCAAGTCCAGACGACGAGTCTACCCTGAAGTGTGGGGCTGCCTGGTCTGGCAGTGAATCAGGCCACAGCTCCACCTCTGAACTGTCCTCATCGTGTCATGTCGTTGGCTAGTTGGTTAGTGTAGGTAATAACCCAGTGAGTTATGATGTAGGTCAAGTCAAGTCCAGACGACGAGTCTACCCTGAAGTGTGGGGCTGCCTGGTCTGGCAGTGAATCAGGCCACAGCTCCACCTCTGAACTGTCCTCATCGTGTCATGTCGTTGGCTAGTTGGTTAGTGTAGGTAATAACCCAGTGAGTTATGATGTAGGTCAAGTCAAGTCCAGACGACGAGTCTACCCTGAAGTGTGGGGCTGCCTGGTCTGGCAGTGAATCAGGCCACAGCTCCACCTCTGAACTGTCCTCATCGTGTCATGTCGTTGGCTAGTTGGTTAGTGTAGGTAATAACCCAGTGAGTTATGATGTAGGTCAAGTCAAGTCCAGACGACGAGTCTACCCTGAAGTGTGGGGCTGCCTGGTCTGGCAGTGAATCAGGCCACAGCTCCACCTCTGAACTGTCCTCATCGTGTCATGTCGTTGGCTAGTTAGTTAGTGTAGGTAATAACCCAGTGAGTTATGATGTAGGTCAAGTCAAGTCCAGACGACGAGTCTACCCTGAAGTGTGGGGCTGCCTGGTCTGGCAGTGAATCAGGCCACAGCTCCACCTCTGAACTGTCCTCATCGTGTCATGTCGTTGGCTAGTTGGTTAGTGTAGGTAATAACCCAGTGAGTTATGATGTAGGTCAAGTCAAGTCCAGACGACGAGTCTACCCTGAAGTGTGGGGCTGCCTGGTCTGGCAGTGAATCAGGCCACAGCTCCACCTCTGAACTGTCCTCATCGTGTCATGTCGTTGGCTAGTTGGTTAGTGTAGGTAATAACCCAATGAGTCATGATGTAGGTCAAGTCAAGTCCAGACGGCGAGTCTACCCTGAAGTGTGGGGCTGCCTGGTCTGGCAGTGAATCAGGCCACAGCTCCACCTCTGAACTGTCCTCATCGTGTCATGTCGTTGGCTAGTTGGTTAGTGTAGGTAATAACCCAATGAGTTATGATGTAGATCAAGTCAAGTCCAGACGACGAGTCTACCCTGAAGTGTGGGGCTGCCTGGTCTGGCAGTGAATCAGGCCACAGCTCCACCTCTGAACTGTCCTCATCGTGTCATGTCGTTGGCTAGTTGGTTAGTGTAGGTAATAACCCAGTGAGTTATGATGTAGGTCAAGTCAAGTCCAGACGACGAGTCTACCCTGAAGTGTGGGGCTGCCTGGTCTGGCAGTGAATCAGGCCACAGCTCCACCTCTGAACTGTCCTCATCGTGTCATGTCGTTGGCTAGTTGGTTAGTGTAGGTAATAACCCAATGAGTTATGATGTAGGTCAAGTCAAGTCAAGGGAGTCAAGTCCAGACGACGAGTCTACCCTGAAGTGTGGGGCTGCCTGGTCTGGCAGTGAATCAGGCCACAGCTCCACCTCTGAACTGTCCTCATCGTGTGAAGACCAGGTGCCCGTCGATCAAGACTTTCACTGGGTTCGCGCTCACACAACCATGGATAATACTCGACCGACACTTCAAAATGCCGACAAAAACTTTGCAAAACCACCGAAAACGGCGGTAAAACCTAAAACCAGTCGAAATTTACAAGCGTCGGAAACCGGACGTGACATCGACTGTGGGATCATGTATAACGTTAATCGGATGCAGCAAATAGACCAGAGGAAAATGCCGGTCCCGTTTGATAAAGCTACCGATTGTAATTTCCAACAATATGGAGATATTTGTTCCGTGGGCGACAGAAGACCTAGCAGTCGTCCAACATTGGAATACCCGGAGCAGCATCACTATGACATTTCCTCGAATACCGGCTCCAACGGGAATATCTCCAAGCTTCCTCCGGCGTCGGATAAAACGGGCAGCTTGGACCGGCGCAAGAAGAGCAGTAGCCGTGTGAGCCGCGATCAGAAATCCCGTTCGACGATCCTCTCTCAGTGTGATTCGCCGCGATTCCGTTCCCCTTCAAGACACTTTCAACACGAATATTACGACTCGAAGTTACACAATCGCTCCGACTCGAGTTGGAGCCTGTGCCACGATCATCATTACTGCCCTTGCTATCGGCAGCAAGAGATGGCCCAGCGGTACGGCAGCTCAGGCATGTTGCACAGCCGATGTTGCTGCGGTACGAGCAGTCAACATGAACTGAATCACTGTACGTCGCCGTGGCCATGCCCTGGGAGTCGATGGCAACTCAAGGTCAGACGCAACACGCTCTTAACTGAATACCAGTATGGTATGCTTGTTTTTACACACATCAACATTTGATATTGCTTTTCTATCCAAGTATTTCTGCAATATCTTCTCTTATTTCAAGATTTCCCCCTCCCCCTCCCCAAAAAAATTAGATTTGTTTGTTGACATATATAATAATTGATAGTTTTATCTAAGTGTGCAAATTTGGTTGTGTGAAGTTGAATAAGAATGGCAATAGCAACTTGATGGAGTGAATTGAACAGTCATGCTATGTGGAGTGCACCTAACATAACAATCTACTAACAAGCCTGTTTTGATCTAATACTAGATTTGTGAATATCAGTGAATGCCTGTTTTGTGATTCTAACTGCCAGTTTCTTCTCACATGGCAGCTAACTGGACTTGTATACAGGCCTGCTATATTATCTTATCAAACCGACCACATTTTCTGTATGACATTATCATAAAATACGGACACCCATCCAGTAGTGACGTTTGAAGTAGAGCGGGATGTTAGCAAGTCCTATACTGCCAATGCTATTAGCATGAATCATTTCTATTATTGTGCGTTACACTGTAATATGATAGTACTTACAACAGTGATATGTGTACTATATTCTGAGAGATTTACACACTGGCAGAGTGAGTACGTTAAGAGATATAATGCAAGTTATGTATCTTGGTGTTTTGCCTTCAACCCTGTGGATAAGCGGACCAACTTTTTAAACAACTTACTAAAATACTCAGAATGCAATTCCGCTGATCTCAACCGCTAGAAGGCAGTAAGTACCTTTGCAATGAATTCTGAAGAGGGTCAATTGTAATTTTCTCATCAAGTATAGGCTCTCCTGTCTCACAAGTATCTGCGTAATGCATCAACATGACTCGAAGAATGCGAGAAGCGAGAGAAATGAGTTAGGTGTACATGCAATGGAGTGTTGGTTTCTGTAGTACAAGGTCAGATTTCTAAGAGATGTTTTTCTGTGTTCCTAATGTAAAAAATATGGGCCCTAGACTAGCTAGTTTTTTTCATCTATTTTGATGAAAAATGGTGAGAAGTTCAAGAAAAAACAGTATAATTTATTGGAAGCTACTTTTATGAGCACTGCTATACAACCCATGGTTTTATAATACAGTATTGTTCATACTTTATTATCTGTAATCAATCAGCACTGGCTGTGGAATGGAAAAGGGGGCAGGGGGGCAAGAAAAAAGTTGGTTATAGATTTTTTTCCATTGGTTCTCTTTAAAACCCACTGTGTAAAAATTGAGAATTGTGTGAGTAGGCTCTAAATAGTTTTGTTTTCGATGCACCATAACTGTAGAAATGTGGCTATGAAATCTCTCAAATGATCTTCCATGGAAACGAAACCTAGTTGAAAGATTTCAATTTTTTGTTAAAAGTATTTCAAGCTGACTTAAATTATAGTTTGGCACACCTTTTAAGGAGCTCAGTTATAGCTTGTCGTGACACAATATTGCTTAATTTCGGATAAGTAGGCCTAATTAGACGAGCTTTACCGAGGATTCAATTTGACATACTGAAAAAAATTGGTTTTCGTTTTAATGTTTTTTTGTTTTGTTTTTTTTACTTTTTTTTGTCGGTTCTCCACAGGTCAAACGGCTACAGCTATCAACTCCAAACTTTTTTTCGTTATGGTTCCTCATCCAACTTAGATCTGTATAGTTTTGTGGCATTATTGGATGATAACTTTTTTTTTTAGGAGTTTTAGAAATTTTAAAAATACCCATTAGAATAACACGTCGGAAAAAAAAAAAAAATTTCAAAAAAAATGAAATTTTGCATGAAGTTGAGTTACATTATGATACACATTTCTGAGAACTTTCAGCTTGATCGGGTGAGCCATTTCGAAGACAAACTATAAAATGTGCTAAATTGGTACCACTCAAAGCAGTTTTTTCCCATTTCTAACTTGAATGTCACCCAATTGGCGAATGTAGGCAAAAGTTTGGCAAAAAAGTCGACACACTATTACTATCCGCTCGTCTAACAACGCATATATGGCGTTTTCCTAGTAGATAATCCATTTCTACCCAATAATACAAGAAAGAAAAATAGTTTGCCTGAATTACTTTCCAAACATATGAACAGTCAAGCTTCAACAAATGTCTTATCTATTAGGCATGGTTGCTTTGATACAAGTTACAACCCACGATTTTCTTATTTAAATTTAAATTATAAAACATTTTATGCGACACAATTTTTCAGTGTTTTGTCTTTAAATCCGGTATTAAATGCTGATTCCGTTATCACTGTAAAAATGACATAGTTCCTGATTCCATTTAGAAGTTATGAATGAATGGATGGAGATCTATCTGTTTACCAATACAGAGTAACAATAATAACATGTGTCGTAAAACTGCGTTACTAGTGGAATCTGACGTTTCTGCTGGTTGTTCTTTGGCCACCTAGGCTAGTTGATTATAGTAGCTGTTTTTACACTACGTGTTTGCCCGTGGTTCAACCCTGGGTCTGTCCGTGGGAAGTTGAACCTTAGTGCAGGCTAGATGGTCACTTTTATCTCACTCTCGTTGCTGACTTCAGTAGCCCTCTCAATATTAGTCGCATGGGACAGGTTGACAACTTGACAAACAATTATAGTTTTTAAGTGTTGGTACACTGTAATTTGGAACCGGAAGTGCCCATCAGACAATTAGTGGAAATTTGAAAGTGTCAACAGTCTCCCTGTTGACCCGTGGTATCACCTGTGGTACAGCCCGTGGTAGAAACCCCTGGGCTAGACCGGGGGTAGACTCGGGCTGGACCAAGGGTTTCAAGGTACAGCCTGTATTTCGTTTGAGTTTCCAGAGTGGTATAGGGGTTTCGGATCTCCGGGTGTGATGTTATGAACACAGACATTGGGGAAATGTCACTTGTTGCATGGTTTTGATGAAAAAAGTTACTCAAATGAGTGATGTATTATTCATCGAAATTCTAATTCATGCATCTGAAGAATAGGGATTTGCTTCTCCTGTGAGGAGCATGTTCAGGATAGTATTATGCAAAAGTGCTTGTGAAACCATTGTAAGAATTTATTTTCTTGAAACTATTTGACCAACTCTGTCTACTTGATAGTAAAAACAGTCATTTTTTCAAGTACTTTAGAATTGAGTCTTTGCTTCTTACACTCATTCAATTATATTTTTCTAAAATTACGAATTGAGTAATAGACAACAGATTATACGTAGATTTGTTGGAGCATTTTTCATGAAATCTTGAACGATGTGTTTCAAGAAAATAGATCTCATGAAAACAAACATCACTTAACATAACCTGCACATCTCTAACAGTTACTATACTGATAGATTTGACACATCTCGGTGAATGTTATTAAACAACTTTGATACTACCATAATGCAAATTAAAAAAATGTAACCTGTTCATTTTTAAATCATATTAGAACCTCTGATACAATACAAATTGCAATTGATTGTTGGAGAAGATATCAACTGCCTGAAAATCATTTTGTACTTGTTGAGCAACATGTAAAGAGGGAGGTAGTGTAGTTGAAAGACAGTGTAATAAAATCACTCCTTCAAGATTTTTGTCTAGAAAGTGGTTACAAAGATTGGTACAAGTCGAAAAAATACCGACGCCCAATTTGTGGAAATTCTCAAGTCCAACAAAACTTTGTTGGAAATAGCACTTGTATTGACAGGAGAGATGAAGGCTTGAACCACCCGCGCGCTAGTGTTGTGGGATTGGATTACCATCTCTCGAATGCACGTTTAATAGTAGGGTAAGAAAATGAACCCTTCCTCTACAAACACTTATGAATGGGGTTAGATGTCCAGGTATAACAAGTCTAAAAGAGTCTGAATCATCAGTTTTGCAGAAGAGGTTGTGAAGCACAGTCTAAGGTGTCTGGACATTTTCAAAACACGTTGATGTTCTATATGTCACGGTTTAATTCTATTCTCTTCATAATTATTATCTAGTCGTGCCTAATTAATTCGAAATCCGCTTAATTACCGGTATTAAAAATGAAAACTATTACGTATAACTTGGGAATGGGGGAAAAGTCGAATCCGATTAATGAGTAGGCCTACTTTCACCAAGGCACGACTGACTGACTGTAGACAATAGTCATCTTGCACGGTCGAAAAATGTGCCACCAAACGGTAAGCAGTGGTTTGAAACAAATTCAATAAAATTATTATCTACAACTATGAATCAAAAGAAACAAATGTTATATTTTGTTAATTTGATTTTTTGGACTGTAGTAGGATTACTAAATACTAATTAAGCCAACTGTGACAAATATGAAATATGAGCTAAATTAATAATCCCATAGCCAGGACATTTATGAAATTTACTTTATAATCGTAACCATAACGAGGACCTTTAATAAAATTTACTTCATAACCGGAACCTTCATAAAATTCACTTCATAACCGTAACCGGTACCGTTATTAATTTCAGTTTGAGACCTCAATTGCAACCAGGAACTTTATAAAATTTGCTTCTTAACCGGGACCGTAACTGGAACTTCAATAAAATGTACTTGATAACCGTAACTGGTACCATTATTAATTAGAGTTTGAGACTGAAGGTCTGATGGCTGATGTGTGATGTGTGTGGTTGCAGGGCAGTGGTGCGAGCGATGCAGACGAGAGGCTCAAACGCCTAGAGGCTGACAAGCAGCAGCTGCAGCTGCAGGTGGCAGTGCTCATGGACCAGGTGGAGGCTCAGGCCGACAAGATAGCAGACCAGGAGAAGCTGCTTGCCGACAGGAAGAGGCAGGTTGCCAGTGCAGAAGATTTACTACAGAGAGTAAGTACCGACTCCTTCCCATCAATAGATCCTAGTGCCTTGTTAAACCCAATATTATTTTCATGTTGGTTACCTATCTTTGTCACTCCAAAGTCAATTCAAACTCTGTATGCTGTGGTAATTAAGAATAACATCCTATGATTGCATCAGTAATGACATATTTCTGCAGCAGTATGAATAAGTATTACTGCCCTCCATCTGTATTGAGCATTTTGAATTTACCAAACTGCGAGATTGATTCCCTTAGTTGCAAGTTGGTAATGCCTCAAGTTTGGGTTCAACGTACAAACTAATTACCCATATCTAAGGGTGTTCGGGTACCCGAGATTTCGGGTCGGGTCGTTTTTTTTTTACCCAACCCGACCCAATCTGATACTCATGTAGCACTAAAATCGGATCGGGTTTTTCGGTCTTGTGCGGTTTTGGCGCCATTTACTTCATTTGTTGACTGATCCACTGCAAACAACTACTAGAAGTTTAACAGGAATTAAACAGGAACAAAGCTTTTTGAAAACAAAGATGGATGCAAAATCTTGTTGAAAGGTGTTGGAAATTTGTGTTACCACGTAGGCCTAGGCTACATCTATCTCGTGATGAGTAAAGAGGATATAGATGGAGGTCTCTATTCGGAAGCAAATATAGATCACTTGACTGGCTCTAGGCCTATACCTTCAGTAGGCCTGGCCCTGGATCCAGTAGATAGGCCTATTCACGCTATTGTCAACTTTTTCATTTCGAGGTTAAAATACTGTGTTTTTCCTGAAACCCGAAACGAAACCCGAGTTTTTTTTCCACTATCCGACCCGAACTCGACCCTAACCAAAAAAACACTACTCTTACACCCCTACGCCATCACATATCAGTTCAATTGAAATCACAATGCTTGGCCCCTTTTTGAAATGTACTAGCAAATCTATTAGATCTATGACTGGACACATGATGGAATTCCAATCATTTGTCACTATCAATCTAGTTCGCATTTAATTCTTATACATTTTACCGTGTCTCAAATAAATCTATAGCAATGGATACACTTTTACATCGTAAAAACAGAACAAATTATTTGTGTTCAATTTGAATTTTGAGTTTGTTATCAATACGTATTCAAAGTGCTATGTTAGTCTCATCAGAATGTTATGTCTCTTGTGTTGATTTTTCACTGTGTGCAAACCGTCTCCAATACAAATGCCAAAAATGGAAAGTTGTTTAATTTCTATATTGTCATTCAGATTCAGTTGTTGTTCTAGCTTACTTGCGATTCAGATAATTTCGATACCAAAGTGGAAAAGGGTTTATTTCGTATTCGCTTAATACACATTCCGTTATTATTCTTGCCTCCTTTCTCTGTATCTTTATTACTATTATATATCCCACTAAAACCCCTGACAGGTAAAAACTTGGAGCCAAGTCCTGAAATATTTTAGCAACTACAAAAACTTCCTGATATAAAAGGTGTGAAATCAAAACTGTATGCCAAGTGCAACTTATTATTCATCAATATGGCCTGGAAAATAACAGGAAAGACTTGGCTCATTGCCCCCCCACGTCCCCTCATATAACACCACCCCGAATTGAATTGAAGGGCATGATGCTAAGAAATGGGTAACTTCACGTTCCTGACACAGGGAAACGTAGTATGAGTCATGAAAATTTGTAATTCACGCATGGTCTCATGGAGACTCTTTCGTGTTATTGTTATTAAATTATCAAAATATCCACTTTTTTAAAATAAATGTTGCATTTGTGGCTCGAAAGAAGGCAAAGACTGACTTTGACCCTGACATACATTTCGTCATTGGAGTAGGCCTATAATAAATTACAATTTCAAAATATAAAAATACAAAATAAAAATAATTTTAAATTATACTTCGAATTTTGAAGTAATTTTGAGTACCGGTATTTTTATTTCATTCATAAAACCTACATCACAAAATCCAACGGGATATTTGTAAGTTGGGTTCTATGAACTTATAACGTGAGAATTTTCCAAGAAAATGTGTTCCCCAATCAAATGTAGGCTCTCAATTCATGTTCTCTCAATCACTAACCACTAAATGTCACCAAGTTGATGGGAAACTACATTTTAGAATAGAAAATGAACGGGTGAGGGTAAGTTTTTTGAATCATATTACGTTTCCCTGTGTCAGGAGCGTGAAGTTACCCATTTATTAGCGTCATGCACTTCACTTCAATTTGGGGTGGTGTTATTTGAGGGGATGTGTGGGGCAATAAGCCAAGTGTTTCCTGTCATTTTCTAGGCCGTATTGATGAATAATAAGTTGCACTTGGCATACAGTTTTGATTTGACATCTTTTATATCAGGAAGTTTTTGTAGTTGCTAAAATATTTCATGATTTGGCTCCAAGCTTTTACCCGTCAGGGTTTTTGGTGAGATATCAGTTATTTTTGTTGCTTAATAATGACTAGATGCATTTGCTTCATTTGATTGATTTGATTTGATTATAGCATCAGAATATACTTTTTGTCTGTGTTATCAGCACAAGTGCTGCACAAGAATTTTGAAAGAGCACTATAAATCTTTGTTCAATTCAAAATGTACATAAATAATCATAATGGTAATAATAGCTAGTCACATAGACTGCAAAGCGTGTGTGTATTTGGAAATACAGTGAGTGGAGGGGAGGGGGGCTACCATCACCCTGCAGGGATTTTTATTTCTCAATTTCTCATTTCGGTCCCGTTATTGAATATATTATTGATTCAATTGGCATATTGTACTCATACAGCATGAATTTTATTAGCTGATCCTACATATTTATTATCTTGTAGGCCTACAGCTCTCAGATAAAAGAATTGGGTTGCAATGCATTTCTGTTTTATTAATTTATTCAATTTGATATTTAATTTGAAATGTGACAGTCTGATCAATCACTGATAGCTATGCCTACTCTACTTAGGGCTTGAAACTACAATACAATCAGGGGCAGATCCAGGTTATATTCTTGTGGGGGGGGGGGTTGATTTCAGTTTGGGAAAGAAAATGCCATATAAGAACAGTTGTGCAATGGCCCTTTACCGCGAAGTGGTGACCCGCAGTGGGGAAGAGAATTTTTGAAATTTATGTTCTTTTTCAATATAGTTTAATTAACATGTTATAGATTTTAGATGTAAAAAATACATTTCTTTAAGAACTGAAGGTGCCCAACTGATATTTACCAGTCACAGTTATTGTGACTCATTTTAGCGCCCTGGGCAAGGACTCAATTGTGAGCCCCAAAACTAAGTGCGCATAGTGAAGGTGAATGGAAGGGAGAAGGAATTAAGCCGGCAGGGAAGTTTTCTTCTTTTCAATGTGACTACGGGTTTTGGAAACAACACGGAATTTCTGTAATAAATGGAATCTTGAGTGTTTGTTGTAAGGAGGCTAATTTCACTAAATGACTGTTCCACGCAAATATATATACGTATATCTCAAACCCAGATAACCAATTAAATTGGGCCAGGGGGTGTTTCCACCAGTTTTTCTAGGGCAGACTTCTCATATCAATCGGTTCCTGCCAGTTCCGACTCTTCCTCCTCTTCTTCACTACTGCTAGGCCTATCCTCTATTTCTTCTTCTCTTCCTACGAGTTCCCTCCATGGTTCTCTATTCTCCCACCATCTCTCGTCTTCCACTTCTTCCCATTTTTCTCCTCGGTTGACTACCCCAAACTTGACTCCCTCCTGCCACTTTTCTCTTGGTCTTCCAACTCTTCTCTTGTCTCCATTGTTTTCTGCTATCTCAAACATTGCTCTCGATATTCTCTCCTTTTCCATTCTCCGCATATGCCCGTACCACTTAAGTCTCTCCCTTTCCAATTTAAATGATAACCTTTCCACTCCCACTTCCTTCCTTATATTACTGCTTCTCTTCTTCTCCAACTTTGACACTCCTGCTATGCTCCTTACAAACTTCATTTCTGCTGCCTCCATTTTCTTTTCTTCTCTCCAGTTGATTGACCATGTAACTGCTCCATATGTCAAGATAGGCAAGTGGTACCACGCATATAAAAGGCAAAATAATCCATCATTAATAACAATGATATATAAATGAGAACATTCACACCATTTCATAATGTGAATAAAGAAGATTTGATTTGAAGAGTAATGTCACAAATGAGCGCCGATGACGCTCCTCGGATGCCTCTTTGCCCATCCCTGGGAGCTCCCTCTCTCCATTTAACTCCATCATCATCGTCACGACTGCTGTAGATTTGATAGTAAATTGACAAGAATTGTTATATATTATATAGTGTGGTTTGCTGATTTCTGCCAACTCAACTAAGTTATGCACTAGATCTGCCAACTCAACTAAGTTATGCACTAGATCTGCATGACATTTTCAAACAGTTTGTCAAATTTATTCTCAACGCAATTATGTGAAATATGAATCTATATGATATTTCTCTCCTTCCTTCGTACATCCCTTCTTTCCACTTTTTTTCATCGCTTCTAATTCCTGGGAGGGGCGATTGCTCCTATCAACTCTCCTTTCACCACCACTGAATACATTTCATATTTATTATTATCAAAAGCGTCAATAAATACTTGTAAATGCAGCGCGTAATATATGATGAATATATCCACCATAAATCAAACAAGTCGTCACTTGGCATAAGTCAAAAATCAAGCAAAAAACAATCATCAAATTATCATCAGCAATTATTCAAAAAAATGTAACATGGATTGTAACATATTACATAATTAATTGAATGAATTGATTAAATATATATATATCAATGAAATAATGAAACCTATCAGTGAATGAAATATACAATAATAAAAACAGCAGATTGAGATTGAAGTGTATACACTTGGAAATGGATTTACCATTCACCTTCAATCTACACGACAGTTCTGTTCTGAATGAAGAGAAGTGTTGTGTCAACTTGCAAGTTTCATTAGGGCGCTATGATTACGGCTGAGGGCGGCGCCTTGCGATGAAAGACAGAAAACTCACAATTCCCCGCATTGGACTGGGAACCAAATAACACAAACACCAGCTGAAAATCTGTATTTTAAGCTTGCGCGATATGACAGCACTAGTCAGGCTCCCCTGGCTTCTAGTGTAACAGAGCTCCTTGTTGTTACGTAGGAGGTGCTCAGCCGGTCTTCGCTGGAGACTCACAAGCTAGAGCTGCTCTCTGTGGTGTGCGAACTGAAGCTCCAGCTTGCTGCCATCAACCGGGATAACCAGGAACTGCGGAGGCTCCTCCCACTAGCATCTGGCAGTCCGAGAAGAATGCCCCATCCACAGGATATCAAGGTATGTTCTGCCAGTCTGACTCACCAATCTGTCGGAAATCTCGGTAGTACAGTAGAACTTTGTTAGAACGACGTTCAGGGGACATATCACGATCGTCGTACATCCAAATTTTACAATAAAACTTTGTGTGAATCCAATGTGCGCAATAGGGTGACCGGCCAGGAGTAAAAGTGAGAAAGATCGTGTATACTCGGTTATTGCCAACGACGTGTGATCGTCATATGAGCCGCTCCTATTGGCGCCCGGCCGTCTCGAGTCAAACGAACGAGTGGTTTTCAAGCTAAACAGTCTCGTGCTCGTCAAAGTCAGACAAGGTCAGACCACAAGCAGTAGGATGACCAGCCAGGAGTAAAAGTGAGAAAGATCGTGTATACTCAGTTATTGCCAACGACGTGCAATCGTCATATGAGCCGCTCCTATTGACGCCCGGCCGTCTCGAGTCAAACAAACGAGTGTTTTTCAAGCTAAACAGTCTCGTGCTCGTCAAAGTCAGACAAGGTCAGACCACAAGCAGTAGAATGACCGACCAGGAGTTAAAGTGAAAAAGATCGTGTATACTCGGTTATTGCCAACGACGTGCAATCGTCATATGAGCCGCTCCTATTGACGCCCGGCCGTCCCGAGTCAAACAAACGAGTGTTTTTCAAGCTTAATAGTCTCGTGCTCGTCAAAGTCAGACAAGGTCAAACCACAAGCAGTAGGATGACACGCACCATGCAGTTGACAGCTCAACGTGCCTATGTTTATTACTGCGCATCAAATACAAATGATGGAAGTTGGGAAAATCATGCTTCTTCATGATGAAATATTCATCAAACATGTTTTTAGTGGAATATCTCGCAGTTTCAAGTTGATTCCGTTGTTATGAGTGTGCGGGTGTTGTACGCCCATCAAAATGAGCAAAGAGCTTATTTTTGACCGATTATAGGCCGAGATTCGCATATAAGCCGAGGGTGACTTTTGGGCTTGAAATTTCGAGAAGAACCTTTGGCTTTTCCGGACAATACGGTACAAACAATAACAATTTGTTAGTCGTTTCGTCGTAATATTGATGATTTTTCTTGGAAGGGAACCAAGAGCGTCGTATTCTCACGATGGTCGTTATATTGAGGAAAGTATTTAAGGTCATGCCAATGCTGCAAATGACTTTAGCTGGTAGAAAAATCTATCTATTTTATGTTTTTCAGTGAAAACGGCATATTTTAAATACGTTTTCCATATTTATTATGATTTTTTAAAGATCATAAGTTCCACAGGAAAGTCGATACACTCTTGAGTGATGACGTCACGTAATACCAGCCCCACTCAGTGCTTGCCGCGGCCGAACGATATTACACAAAACTACGCGCGAGCTACATGTACAGCTAATATACGCAGCTCTACATGCTTTCTCATGATCCTTTCCCTACAATACGAATATTTTCAATATATATTCAAGCAATATTTAGCTGGTTTATGTAACAATTAAATTGGATGTGATTTTTGTCGAATATACGTTATATTTGCGTTGTTAAGATAGTTCACTGTAATGTCACAGTACAAGCTAGACGTGTTTTCATTTATTCATCACTTAGTTCTTAGTTCTTAGTTGTTCTTAGTTCAAACTCTTAGTGAGTTTGAGGATGGTGAAAAAAAAAAGTGATCATCACACTTGCATTATTCAGATATTTTATCATGCAATACATTGTACACGGTACACGGGACTTACAGCTGTTTGTCCACCCGTCAGCCTACCCCGTATACGGTTCAAGAGAGAACGGGGTTGGAAATGAAGACAATTACAGCAGTAAGTCCCGTGTCACCCAACCTTTTCAACCTTTACGTTTAGGACCTATTCTATTTCGGATGAAGCTAGATGGAAACCAGCCAATGGGACGAGGCGCAGCGGGGAAGTCATATGATGGCTTGGAACAGCTGGCATTTGTTTTGACGTCAGTTTGCTATCAAGCCTTGATGGCAGGGCTTCAGCAGTTCAACTGATCCAAGAGATATGCAACTCTTGCTACAGACTGTACCTTAGATTCCCTCGCTCAACGCCTGTCGATCGATCGCTAATTGATTTCATGGAAGCGGTGAATTTATAACAATATAATGTGTATTCAACATATTAATCGTGATTTACAACCAGAAATGTATATGGCTCACTCTTCGCTTACAGTCCCGTCACTCCAAGCAGTCTAATTGTCACTCAAAGTTGAATATCAATCATTTGTTCTGAAAAGCCAAAAACTATGATTTCAATGTGGAGTTTTAAAAGAGAATTCAATTCTAACGGAAATTCCAACAATTCCAAATGAAGTTCAAAGCTGACTTTGATGCTTCTGTATTGTTGTTGTTGTTGCAGTCGAGCTACCAGCGTCCGAGCGACCACTGCGCCAGCCTGCCGCGCCAACAGACGCCAGGGGGAGGTGGCGTCAGGAAGGGGGTGGCGTTTGGTAAAGGCAACTCACCTTATAGTGCAGCTGGGGATAGGAGTTATTCCACGCCGAACCTAGGTGACAGCCACACGCATGGCTTCCCTTGTGTATCAAAGCATGGAATCACCTCTCATTTGCTTGTCCTGTTGATAGCGTGTTGTTTCTCTTATATATCCAGTCTGGGGCTATTTTCCTAGCCACACCAGGATAGTTATTCCATGCCAAACCTAGGGGACAGCCACACGCATGGCTTCCCTTGTGTATCACCTCTCACTTGCTTGTCCTGTTGATAGCGTGTTGTTTCACTTATATATCCAGCCTGGGGCTATTTTCCTAGCCACACCAGGATAGATATTTTTGGTTTTCTCCACGTTTCATTACATAGATGCCAAGTTGGGGTCGGCTTGTTTGATGTAGCTGTAGGCTTGACGCATGGAGTATGACTGGTTCATTATTTGCACAGTACAAGTCGTGGACTAGTTGAATCAAAGATGATCTGTCAACTTTTTCATGACACAAGGCAAGAATAACAATGTGTAAATCACTACGTATAGTAGACCTACCTATTTTCGAGGAGTCTATCCGAATTTTTCATTTTTTTTCTTTCAAAGAAATACAACAATTAGGTGATATATTTTTATAAGATGACACTTACTTTCAACATGACTCCATAGACAACACTAAAGAGAAAAGATATAAATGTGTCCGTTAATTTTGCTTGAAGGTTACAATAATCGATGCATATTTTGTATGCAAAAATGCATGTTTATTGCATTAAAAGCATTGAAACTAACTCGCAGTTTGTGGATCAGTTTGCTAGTGTGATTCCATGAGCCATTATAGATGAATTGCATGATTTTCTTGCCTTCCAATTCAATATCGGATCAACTTCCTAAAGTCTAAAATCAATGGAAAGATAGTGAAGCCGAATAGCAACCCTATTTCCAGATGATGTTCTTCTGACTAATAGATAGACTTGAGACGAGGGGTCAAGTGGCTAGCACACTGAACCGTCATTCAGAAGACCGAGGTTCGATTC
>OZ023327.1:25408195-25458983 GCA_964007535.1 Brachyptera risi
ATATATATATATATTTATCTATATGTATATGTAAATATATATATATATATATATATATATATATATATATATATATATATATATATATATATATATATATATATATATATATATATATAAATATATATATATATATATATATATATATATATATATATATATATATATATATATATAAATATATATATATATATATATATATAAATATATATATATATATATATATATATATATATATATATATATATATATATATATATATATATATTTATCTATATGTATATGTATATATATATATATATATATATATATATATATATATATATATATATATATTTATCTATATGTATATGTATATATATATATATATATATATATATATATATATATATATATATATATATATATATATATTTATATATATATATATATATATATATATATATATATATATATATATATATATATATATATATATATATATATATATATACATATATATATATATATATATATATATATATATATATATATATATATATATATATATATATATATATATATATATATATATATATATATATATATATATATATATATATATATATATATATATATATATATATATATATATATATATATATATATATATATATATATATATATATATATATATATATATATATATATATATATATATATATATATATATATATATATATATATATATATATATATATATATATAGATAGATAGATAGATAGATAGATAGATAGATAGATAGATAGATAGATAGATAGATAGATAGATAGATAGATAGATAGATAGATAGATAGATAGATAGATAGATAGATAGATAGATAGATAGATAGATAGATAGATAGATAGATAGATAGATAGATAGATAGATAGATAGATAGATAGATAGATAGATAGATAGATAGATAGATAGATAGATAGATAGATAGATAGATAGATAGATAGATAGATAGATAGATAGATAGATAGATAGATAGATAGATAGATAGATAGATAGATAGATAGATAGATAGATAGATAGATAGATAGATAGATAGATAGATAGATAGATAGATAGATAGATAGATAGATAGATAGATAGATAGATAGATAGATAGATAGATAGATAGATAGATAGATAGATAGATAGATAGATAGATAGATAGATAGATAGATAGATAGATAGATAGATAGATAGATAGATAGATAGATAGATAGATAGATAGATAGATAGATAGATAGATAGATAGATAGATAGATAGATAGATAGATAGATAGATAGATAGATAGATAGATAGATAGATAGATAGATAGATAGATAGATAGATAGATAGATAGATAGATAGATAGATAGATAGATAGATAGATAGATAGATAGATAGATAGATAGATAGATAGATAGATAGATAGATAGATAGATAGATAGATAGATAGATAGATAGATAGATAGATAGATAGATAGATAGATAGATAGATAGATAGATAGATAGATAGATAGATAGATAGATAGATAGATAGATAGATAGATAGATAGATAGATAGATAGATAGATAGATAGATAGATAGATAGATAGATAGATAGATAGATAGATAGATAGATAGATAGATAGATAGATAGATAGATAGATAGATAGATAGATAGATAGATAGATAGATTTAGGCAACCCTAGTAATTATAGCCAGTTTCCTAATATATGTAATCATTATTATTGTTATGTACATACATAACTGTATTGACTACAACCTAAATGTTAATTGTTGATGACTATATCTCATACTAATTCATTCTCCTGACTCCTTTACCTTCCTATATTTTAAAAATGAAAAAGTAATAAATTCATATTCATAACGCCGATATTGATAATAGAACGATTTAGGTTGAACTGTAGTTCCATGAATGTTTGTTTGTCAGATGGTTGGACGACACAGGGCTGCCCCAGCACAAAGAAGCGTTCTTGGCCGCCCGAGTAGATGGCCGTCTGTTGCATCGGCTCACCATGGATGACCTTGCGTTGTTGCACGTTACCTCGCATCTTCATGTTGCCAGTCTCAGGCGGGGGATACAGGTACAACACCATTCTTATCTAAGCCATATAGCCAAGCTGCCTGTTTTCATCTCCCGTAGGATTTTCAACGGGATTCTATTGAGATATACCATACGAGTATTTACCTCCTTCCTGGCACTTTGTCAATGCCAGCCATCAATAACCTGACCTGACCTCCCTTTCAATCGGCCCATTCAAAGATCAATACTTCTCTGTCCATACGGTCAAATATGAAACAGATTGCAATGTGGAGACTGGTGGGCGCTACTTTCAAACAGGCCAATCACAGCAGACCATAGCCTCCTTAGCCGTAATCGATCCCAGCGCACAAAACATATCAAAGGCGGTGTGATTGTGTGTTATTGCAGGATCACGTAGCTGTCAAATTGAAAGTGAGGTTAGATGCGGATTCATTTCATTCAATCCTTGCATATCAATACTGATACTCAAGGTTTTCTAAGCCAAACTGAGTAAACTGTCTCACAATAATTACGATTCACTGAATAAGCCTAGTAGGCAAATAGTATTATATAAATAGTTGATAATAGGGTTAGGCCTAGCCCAGGCAAAATATATTGAACCAATCACTAGTGAAATTATAATTGAGTAGCCGGGTCAATTCGTCCATGAGCGCGTTTTTTTGTTGTCAATTATATATTTAGTATATTTTGGATTCCATAGAATAGGATTTTTCTTGTACATCAATCGATTAGAATCACTTCTCTTTATGCATACTTTTTGGCAGCATTTTTCTTGCTGCTATTCGAAGTTGTGCTGTGACGTCACAGCAATCGCGCATTCTCATTCAAATCTGACCTTCAACCAGCCCTTTCAATGCTTGATTATAGTGACAAGCTCTAAACGCAAAGATTGAATCTGAAACGTGTGACACCGCAATGGGAGCCAGTCCAAAGAGAGGTTCAATCTCGCCCATTGCAAACCATCGTCTAGACCGGCCTCAGCATTTATAGCAGAAACAAACGGTTGTATCATATTGATATGTAATATGTATCATGTAAATATGGCAACCCAGTTACTTAAAGAGTATTTATAGCATCTTTATTAACAATAATCAAACTACAAGTCAGACTTAATAATGATAGGAGTAGAAGAGGTTTAAAAAGAGTGGTCTACCGTAAAACCAAATTGAACATACGACGTATCATATTTTTTTTTTTCAACACTATTGCTTACACTTCTTGACCCATTATCCACAACATTATTTTTTCGCTTTTGCGGAGAAACCCCGAACGAACGCAACATCTTTTCTGATCACACTCAAGTGTACGACAGTACGACTGACTGAATAATCATATTTTTGTGTTTACCATCGACGTGGTTGGTGAGTGAGGGGTGAGGGGAGAGAGAGTCCAAATAACTCGTTAACTGTAGGCCTACACAAGTGTAGGAATGATGTCTTACTACTTCGACTTACTGCCGCTACCCTACCCAGATTTTAAGGAGTACATAAGTACCAAACATTGTCGTCTTTTGAAGAAATCTGGGAATAGCCAACGAAATACATTCCTAGAATCAAGGCAATAACAATATTTTCAAAATAATATTTGTAACAATTGTGACTGGAGAAAATAAAAATGTATCATTACATTATTATGGAGAAATAAAAATGTTATTTTTTCTTTAATTTTCATAAAATATACGGTCTTCGCGACCCATCCATAACCCTCTCGCCTGGGGGTCGCGACCCACCAGTTGAGAACCACTGATGTAGAGCAATAAATTGGCCAATATCAGTGTCATTGAGCATTCAAAGGTTGGTCAATTTGAAACATGCTATTGAAATAACAGCTAATCAGTCCAAGTCCCATGTCAACATGTTGTCATGTGCATAGGTACTGAGATCTCTGAGTTTCGCGCCTGACTGCCTGGAACGTAGGTCTATCCCTGGGGAACCTGCGCGCGTGCTTCTCTGGACCAATCATCGAGTCATGGAGTGGCTGAGAGTCGTTGATCTAGCAGAATACGCACCAAATCTTAGAGGTAGATGTGATTATTCATTCGAATGGTCATTCAGAATTATTTCATTCAGAGTGCACTATTACCTGTGTGTGGTTAACAATTAAGAACCGGATTTATCATTTGAAATATTCTCTCTGAACTATATGACATCGGTTTTCACAACATTATACAGTAATCCCTTGATAATTCAAACTCAATCAATTCAAATTTTGTGCTAATTCAAACTAGAGAAATGATCCGGGCCACTGGTATAGGGATATCAATGAAAATCAATCAAAACAGGCTTGCAACATTCAGACGGAATTTTTGAATATTGATGATGATCAAATGAAAAATAATTGTTGATGAATCAATTTGAATTGATTCTGTCCTGACTAATGCAGATGGTTGAGCCGAATAAGACTGAGTAACTGTGTGTAGGGTTGATTGATTCTGTCCTGACTAATGCAGATGGTTGAGCCGAGTAAGACTGAGTGACTGTGTGTAGGGTTGATTGATTCTGTCCTGACTAATGCAGATGGTTGAGCTGAGTAAGACTGAGTAACTGTGTGTAGGGTTGATTGATTCTGTCCTGACTAATGCAGATGGTTGAGCTGAGTAAGACTGAGTAACTGTGTGTAGGGTTGATTGATTCTGTCCTGACTAATGCAGATGGTTGAGCCGAGTAAGACTGAGTAACTGTGTGTAGGGTAATTGATTCTGTCCTGACTAATGCAGATGGTTGAGCCGAGTAAGACTGAGTGACTGTGTGTAGGGTTCATTGATTCTGTCCTGACTAATGCAGATGGTTGAGCTGAGTAAGACTGAGTAACTGTGTGTAGGGTTGATTGATTCTGTCCTGACTAATGCAGATGGTTGAGCTGAGTAAGACTGAGTAACTGTGTGTAGGGTTGATTGATTCTGTCCTGACTAATGCAGATGGTCGAGCTGAGTAAGACTGAGTGACTGTGTGTAGGGTTGATTGATTCTGTCCTGACTAATGCAGTTGGTTGAGCCGAGTAAGACTGAGTGACTGTGTGTAGGGTTGATTGATTCTGTCCTGACTAATGCAGATGGTTGAGCCGAGTAAGACTGAGTGACTGTGTGTAGGGTTAATTGATTCTGTCCTGACTAATGCAGTTGGTTGAGCCGAGTAAGACTGAGTGACTGTGTGTAGGGTTAATTGATTCTGTCCTGACTAATGCAGTTGGTTGAGCCGAGTAAGACTGAGTGACTGTGTGTAGGGTTGATTGATTCTGTCCTGACTAATGCAGATGGTCGAGCCGAGTAAGACTGAGTGACTGTGTGTAGGGTTAATTGATTCTGTCCTGACTAATGCAGATGGTCGAGCTGAGTAAGACTGAGTAACTGTGTGTAGGGTTGATTGATTCTGTCCTGACTAATGCAGATGGTTGAGCCGAGTAAGACTGAGTGACTGTGTGTAGGGTTAATTGATTCTGTCCTGACTAATGCAGATGGTTGAGCCGAGTAAGACTGAGTAACTGTGTGTAGGGTTGATTGATTCTGTCCTGACTAATGCGGATGGTTGAGCCGAATAAGACTGAGTAACTGTGTGTAGGGTTGATTGATTCTGTCCTGACTAATGCAGATGGTTGAGCCGAATAAGACTGAGTAACTGTGTGTGGGGTAATTGATTCTGTCCTGACTAATGCAGATGGTTGAGCTGAGTAAGACTGAGTGATTGTGTGTAGGGTCTGGGGTCCATGGGGGCCTGCTGTTCTACGAGCCCCGCTTCACTGCCGACCTGCTAGCCTCACTGCTGGCCATCCCGGCCGGCAAGACGCTGCTACGTCGCCACCTCAACACTCACTTCAAGGAACTGCTGGGCAAGGACTGCATTCAGGACAAGAGGGAGGCAGAGGCCACACTGGGCTACATCCCACTCACACCCACCACCAAACTCAAGGTACCCTTCCTTGAACTCTTTTGTTCGTCACAACATCGACTTGGGATGGCCGAACGCGTTGTATGATGATTGCACGTTACCAAATTCACTCAATTCTAAGCTGGAAAAGTGACCATTTCCGTGGAAAATGAGTTTTTCTGGTTTGATGGAATTTGTATGAATGGCAACCATTTTTTTAGGGTCCCTTAGATTAACGAGGGTTTACCGTATTGAAGTATGTTTCTGGTGTGGCTGTGTGGAATACCTCTTTTCAAGAAATGCAGTTCTCTAGTTTTTTTGGCAGGTATGAATGATATGGCAAAGGCAGATCTGGACTACAGAAAATTTTAAAATTTGAAGGGCTGAAATTTGATTTTCATAATAAAAACATCATGGTTATCTGTTTGATATTTTCTTGAAATTGGCACCAACACCGCTAAAATGTTGCGAGTAAACTCACTTCAGTGATACCCTCAAATGTTTTCAAAGTTATGAAACATGAAAAAAAATTGCATTTCAGAATATATCTCCAAGTTGAGTGGTGCTAAAATGTTGTGCATGAGAACCCTAATGTTGGTATTAATAGTGATTGGTGAATGTTGAAAGGTTGTCAAGAAGAGTCAGTTCACGTTGAAGCGTAAGAAGTCGCGTTCCGAGCTGGAGTTTGGCGACCTCGTTTGTCCACTGGATTCATCCAAGACAGGTGAACAGACCCCACGGGGTGATGGTGTAAGTGTGGACTAACTATCAACAGCTAACCCGAATGCTATGCATGGTAAGACCCTCCGATTGCTTACAGTAAGGCTGCCGTTTCATTTTTACAGGCGTAATAATGTTTGAAATCTTGATTCAGCGTAGATAACCTTGTTCTTGAAGCCCTGTAAAACCACACAATTAATTTATTTGAAAACGTTTCATATTTGACGTCTAAAGTAAGGGTTCCTATAACTTTTTCATCGGACGACATCCTTAGTGTTTTCACGTCACATGAGGTATGCAATCTATCGGGAGAAACTAGGTAGAGAACGCCATTATTGAATAATAATTCTGATTCAATACAGCAATGTAATAAGTATCTTATAAAAAGATGAATACTATTGTATTCCTTGATGAATAATGATGTGATGTTAATAATTTTGATGTGTGGGAATGCTTGGTGGTATTCATCCCATGTCCCATAGTTGCCTCCCACGATCTATTCTCTGGTTGAAAGTTTCCATTGGCTGATGTTTTGACGGACGTTATGGGTAGCTAGCTTCATAACAAGGGAGACGACAATATTGAAAATCAACTCGAATTCTACCATTTTCGTCTGTCGTCAAATGGACTTGGTCACTGCCCTCACTACCCTAATGGAAACGAAAAGCAAACAAAATAAGAAATAACATACGGTACATTACTGGTATGCAATTGTATTCTAATCTATATAAAAAGGCTTAACAACGCCATGTTTCATGTTGTAGGCCTATTCTATTTTTTGATATAAGCATTTGTTTCTTATATTTTTTTCTCTGGTATTGAATTTTTTCATTTGACTATTTTGATTATAGTAGTTGACTCTCGAGTCTTTGTACTATGAATAACATCGACTCTGAAAACTGAGAATCGATTCTTTGTGAAATTTGGATCAAACAATAGTTGTGTGGCATTTTAAATGAGTTTCCTGCTATAAGCCATGTTTTACGTAAAAAATAGCTGTTGCTATTTATCTAGCAAATAGCTGTTGCTAGTCAAGTTTTTCTGTGACATTGTCTCACTCTCTGTCCATTGTTGACAAATGTTTCACCTTCACAGTTCTCTATTCACTAGGAAAACGCAGAATTCGCGTTGTGAGATGAGCTTCGAAGTATGAAAATCCAGAAATCATTCACTAGGTCTTTGTATGAAACTACGTGGTAACAACTGTATGGATTTCATTCGTATGTATGTAAAATTGGCTAATACAGTAGAACGTCTGTTATGCGATTCTTATTTATACAACCTTTCTGGGTGGTTCCAACCATTCTCCATAAGTCTACATGTTAATTTTATTTTGTTACTTGAACAACTCATTTATTCCCGACTTTTCGTATATAGGCCTCAATTTCTTGTCCCCTTCCCACTTTTTCCAAGAACCCTCCCAGTCAGGTGTTCATCATAAAGTCCTAGAAACCCCAAGCTTGAGTGCTATTCATCTCTATCTAGTAAGCCAATCAGCCACTTCCTTTCAGAGGCGTTGTAGCAACAGCTGATGGTTGTGTTGTGACTTTCATGAGAAGTGGTTGTATTTTTGATAATGGCGAGTGGTAAAAGGATTTTGTGAACATCAACAGTGATATTGTTACAAGTGAATTAACATCAATGAAAATGACAGCAACGATGGGCCAGTGTTTACAGTCTGACAATGTGAAGCTGTTATGTTCCATCGGTAGCTGCTTTTATCAATCACATCTGAAACATCAAATATGCATTTTTGTTGAATCTATAGGATCATTTATACGATTATTCGTTGATACGATTTGTTTCCCTCAGTCCCATTAAGAGTGGTATAACTGACGTTCTACTGTATTGCTCCACTAAAAGTTTCTCATGAAAAGATCAGTACAAGCCACTCTCAACATGACATTTTCATTGTCCACGTAACGTTTTATGATCGCAGTCACTTTCCAGCCCAAAAGTCACCCAAATCTCGGCCTATAATCGGTAAAAAAAACATTTTTTGCTCATTTCAACTGGGCGTATTACACCCGCACACTCATAACAGCGGAATCAACTTGAAACTGCGAGATATTCCACTAAAAACCTGTTTAATGAATGTTTTATCATGAAGAAGCATGATTTTCCCAACTTCCATCATTTGTATTTGACGCGCAGTAATAAACAGGCACGTTGAGCTGTCAACTGCATGGTGTGTGTCATCCTACTGCTTGTGGTCTGACCTTGTCTGACTTTGACGAGCACGAGACTGTTTAGCTTGAAAAACACTCGTTTGTTTGACTCGAGACGGCCGGGCGTCAATAGAAGCGGCTCATATGACGATCGCACGTCGATGACAATAACCGAGTATACACGATCTTTTTCACTTTTACTCCTGGCCGGTCATCCTACTGCTTGTGGTCTGACCTTGTCTGACTTTGACGAGCAAGAGACTGTTTACCTTGAAAAACACTCGTTTGTTTGACTCGAGATGGCCAGGCATCAATAGAAGCGGCTCATATGACGATTGCACGTCGATGACAATAACCGAGTATACATTATCTTTCTCACTTTTACTCCTGGCCGGTCACCCTACTGCTTGTGGTCTGACCTTGTCTGACTTTGACGAGCACGAGACTGTTTAGCTTGAAAAACACTCGTTTGTTTGACTCGAGACGGCCGGGCGTCAATAGAAGCGGCTCATATGACGATTGCACGTCGTAGGCAATAACCGAGTATACACGATCTTTTTCACTTTTACTCCTGGCCGGTCACCCTACTGCTTGTGGTCTGACCTTGTCTGACTTTGACGAGCACGAGACTGTTTAGCTTGAAAAACACTCGTTTGTTCGACTTGGGACAGCCGAGCGTCAATAGGAGCGGCTCATATGACGATTGCACATTGTTGGCAATTACCGAGTGCCCGGCCGGTCCCCTAGCTTCCTCTTGCGGGCAATACGATAATGACTATATTCTACCCGAAAGGGTGACTGATGATTCACGTGGAAAAGGAGAGAAACCCTTTTTTTCAATTATTGATGTAAAAGTTTGGGGGGTCGGCTTATATTCGGGACAGTACGGTATTGTAGTGAAACTGCTTTACATCGTGCAGAGATGCATCTCATAATAAACATTGACAATATGTTACGTGTTACGTGTACTTAACGTTACGCGGTGAGGTAGAAATCGATGTAAAAGTTTGGGGGGTCGGCTTATATTCGGGACAGTACGGTATTGTAGTGAAACTGCTTTACATCGTGCAGAGATGTATCTTATAATAAACATTGACAATATGTTACGTGTTATGTGTACGTAACGGTACGCGGTGAGGTAGAAATCGATGGCCAAAATATCCAGTGTTACTGTTACATACAGATTATATTTCCACCTTTAGCTCATCAGCATTGTTGACAAATATTGTCTTCATCAGGTGTTGTATTTGTTGGCATGGTTCAACATTTATGACCATTTATATCTGTTAAATGACCGTGGCAGAAACTTGTTGCCTCAGTTCTAGAGTCAAACAAACGGCAGCCTTACTTCTTAGTTGTGACTAATGCATAATGGTGTGATGTATTAATGATACTTAGCGGCTTTATGTGTTGTTATTAAACAACTCGGGTAACATACATGGAGTTGGCATCCACTCAATCAAAACTGTTTGCTTTTTACTTTGTTTGTGCCATACTTAACTTTCTTGTACTTTGTACTACTCATCTTCTACCCTTTGAATGGGATTTATATGTAGGGGTGCCAAATACATGGCAGTAACTTCTTTTAAAATATCTGTATAGTGCGTGGTATGAATATTATAGCTTGTTTGTGTCAAATGATTCATATCAATTCAACCATGAAGTCTAGGGGTGGCGTCAATCGTTTATGCTGGATTGTGGACAAGTTTTCATTGCCAAACCCTTATCTTCAAATGCTGACACGCACTTATGTGACTGCCAGTTTGGGGGTTAAACTGGCAGGAACCCATGGCAATGGCATTAGATTTAAGGTTGATGGGTCACATATTCCATTTAAATCCCTTGTATAGAATAGAAGCTGAGAGAACAAAACAAATTTCAATGGCACAAACATGGCATAAAGAAGGGTTCCGAAAGAAGAGTTGGTCTTAACTCTTGACTAATTGATTCTGAGTGATTATTTTCTATTGTATTCAACTTAGGGGGATTAAAACCCTGATTCAGCCCAAATCAATCTCTTATAAGAATACATAATATTCTGTGTTCACATCAATACAGTACAGTACATATTTTTTTTTGTATAACACTAATATTTAGTGTGAGTAACATTACTTACTAAACCCCAAATACCACTCATTTTTCCTAAAATGTACTAGGCCTACAGTTGACAGCAGAAAAATGGAGTATTTCTTTCAAAGTTTGTGGAAGAGTTTCTTTCCTGTGTAGCAAAGTGTCATAATTGACCATTAACAGCTAATCTGAGAGCTATACAAAAAAAAAAATGGTTCAAGTTCAGTAGGCCCTACTTATAATTGAACAAATATTCACCAAGGAAGACTATACATTTCCCAATTTTTGTGCTGTTGAAGTGTAATTACAAATGGTAATGGACAAATAGTAATAATAATAATTGTTGTATATTCACTAAGCTCGCATGATTCCAGGAGAGATCTTTATTGTCTTGAATTCCAATACACACTCCACTCTATAGTCTTGACCAAACCCATGTGTCTGGTTGACCCTACAGGAAACAGAGCCCCAAGAGGAAGTGCACTACTCTCCAACCCCTTTGGTTATATCTATTTATTACTACCCCAAAGGGGGTGGAGACTACTAGCCACTGACAACAGACTGACAGATGACCTCCTAGCTTAGATGACTTATAACACTCCCTCCTGTTCACAGGTTTTCCCTGCTCAAGTCTAAATTTACATGTATACAAATAAATGAACGATTCAATTTTACAGTCTATAGTTTCTACTGAACCTAATCTTGAAGCCCCTTCGGTGGATGCCGGTTTCTGGGTGGCAAGGACTCCGGGTCTGCGTCCGACTGATCCGTTGCTCCCTTCTCGCTGTTGTCCGTTCTTCCTCCCCTACTGCAAGATGGCGGCCGGCTTTCTTCCTCCGAGTAGTCCTCTCTCAGTTGGTCAACATGTAGCGTTCGGAGACCACTGCGGAGACGGACCTAGTAGGTTAGGGGGCTGGATTGTTCCACGATCTCGCCCTGCTCCCATTTAATGGCCTTGTCCCGGTAGACGCGGCCCCAGATGTGTTGGCCTGCCTTGAACTGCCTGACGGCTCGTTGGTCCGGTGCTGGCTGGCGGTGGTCTCTCTTCTTCTTCAAGTGATTGGCCATATTAGGCTTCAGAAGGGAGAGGCGGGTCCTAATTTTCCTACCCAGGAACAATTCAGCTGGAGAGACCGAAGTAACGGTATGAGGACAGTTCCGGTAGGCCATTAGGAAATTATCAAGTTTATGGCTGATTGACAGGGAAGGATGATCCAACATGGCACGGGAGAGATTTTTTTGAAAGTTTGCACCCCCCGTTCGGCAGCCCCATTGGATTGTGGATAGTAGGGCGGGCTCTTGAGGTGCTTAACTCCCTGGCATGTTAGAAAATCATCCAGTTCGTCAGCCACCAATTATGGTCCAATGTCCGAGACTACCTCCTCAGGTAGTCCGTATGCTGCGAATAATCCGCGAAGGAATCCCACGGTCTTCCCTGCTGTGGTTGAGACGGTTGGCTTCACCTCCGGCCATTTCGAGTATGAATCGACTACCACCAGATAATTAGTTGTGCCTGCCGTGGCATAATCGATATGGATCCTTTGCCATGGCCTAGCTGCCCATCTCCAATGATAAATTGGTGCACCCGGTGGATTGTTTTGTGTTAGAGCGCAAGTGGTACAGAACTTCACCTTGTACTCGATTTCTTCATCCATTTTTGGCCACCATACATAGCCACGAGCCAGGCTTTTCATGCGGCACATACCTGGATGTTCTTCATGTAATAACTGTAACACTACTTCCCTGAGTGCCGGTGGTATGATAACGCGATGGCCCCACACTACACACCCTTGGTCCACTCCCAGGGCCTGGCTTCTAGTTTGGTAAGGTGCCAGTGCTTCATCTGCAATATGCTCCGGCCACCCCTGTTTCGTGAAGTCCATTACTCGGGCTAACACCGGGTCTTTACTCGTGGCTGCGGCGATCTCTGCTGCTGTCCTTGGTACTGCATCTACTGGTGAAAAGTAGTAAAGTCCCTCTACCCCCAAGGGTACAGTAGCTAGCAGGGGCAATCTCGATAGGGCATCCACGTTGGCCATATTCCTTCCTGGTTTGTATCTGATCTCACAGTCATAAGCTGCTAGTTCCCGGGTCCATCTCTTCATACGAGCGGCTGCCACAGTCGGGATACCAGTTTTAGGTCTTAGAATGGTGGTTAATGGGAGGTGATCCGTGTATAAAGTGAATTTTCTTTTAGCAAGTATTTGGAGAACTTTTTCACCCCAAAAATGATGCCTAGAGCTTCCTTTTCTATTTGACTATAATTCACTTCATGCTGGTTCAACGTACGTGACGCATAGGCAATGGGTCGCTCCCCCGGTTTGACTGAATGCGACAACACCGCCCACAGTCCATACTGAGAAGCATCGCAGGCCAGAATTAAGGGTTGGCTGGCGTCGTAGGGAATAAGTAGGTTTGCCTCGGTTAACCAACCTTTACTGAGCTCGAACAATTCTTGATGTATTTCCTTCCATTCCCATTTTCTACCTTTCTCTAATAGGGTATACCATGGTTTCAGTTTAGACGACATGTCTGGCAGGAAACTTCTGTAGAAATTCAGCAGACCTAGATATAGGATTGTAGTTGAGTCACCCCTGTGGGTGCCGGTGCTTCCTTAATAGCTTTTAGGTAAGTACTGGTAGGGTGGATACCCAATTTGTCTAGTTGAAACCCCAAATACGTTATTTCGTTTTTGAAAAACTGGCATTTGGCTCCATTTACCTTGATTCCATAGGCGGGTAATCAGCTTAAGACCTGTTGCAGTGATGACGCGCATTCTGTAGTCGAATTCCCGGCCACTAAGACATCATCAATGTAGCAACCTACTTTAGGGATGCCTCGTAGCACCTGGTCCATTACGGCCTGAAATATTGCTGGCGCGCTCGTTACCCCGAATGGCAGGCGTCTGTATCGGAATAGACCCATCGGCGTGTTGACAGTGAGTAGTTCTCTGGAAGAATCACTAAGCTCGAGCTGCAAGTATGCATTAGACAGATCCAACTTACAATACACCGATTTCCCTGCCAGGGCATTCATCAAATCATTCACATTGGTAGGGGATAGTGTTCCGTTTCGGTTTGTGGATTGACAGTGGTTTTGAAGTCTCCACACACCCGCACTCCGTTCCCTCCCGTTTTGGGAATGATTACGATTGGCGAAGCCCAATTGCTGAACTTGGCGGGGTAGATTACGCCTTCTTGTTGTAACCTTTTCAATTCTTGGTTCAACGGGTCCATGCAAGCGTACGGCACCGTCCTTGCCTTGCAAAACTTTGGGATAGCCCCTTCTTTCAACATTATTTGGGCCTGGGAATTTTTAATCATTCCCAACCCCGGCTGAAAAACGGCATTGTACTGTTCTCTCAGGCTTGTCATGGGCCCCGGTTGTACCACGGCTACATTGAGCGCTATCCATTCCTTGACACTCGTGTCCTCCAAGTTGAACGCCCAGAACCAACTCCTTCCCAACAGTGTAGGACCCTTATGTTCCGTTAGATACAAAGGCAGCGTTCTTTGAATTTTACGGTATGTAACGGGTAGCACCACTTTTCCGGCCACTTTAAGCTTCTCCTGGAACACTGTATGCAGTTGCATTTCCGTAGGCAAAATTTCGACCTTCGGGAAAAGATCCCGAAACAGATCTACGTCCATGACCGAGACCGTTGCCCCGGTGTCCAGCATCATGGTGACTGGTGAGCCTAGAATATCCACCTTGACCCAGTATGGTTCGTTGGATCTACCCCAGGCTTGGGCTACCATGCGAATTTCATCATATTCCGCTCCTTCGTCACTTGATTCGCCATAGGTGACCCCCATCAGGGATCCCTCACCCATAGGAGGTGGCTTATTGCTCAACAAGCATTGTACTGGTTTGCTTGGTGTCGGACATGCTGCCGCTAAATGGCCCTTAGTTTTACATGATCTACAAATGTAGTTCTTGAAACGGCACTCACCTGCGTGCGGACGTCCACAGCAAAGGCACTTTGGGTGTGGTTTCTCTGTGCTACGGTACTTTTTACTTTGACCCACTGAATTAATTGGTAGGTCAGTCTTGGTCTGCCACTCCCTTTGCTTCAGCATGACCCTTTCTTTGGTTGTTGCCAACTGTAGAGCCTCAGTTAGTGAGATCTCATCTTGAGCTAGTAGCTCCCCCTGCACCTCTTTGTGTTTGAGACCTACCACTAATTGGTCTCGCAAACACTCTGATAATCTACTGCCAAATCGGCAGTCCACTGCCAGTCGCCTTAGGGCTAGCATGAACTCACTCACCGATTCTCCCGATCCTTGTTGCCTTTGATGGAAAACACATCTTTCCGCCATGAGGAGTTTCTGTCCGGCTAAATGATCAGTCAACTTTTGTATAATACTGTCAAAAGTTAAGCTGGCCAGGTCCTGGCCATCACACAAGTCCTCCAATGTTGCAAAACATTTTTTCCCCATGCTTGCTAAAAAGAGTGAAGTACGTCTTTCAGGTGGAATGCATTGAGCCATACCATGTTGCTTAAATCGTCGTATGTATGTTTGAATCTTTTCTTCATCTTGTTTAAACTCTTCAAATAAAGTAGGACTCATTCTGATACCGGTATTTGATTCTGAGTTCTGAAATCCTCGTCGCCAATTGTTGTATATTCACTAAGCTCGCATGATTCCAGGAGAGATCTTTATTGTCTTGAATTCCAATACACACTCCACTCTATAGTCTTGACCAAACCCATGTGTCTGGTTGACCCTAAACAGAAGCAACAAACAGAGCCCCAAGAGGAAGTGCACTACTCTCCAACCCCTTTGGTTATATCTATTTATTACTACCCCAAAGGGGGTGGAGACTACTAGCCACTGACAACAGACTGACAGATGACCTCCTAGCTTAGATGACTCATAACAATAATAGTAATGATACTATGAACAGTAATAACAATAAGTGATTGGGCCTACAAGTAATTATAATAATTAACATTATAGTAATTGACAAGTTATTTTCTTGGACTTGATAATGTGATGGTTTGTGCGTTTCACTTGAGGTAGGTTATAAATGGATGTGTGATTGATTTGATTATCAGATGATGCAGAGCCCAGTCCGAAAGGTCGTGGCTGTCTTTCCGGGAATTAACATTCTAGCCAGGAAGACTTCTCTACCGGAGACCCATGTTTGAACAATTGATGTAGGCTAAATCAAACTGTTATTTCATTTCACTACTTCAGCCAACGCTGGATGTGTATTCCGTTTTGCCCAGTGTATATATATATATAAATATATATATATATATATATATATATATATATATATATATATATATATATATATATATATATATATATATATATATATATATATATATATATATGTGTGTGTGTAGTGGCCACGTCAAGTTCCATGAGTCAGGGAGTTCCAACCATTTGAGAAACCGTATTGTAACCTACTCTGATTCTGCTCCAAGTTGACTATTAAACAAGAAAGAGATACTGTATTGGCTGTTCAAAGTGGTGTTTAGATGGTACAGTACAACCTCAATGATACGTCGCTCGATACGACGATTGCAATAGTACATCGTTTTGAGATAGTCCTGGCCAATCCCCATAAGACCCAATGCTATTTTATTTTGATAGTACAACGCTTATTATAACGATGATCGTGATAATACGACGGTTAAAGAAGTCCCCACAGTTTCAAAAATGCAAATACTACAAAGAATAAATTGCAAAAAGTAACAAACAATAAATTAGCTGTGAAGTGTCTGCTAGGTCAAAAATACATTGCGATTGATATGTTTAGCGCTCTGTTCGGGACGCGTATGAGAGAAACCCTTGCATTAGACGTGAGAAACCGTTGTGAGGGGCCTCAATCAAACTAAACACTGCATGGCGCAATGTTATTGGCGCTCGGCCGTCCCAAGTCTGACGTTTCGATCTGGCCTTGACAAAGTGTGAGAGGGGGAGGAAGAGAGAGAGACGCACCACTCAGCAGAATAGATCTCACTCGGACCTCGGAGTCAGTCCAGTGCTAGAGCCACTGATTGCGTTGTAATCATTTAGCAACATACACAATAATATATAGCATTCACACTGAAAATAGCACGTTCACTGTGATCAGGATTGATGCATTTGACTTTCACTTTTTGAGATTTTGGGTGCGCGTATAAGTCGCATCTGCTTATAAGTTGCTCCCCTGTTTTGAGCTCTTAAGTTTCTAAATATACATGTGACTTATGCGAGTAAATACGGTATGTACATACGTTACTGTATTGGCTACAACATAAATGTTAATTGTTGACGACGATATCTCATTGTAATTCATTTTCCTGACTCCATTATCTTCCTATATTTTAAAAATAAAAAAGTAATACATTTCAATCTATAGCGACGGTCGCAATAATACGATGATTCCCCCCCTCAATGTCGTGCTGTAATAAACCTGACTTTCATTTGCTTCCACCAGCTATAATTTTAACAAGTTATTAATGCAAGTTTATAATCGACACGAATTTCATCTAAACAATGACATAATAAAATTTTTGTGATTCCACTTCTGACTATAATAGTGCATTAAAACTTTCTTGCAATGGCCAAGATTCTCACACTTTGACTAATTCTATGTTGAAAGTTTAGTTGAAGCCGTATCTTAGTTGGGCTGATGAAAGAGGAATTGTGCTGTAGCGATGCAAGGGCCACAATAGTCAATATATCCAGACCTACTGGTATTCATAAAAAAAAAACAGTAAATAGTATTTAGCAGAATTCTAACTTCATCTATCAGTATTAGACCTACAGGCTTCATAAGCTAATTAGATCTTTTGTTTCAATTTTTAAAAATCCAGATCTGTACCTTATACGCTGCGTAGATGATGCAATCAATGGTGATTAGTTTGTCCTCAAACAGTTGGTTGGAACCCCTGACCCACAATGAAGTGTGCATTTGTCACAGTTACGTGTTGATTGAGTCTGTGTCATCATGTTGACACAAGTGTTGACAAAAAGATGAGCAGTGGGTGGAAAATGACATTATATACCTAATGTAAGAAATAATAGTGGATGAAATAGTTGTGGTTATTAAAATGTCTCTTACTAGATATAAATATACCTAATATAATAACCTTCACTTTCATTGTAGGGACCAAACAATAACTGACCAATTATTCAGAAACTATAATAATAAAGCATTTATTGACGTTATTCAGTTCCTTTTGAGCCTCAGGTTGGTGGATTACATGTTAATATCTTTTATAGGGCCTTAAATTAGGTTCATCAAACATTGTTACCTTCATTTGGGTTTTTAAATCTTGAACAAGACCAATTTTGCTAGCTCAACTACTAATTAATAATTTTCCCTCCTGGATGTGTATATGAGGATGGAATAGATTTTTTGGTCAGATATATATAACTTTTGATTGTACGTACTACAATAAAACCTCTATGCATCGTTCCCGGATTCATTGTTTCCCTGCTTGTATCATTCATTTTTTCTGACTTCACTCTCATATAATCGATGTGAAATTTTCATGGATGGATGGTTTTATTTTCCTGGCCCCTTGAAGAATGCTGGATAGAGGTTTCACTGTACTGGTAATTATTGCTTGATGAGTAATTATTATTATTAACTAGGCAAATGCAACACATGCGTTGTTGGATGAGTGATATGGGCATATTTATATGCCATGTAATGAATGGAACGCCATACATGCACCTTGAGTTCAAAACAATCATGTCCCTGCCTTCCTATTTCATTCATCATTCGTATCAATCCTTCTAAATTAATCGGTTAGACCTGATGCTTGGATTCCTAGTGGGTTTCTTTTTAGCTTTGATCGGTGTACAAAATTACAATATATATTTTTTCAACCAAAATGGCTGATCCGATTTTGCGATTTATATCATGAAATCATGTGTATCATTAGGCCTATTACATTGAAATTCCTTGAGAATTTGAAGGGAATATTTTTTTCCAAATTTTCATCTTGAGCTATTATTCTCATGTTTTTTTGTTCAACTTCGGAATGAGTTTTCTCTGAAGTGGTGCTACCGACTGCGCCTCGAAACTATACAGTATCATGACACTTGTTTGTGTCAAGTTTCAACTGAATCTGTACTTTGTTTGACTTGTGGAGTGCAAACTAAAAAGACAACATGTTCATTTTTTCTTGACTTTGCTTTGCACATCCAATCATATTTACTCATAATTAATCATATTAGCAATTCATTAGTAACCGTTACTTGATAATGAGTTCTAAAGGGCTACATTTTGATTCACAATTAGGTTTGAATGTTCAATTTCAAGAATGGATTGGGTGGGTAATTATTCTATCGAAAGCGAAACGTATATTTGTTTGCAAGTAGAAATGGCTGCAATTTTGAATACCAGAGTGATTCAAATGAGTTGACAATTCAAAACAAATTGTTGTATACTCCTGTACTTCAACTTACCGGTATCTGACTACCGGTTAATGGTGTAGTTAGAAGAGCCTGAAGTTGTGTTTCGCATGAATGTCCTTTCCAAAAACCGTGTTGTCCCTTAAAAATCCCCGTTGTTTCTATCAATGATTGTTTTAATTTCCAAGTCTACCAAGCGCTCCATAATTTACTCACTGCAGAAGTGAGAAAGTTGGGAAATTATCAACAGGTCTTATCAATTGAATTATAAAACGTTCAAAATTAATGATGAATAAAACAGGAAGGCAGGGACAATTGTGTTGAACTCAAGGTGCATGTATAGCGTTCCATTAGATGGCATATAAATATATCACTCATCCAACAACGCGTTGCGTTTGCCTGGTTATGTTGAGTATCATATTAATCATTGTGACTTTCAGTAGGGCGTAGTATATAGGCATTATAGCCTATATTTCAGCCAAGACGAGAAGCACGATGTATGTAGTGATACCAACCTAATTGATCATAATATGAAGAAGGTGCTCCAACTCGGGTCTTGAAAGTGAAATATTTCTGGGGTCAGCTCCCGAGTCCAGGGTGCCTGTAGCGCAACTATCGCTTTTATATCAAACTCGTATATAAAACAACAATGCTATACACGGCTCAGTAGAATTATGATGTTGGTAGTTCCATTTGTTTTTTACAAAAATTATTTGAATGATAGATTTTGTGAGTTGAACAATGCCACCAGTACCGTAGCCACTCTTATCTACATCTAGTTCACAAGGGAATCCGCTGAATCACGACAAGCAATCGGGACCTTTGGCTCTGAACTGACTGCAAGAAACCACAAATACATGTTATCAGTATATTGTGATAAAATGGGTTGGTAGATACTACATCATGCTAGAAGTATTCAATATAAACATGTAGAGTATGAAGGCAGGAATGTTTTCCATCACATAGAAGTGTCACTTGATTTGCTTTGCATAATTAGTTTGCAGTTTAAAATACGTTTGGTTTTCAACCTTTTCATTTTAGTTGTACGACCTTTATATCTGATTATATCTGTTTCAGGGCAATTGTTGAATAAGCACATTTATAAATCCATCAACCTAAGCGAGCAAAAAGAACTGTTGAAATCTCGGTATGCCGGGTAATTTAAACCTATGCCTCTGACTTACTGTAATATTTTAATTAGAAAGAGTGGTAGAGTAACATACAGTAATGTATTGATTATTTAGTATTTAACATTGTATAATACATTTTAAGATGCATTTGGTTTATACGAGCTTTCCTTCTAAAATACTTACGTTGTGGATAGAAATGACTGAAAGTTGAACCAAATGGTCTCTCAATTGAATATGACCCTGCCCTAATAACTCTTTTAATTAACCATCAATCAAGATGATAAAAAAATTGATACAGAATCAATTATGCTGTACCCATAGGCTCAGTATTAAGTTTACGTCTATTCAAGTGAACTATAAGTCACATATGTAAGGTACATAAATAACATGATGAGTGGAGTAATGTAAGGTCTGTATTGCAAACATAGGAAATATTAAAGCCTGATTTTTTGGGGGGTATTTCAAGGCTCAAACGTGACCCTTTATTTGCATTGAGCCGCACCTGTCAAACTGGTTTGTTAGGGGAAATAATTCGGCCTACGGTAGTATTTTATCGATCGTTCATATTAACATTTGAGTTTCAAACATGCCCATTCATATAAAACTATAATTTAGTTGAATTTGCTCCACAGGTTTAGCCCGGGCTGCATAAAAAGGTGTTCCACCTGTTTTGTACTTGTAGCCTAGATTGAGTCAGTATTCAGGTGACGTTTTTGTTCATGTTCCGTTGTCAATTGATGCAACAGCGACTGTCTGTCATCCACAGTCCCATGCCTGCCACTTTCATACTGTTCAAGTGGTCATTGCTATCAAGTTTTTGAAATACGTTGAACATTCCCTTTTTCTCAGAATACCCGTATAAATTCATATTCAATTGATTCCAGTGAAATGGCAGTTTTTGCCAAACACTGACTAATCCAAGTTCCCTTCAAGTTTACTGTGACTGATGGATAACTAAATATATGGGCCAGCCTAAGTATAAGAGATTTGGTTAACATATCACAGTGCTCACTCTCCTTGAATGGGAATGTTTCTAAAAATCATATTTTCTGACATATTTCCATTTTTTTCATGTGAACTAACAATAACAGTGTAACTTTGTTGATTCTACCAATCTGATGAAAAAATATCTACTTATTTCCACGTTGGGGTACATAACAATATGTAAGCCTATAATAGCTCTTTCCTGGGTATGATATTAGATCATCACAGCATCTGTGCATAATTTAAGCCGAACTTGGCACAAATATACTGACTGTACCCTGTCATGGTTTCCTTCTGAATGAACCTTTGCAAAGAATCTCTTCAAAAAATAGCATTTGTTACAATACAACTGCATGGATTGTTTCTTCCATGTTTGGTATATATTTTTTTCAAGAAAGTATAAACATGGTGCATTTTGACTAAAATGCTGGAATATTCACCATTGTAACGAAAGTGAACTAATTTGTATAATTCTACTAGAACGAAACTGTTCTGATAGCATCACTGTTAACTGCGAGTCTTCTTGAAATTTTTGAGAGTTTCAAGTTTTAACAGATATCATGATTGATTTGAGTGTTAAATGAGGTTCTGTATGACCCGTAGTGTTACTATTGAGCCATGATGACGCTTGATGTAAATGGATACTTAACTTGTACCTTGAGTGCAAATATTCATATTGAACATTATTGTGGTTTTTGGAGCACTTGAGAATAGACAATAAAAAATGTGAAGTTGAACTTGGAATTAATCTTATTGAAAATTTCCAATTCTGTACTTGAGTACCATTTACGCTTGTTCTTTGTATCCAAACCATTTAGCACAAACCACATATTATATTTCATTTTGGAGTTGACAATAAAGAAACGGCTATCTTGACACACACAAATGTAAATGTGCATGTGTGGGTATACTATGTATAAGGCAGGTGCCACCTAATAATAGCCCACTGTTTTGTCTGTGTGAAGCTTTTCCTAAGAGACTGGAATGAGCTGGAAGAAGAAGGAAGAACTGCAAAGAAATTATTAGAATTCAAGAAAATGATCCAATAGAATAATAATATATTGCCACCGTGCATCTAGCACATCTGCAAGAATGTTTACAAATACAAAATGCACATGTCAGTGTGACTGGTGGATCAAGTTGTGCTACTGGAAAAAAGGCTTCACAAGTATTTAAATGAAATCTATTTTTATTTATTAATGTAATCCATTCAAAAATGTCATCCTAGAAATTAATTGACATATGCTAGGATATAGAACCAAATAATTACCATGGCTAATTGATTGGTTGCAACTTTGAAGTATCAACTCTCAATCAAGACTTGGTTTGGTGTATAACTGAAACGGTTCCCAAATAATACTAAAATATATGCCTACATGAATAGTAATATTCCAATTAATGAAACTTGTTTCACATTTTGTTATTGCCTGTTTAATGTGTCCTTAGTTCCTACTTCCTACAAGGTACTTGTCTTAGTGCAGTGGTAGAGGTATTTGAACCCAGGAGAGACAAAGGTTTCATTGGGTTCAACTATTCCCACCACTGTTGACCTTTCTCCCAGATTTTGTGCCGTTTCCCTTTCCTTTAAGGCTAATACTGGGAAGGTTTCTTAAAACTTGTATCCCAACTGGAAGACCAAATTCAAAAGTTCATTTTATTCTGTTACAGAATTATATTGTACATACATTGGTATAGGCCTCTTGAAGGGCACAAAAAAAACAGTTACAAATAAATACTTGAAGTTCAATACTTGAATACAGAAGTAATTTATTTTAAAAGTAATGAACAGTATACAAAGAAGGTAACAGTAATGATGAGCTAAGAAAAATGAAGTAAATGGTAATAGTACCTATGCAATAATTAGCATTTTAAATGAATATCGTAGATAAACTGTTACATGCAGAGCAATAACATTATACAAAACAAAATAATACAGAACAGAAGCCCGCTTAAGAATATAATATTCTTGTGTGCGGGCTGACAGTAATTTATATTACAATAATGGACTTTTAGTAAAAGAGGTGAGTAAAAGAGTAAAAGAGTAAAAAAAAGAGGTATTCAGGGGACAGTGCTCTGGAAGGAAGAGGAAGTAGAGATGATGGGAATGAAGATAACAGTAGGCAAACAGTCTCTTGAGGTAATCGCAGCATATAGGCCTCCGGGGGGGGATTTAGGACTGCTTCATTGCTTAGAGGATAGGCTTAGTGCTAGGGATAATGTAGAGAGTTTAATTATAGCGGGAGATTTGAACATGCCTAACGTAAGATGGGAGGTAGGAGGTAGAGAACAAGGGAGGGGAGTAATGCAAAACATTGTTACGGGCATATTAAACGAAGGTTTTCATCAGGTTGTGGAGGAGGGAACCAGGAGTAGAAGGTTAGGGGGTACAAATATTCTAGACGTAGTGTTAGTCAGGCCGAGTGAGTTGTGGGCAAAAACAGTGATTGTTGATGGCATTAGCGATCATCGGGTACCTATAGTCAGCTTAGCTTTAGCTCCGGTTCAAACCGATAACGTTGGGAAGAAAGTTTGGGGGTACAAAAGGGTGCAGGCAAGAGAGGTTCAAAAAGCTTTTGAGGATAGGTTTGAGAAGTGGTGTGAGATAGACAAGCGTGATGTTGAAGGTCTGTGGTTCAATTTTCGGAAAGTATATGAGGAGGTTAGAGATATGTTGGTTCCCTATAAGGTGTTGCAGGCAAATGCAGATCCTGCCTACTATAATAGTACGGTTAGGAGGCTTAAGAGAAAGGGTAGAAAGATGAGTAGGAAATTGAGGGAGTCAGGGGAGGGAAAGGAAGCGATCAGGGACCTGAGGCGGGACTTAAACAAGGCTAAGAGGGAGGCGAAAGAAAACTTCATGGGTGGTATGTTTAATGAACGTGATGTACAGGGTAGCTGGAATAGAATGTACAGGTTTGTTTCTAGTCAGAAGGGTAGTAGTAAGGAGTTGCCCACCTTAGTTGATCAGGGAGGGAATGAGTGGAAAACGGATAAGGAGAAGGCAGCAGCTTGAAATAGATTCTACGGGGAAGTGTTCAATGTGACTGGAATTATAGGGGAGGGAGAAACAACACTGGAGGGGGAGGGGGAAGAAGTCCTGCTTACAGAGGGGGAAGTGTGGAATGTATTGAGGAAACTAAAAAGTGGGAAGTCACCAGGCATAGATGGGGTGCAAAGCGATCTCCTGAAATTAGCGGGTAGGGGGGTTGTAGGTTATTTGCTAAGGTTGTTCCAAGCCTCACTCACAGCAGGTAGAGTACCGCAAGATTGGAAAAAAGCGGAGGTGGTTCCAATTTCAAAGGGAGGGCAAAGGGGCAGGGTAGACAACTACAGGGGAATCAGTTTAACGTCACATGTATGTAAGATGATGGAAAGGGTAGTTATAAAGAGAATAATGGAGAAAGTAGATGAACATAGGGGTATTTCGGAAGTGCAGCATGGGTTTAGGAAGGGGTATTCATGTGAGACACAGTTGTTAGGTTTTGCGGAAGAGCTGGCAGGGGTAGTAGACAAGGGGGGCTGTATTGATGCAGTGTTTTTAGATTTTGAAAAGGCTTTCGACAAGGTAGATCACACTATACTATTAGGGAAGTTGAAACTGTCCATTGGGAATGCTGGGTTAGTTAATTGGATTGGAAACTTTCTTCAGGATAGAGTTCAAACGGTTCGAGTAGGTTCGGAGGTTTCAAGTGAGGTTAAGGTTACGTCAGGAGTTCCACAGGGTAGTGTGCTAGGTCCGTTATTATTTGATTTATATATAGATGATCTGACTAGGGTTGTTAATTCGAGAATAAGGTTATTTGCAGATGATTGTGTGGTATATAGGGAAATCAATACAGAGGAGGATGTAGTAGCTATTCAGGCAGATTTGACGGCACTTAATTGTTGGGTTCAGTTGAACAAGATGGGGTTAAATGAAGGGAAGTGTAAGTTAGTCACCTTTGGTAGGAGGAGAGTGAGGGCTGATGTAGTGTATGATGTAGGAGGGAAGTCACTTGAGTCAGTGGAAAATTACAAGTACTTGGGGGTGGTATTTGATAGACGTCTAGGGTGGGGGAGTCAGATTGAGAGAATAGTAAAAAAGAGTATAAATGCACTAAACTTTGTAATGAGGCAGCTTAGGGGGACAAGTATGAAGATAAAGGAAAAGGCTTATTTCTCGTTAGTGCGTCCCATGGTGGAATATGCTAGTTCAGTTTGGGATCCTTATAGATTAGGCGAGATAAGGGATGTGGAAAGGGTGCAAAGGATTGCAGTTAGAAGGGTTACAGTTAGGGTTAGGAGGTGGAAATGGGGGGAGAATGAAAGGGGGGAGAGGGTGAGAATATTGGAGAGTCCATCTGAGATGATCCGAGACTTGGGATGGCGGGAATTGGAAATACGGAGAAAGGAGGATCGGATCTGTAATTTCTTCAGGGTAATGGAAGGAGAAGGGGGCTGGGGAGAGTTGAATAGGTTGATTGAAAGGAATGAGTCAGGGTATGGGGGTAGGTGAAGTCATGATAGAGCAGTAGCTATAAAGGGGGCTAGATTAGATGTCGGTAAGTTCTCTTTCTTGAATAGGACAGGTAGGGATTGGAATGGGCTTAGTAGAAGTATACTTGAGGAGGATGAAATAGGGTTGAAGCTATTCCGTCAGAAGGTTAGGGAGGCGATAGGATAGGATTGATAGGGAACTTGCCACCGCGCATTTATGTGCAACTGCAAGAGTTAATAATAATAAAAAAAAATAATAATAATAAAATAATAATAATAATAATAATAATAGTAGATGAAAAGTTGGGAAACGAAGAATTTATGAACCAAGGACATTAATAAATAGGTGTTAATATATTATCATAGTAAAAGATTGCGAATTTATGAACCAAAGACATTAATAAATACTTAGGTGTTGATATATTATCATAGTAAAAGATTGTGAGTAGTGTAGGTATCATCTTGAAGTGAATGAAACATTTTGAAATAGTCTCATCTAGTTGAAATAACAGAAAAACACATTGCGTAGAGCTTTTTATCAAGTGATTAATTGATTATTATTATCGATAAGTGAAACTGAATGAGTTTAATTACGATGAATCTTATAATATAAGGAATAGGGCTACAAGAAAAATGTGTAAACAGCTGAAAATTAACTTCTATATACTAGTTTAGAACAAAACTGCCTGCCAGATAATTTCAACCAATCGTGTATTTGTTTTTTGTAGATATAAATACTCCTTGTCATATTTCGTATGTGCAATGGAATCCTATTGAATAAGTGGGGACCAATGAACTCAGCACTTTGTTGACCTTTCATTGCTTTGTTGAGCAATCTGTTTCTTTTTCATAGGTATAGCCAAAGTAAGTTTATTCATGCTCCTCGTTTGTTGTAAGTTACTATCATTAGCTGATGTGTAAATTGATTGTTTATATCTTTCGAAATGAATTTTGAAGTAAATTAAGACGTTTTTTATGGAGATTTGTCTTACATCAAGCACATTAGCAATTTCATGTTTTATCCATGGAGAAATGTTTGGGTTTATTTAGAATAATTTTCAGTAATAATTTCTGCATCAGAGTGATACGTTCCATGGCAGAGTAATATGCCCCACCCCAGGAAGTAATATCATTTTGTATCACGACCATCGCTAAAGATTTGTAAACAGTGATTTGTAAACAGTTAAACAGTGAGAATCAACTTTTGGTTAAGGACGTGCCTCAGCCTGTAGAAGATATACAGAATTCATAGCAGTCAACATTCTCTGATTGAAAAGAAAGTGTAGAAAAGTAGAATCAATTTGAATGAAGTAATGACAATAATTAGATGACGGACATGGCAATCTAGAAACTTGAGGAGCTATTAAGACAAACACTGTGCGTGGGAGTGGCATTGATCTCTGCATTACCAATATTCCTGATGGTTCATACTCTTGCAAAGTAATTGATACAGGCCTCTCTGACCATTCTTCTTTGTTGGTTGAGATTTGCTTTCCCTCGAAAACTAATATACAGGTAGATCAGTTAGTTTTTGAAAATGAGAGAACTTTTGGAACAAGTCAGAGGTCCGCTTTCCTTAGTGGTTTGAAATCCGCTGATTGGGTTGATGTGGTTAACAGTGCCTCGACTGAGACCAAATATAAAGCTTTTATAGAAGAGTTCATGCACCACTTCAATGTATGTTTTCCTAAAAAACTGTAAATGTAGGTAAAAATAAGAAACACAATTCTTGGATCACTCAAGATCTTAAAGATCAGGCTAGTTGCATCCGTAGCATCTCATTTGAAATGAAGCAGCCTGGCTCCACCCATCACGACTTGGACAGATATAAGAATGTAAAGCGAACTTACAGGGGGAATCTGGAGGCTGTTAAAAGAAACAGCAATATAGGTATTACTAGATCGAATAATATTAGTCGTGCAACCTGGAATGTCATAAAGTCAAGCACTAACACATCCAAGTCTAAAGAGAAGAATATTATACTCAAAATGGAGGGAAAGTTGGTTAAGGACCCAAATTGCGTTGCATGAAGCTTTCAACAACTTCTTTATCAATGCTGTCCCTAGTCTTCTCAAAACTGCCTTTGAAGCGTTGCACTAAAGCGTTGCGATCTGATACTGTCTCGGCTCCAGTTGGAGGTCTATTTCTTTTCCCAACTCTTACTCAAGAAATCATCTCTGTCATTGGCAACTTAGCTAACAAGCATTCAGCTGGCTATGACGAAGTACCATCATCGATTCTTCGCTCATGTGCAGATATAATTGCACCACATCTGGCAGAGGTCATTCATAAACCAGTCATTTCTAGAAGGCCATTTCCCCTCGGATCTCATACTGGCGAAACTAATTCTTCTTTACAAAAAAGGAGACCGTACTGACCCGAGCAATTATCGTCTGATAGCTCTATTATCCTCTTTTTCCAAAGTTTTTGAAAGAGTGATGCTTTTACGTCTTCTCTCCTACCTTGAAAGACGTAAGATTTTTTCTGAATGGCAACATGGTTTCCGGTCAGGCAGATCAATAGAAACTGCGATCTTCACTTTCCTGAATTCTGTGTACCAGGGTGTGGACAACAAGTCCACTCACGCTTTGGGGATATTTTACAACTTTTCCAAAGCATTCAACAGTGTAGACCATGAGATTCTGTACCTCAAACTGAAATGTATGGGTATAACTGGAAATGCGTTGAGGTGGATTATATCGTTTCTCTCCGAGCGGTCACGAACTGTTGACATAAATATGACGAACGAAAAAGGAGTAACCATAAGGTCCAAGTCTTCCGCAGCTAAGTCAACTGTTGGTGTCCCACAGGGGTCAGTTTTGGGTCCACTACTTTTTCCATTGTACATAAATGACCTGACAAATGTGTGCACAGATAGTATAAGCTCGTCCTCTTTGCTGACGACACAAGTCATGTAATCTGTGCTCCTTCTGCAAATGAAGTTACAATCTTGGCGAACAAGGCTGCAGCTACGAGATTCTTTCGTGGTGTACTGACAACAGACTGCTCCTGAATGCTTCCAAAACAACCTGTATGCAGTTCCATACGCTTCAAGACAAGATCACCTCAAGCCCATTGATTCGACTGAATAGCTCAAGTGTGACGATGTCAACGAGTACCAAGTTTCTTGGCATCATGGTTGCAGATACTTTGGACAAGACAGTGACAAGAAATGACAGTGAAGAAGGTACTAAAAGGCATTTTTATGCTTAGAAGCCTGTGCCGAGTTGTTTCTCCAGTAGTGCTACGCATGCTTTATTTTTCACACGTTTATTCGCACCTACAATACGGAATCATATTTTGGGGCCATTCTTTTCATGCCAGAAGGCTTTTCCTGCTGCAAAAGCAAGCTATGAGAATGATTGGTAATGTTAATAAGTCAACAACTTGTAGACCTCTTTTTAAATCTTATGTACTGCTTACTCTACCTTGTATTTTTATTCTCAAGTCCGTCGTTTTTGTGAAAGAGAATTTTAAACTATTTCAACAACCATGAAATCCACCAACATGATACACGACGTCATGATGACTTACGTGTGGACAAACATAGACTTATGCTGTATAAGAAAGGACCGCGATATTCAATGTCACGGTTTTATAACAACCTACCAATAGACATCAAGTCGATAGCCAGCATACATATGTTTAAATCCAGAGTCAAGAAACTCTTATGTGAAAATGCTTTTTACTCTGTTGACGATTATTTAGCTTTTAGCTAATCTTGAACAACGCTTATTATATGTATATTTGTAATTCATGACGTATACCATACTGTTTGTACAGTCTCCGATGATATATATATATATATATATCTCAAACCCAGATAACCAATTAAATTGGGCTTATATTGGGCCAGCCCAATTTAATTGGTTATCTGGTTTTGAGATATATATATATATATTCTCTTAAAAATAATATTAGATATTATTATTAGATATTAGATATTTAGATTATTATCTTATATTAATTTTTATACGTAGCACTTCTCGTGTTAGTGATTTCACTTTAGAAATCAATACCTCTCGGAAGATGGGTGAAGTTGATGTTCTAGAGATCTTGATAGAGTTCATATCTAGCAGTATGAAACAGTGATTATGGACGCTCACTCACTGCACGTTACGAAAATACGTCTACAATTGTCAACACGATAGAGAATCACTGTTTCATACTGCTAGATAAAAAATGAAAGTATAAAAAAAAGAAAAATTAAAAATAATAAAAATTAATTACTAGGTAGCTTGAGCGTACGATGAAAAATTGTACGTGAGAATTGTACTGAAAGAGTCGGTGGTGAACCTAGTACAAAATTAATTTCTTTAACTATAATGTGTCTTCATCTTCCCACAATCTTTCGAAAGATGACATTGTGTGGCTGAAGCACATTGATATCTCACGTGTTCTTTCACCATTACAATTCACCACAGCAACAGGCCGTACATATAACAATAACGAAGAAAGCAGGGGGGAAACCGATCATTTATTGAGTAGGAAACAATAACAACCAGGTATATTACTGAGCAATTACATTGTAGAAATAATGCAAGAAAGATACTTCAACTATATAGATGTTAATTGATATGGGCTAGTGGCCATATTATACCAAAAATATTTGGTAAATTCCAATTAATTTACATTTTTTATTTTCTATACCAATGAAAAAAACAAAAAGAAACTTTCAGCATTTGAAGACCAGATATTACTTATTACAAATTGAGTACTTTCAGATTTTTACCTGGCCCCCCTCTGGATGAAAAGTGGGGTCAAAAATGACCAAATTTGACTTTTTCTGATATTCTTGATTTGTTTTCACCATGAAGGAGACTGAAAAACATAAAAGTAATCATTGATTATAGTTAACACATGGGTCTAGCTTAGGGCTGTCATTTTACTTTTCTGTTTTTTCATCCCTTCTTGGTGAAAATTTGCCTCAAAATTGCCAAAAAAGCAATTATTGACCTTGACATTTGACCTCCCACAGAGATGAGACATTGACAAGGATGATTGAACAGAAGAGTGTACTAGAAAGAATTGATCATCTCGAATTGTTTGCAATTTACTGAACTTTGATATCTTGAACGGTATAGAAACACCAACAGTTACCGCAGATGCTTAACGGAGCTAAATTTGGGCTCGGATCCAAACTTTGACGCCCCATATTTTGGAAACGGAACACACAAAATTTGTGAGATAAGTGTTTTTGAGCTCAGGACATGAGTGCCAATGAGCATACAAAATATTATCAAAATCTAAATTCCATGAGCAACCATCATTGGGTGATTGCTCCTGGGATGACCCAGAAGCCTATTGAATCTATTGCAAAAAGTGTCAACAATTAATTGAGATCTATTGATGATGAATAAAATTTGAAGGCCATGACATAATTGATTTTGGTATGGTTCTCGAAGACTTGATGTAATCCAAGGTCTGTAGATGTAGATTGAGCAGACAAGTTATTTTTTGTTCTAGATTTCTATACTTTTCAAGCTCATTTTAAAACGTGATTCCCACGTTATCCTAGTATGATGAAATTTAATAAAGATAACTCTCACCAGTTGTCCACTGAAGACGTCTTCATTTCCAATGATCGAAATGACTGAACTCAACAGAGATTTTGTCCACAGAATGAACGAGATTGAAAAGACAAGTGGATTCGGAGAGGTGGAAAAGCTTTTGAAATGGACCATCAACGGATATAGCAAGGTTCCAAGAAAGATGTGAGAATGTATTGAGTCTGAATCATTCTTGGTTCATGCTAACTCGATGACGGAATGGGTAATCAAGTTATATCCTGGAGGCTACTCAGAATGCAAAGGTTGGGTATCGTGTTTCCTGAGGTGTGTCGTGAGTGGAGATCCAACTATGACCGTCAGGCACAAGCTATTTGTGAGTTGCCTCAAGACAGAGCCACGAGGTCAGTTGTGATTTGGATGCAGTTTTGACTGATATCTATCTATCTATTCATCTATCTATCTATCTATCTATCTATCTATCTGTATAATTCTATAAAATAGATTAAATATATATCTTATATTAAATAGATTATATTAAATATATATTAAATATATTAAATAGATATCTATCTATATAATATGAAATATTAATTGTTTTCTGTTCTTATATTCTCTACTGAAATATGCACCTGAATTGAGTTTGTTGTTTTGTTGATATATTGTACCTGATGTTATAAAATACTGTTCGATTAAAAAAAAAAAAAAATCTATCTATATCTATCTATCTATGTATGTGCGTATGTAGGTATGTATGGATGGATGGATGTATGTATGTATGTATGCATGTATGTATGTATCAAGATGCATAGAGGGTTTGTTTGCGGCCGGGAGATGGTGCTTTCACTTATCTTCAAACACGTGCCATTCAACGAGGATAATTTTGTGTAATATGGATTGCTGCCCTATCTGGTGGTGTTTTGTAGAAACTTCACGCAATGCCTTCCATATACCGAAAAAAGTATTAGAATCCAGGATGCAGTGGAAAATGAGCGGTAATAATTTGAAAAAATATACAAATAAAATGGAAAGTTGGTAAAAGCAAATATCCTATCAACTGAGTTCATAGATTCATTTCAGTTGATTGTATATTAATTATTGGTAAAAGCTAAAATGCCTCGGTGCTCAGTGCCAGGCTGTAAGGCAGATGGAAGAACAAACTCTTTGTTTAGTCCACCCAAGGTAGGAAAGGTACTACTAGGCCTAGTCCTTGATGTTTTACAATCATGTTGTTAGATTCTCCCTTTCTATGCAGTTATCATTCATTTTTAAGGTTGAATTGGCCTGCAACATCCTATAAACCACAGTCCTATACTTTCTTATGTATTTAAATTATCATTGCTTCTAGTTCTTGATTCAAGTTTGTTTTTTATACTAGTAGTCATAGGTAGGCCTGCTGTGTACAAATCTGTGAAATGAATAAAAACAGATCTGTCTCAAATAGATATGTCGTGTACGTTTGGAGGGAACCGACACAAGATTGTGTCGAACATTAGTATGTCAATGGGACTGTTGAACAATGTTGTGAAATAAAATCACAATGTCAGTGGGAATGTTATGGAAGAACTTAATCTCTCACCTACCAAAATATACCAGTATATTTCCCATATGTTAAGCCTACGAGACTGTTGGAATATTAAAATATTAATCTCATGAAGGCCTACACCCAAGATCTACTCACTGCAAGTTCTTTACTAGCTCATTGATGCATACCTTCATACCCTTCACTTTACTTTTAACCATGAAATTTGATGCCCATTAAAAAATCGACCTATCCATAGTTTTCATTATCCAAGTAAAAACCAATCACAAATATTTAATTACAGGATAAAATCCTTTTGGAGAAGTGGAGAAAGTCATTAGGCCTACCGTTCAATACAAATCTTGGAGCTAGAAAAAAAATATGTTCTATCCACTTTTCACCACGTGATATTATTTTGAATTGGAAACACAATGTGAATGGGGAAGACATTTTTATTAAAAGGGACCGTCCAGTGCTTGCTGAAGGCTCCATTCCAACCTCCATCCAGACAGTTTCTATTAAACTGAACCTATGCCCGAAGAAAATACAATCCAAGACTCTCCTTCCACCAGCACTGCATCCAATGAAATGGGTCTGACATCCACAAAATTACTACAATGTGTACATGGTGTCCAACTACCATCTCTGCTGTGGGGTCGCCACTTGGCCAAGAATAAACTCTGTTTCTCACGCATATGAATATCAGACCCTACTAATGATGTAACCTTGAACTGCTCTGCAGTTTTTGATAATAGTTTGGACCCCATAATCAATCTACAAGGTAGGCGATTTCATTTACAGACCACAGAATTCACTTCAATAACCACACCCATACAAAATTTATCTGACATTCACATTTTACTCAACAAAGTGTCCCAGCTGCGGCTGTGTGGTGGATCAAGTGACACAGAAAGTAAATTTAGTAAGCAGTGCAAATTACTAAGTGATACAACAGTATTTGCCAAGTGGAAAATTTGCTGTACAGCTTGCCAAAAGTTGAGAAAAAACAATAAAAGAAAGATGCTTCTGCCTAATGGGTCGAAAAAGAAGACGTGGAGAGAGAAGAAGCTACAACGTGAAACCAATGCGTTGAGAATGAAGGTAGAAATTAAATAATCATATTGACGTCACATCTAGTGTTTCGGTTAATGGGATGGATTTAAAATTTGTTGGTAACAAAATTGGCTAATCTCATTCTTTATAAAACCATTTTTTTCGGGTAATACACTTGAAAAATTCTCTTACGACATTAAGGGGAGGGGGATGGCCAAAAGTATGAATAAAAAGGACATTTGGAACACATTGAAGACTTGCCTGAATCACAGAAGACTATGGTATTATCTTGTTTTGATGCAGCACGAAAGAAAGGTCCGCATGGAAGGCGGTACACACGTGTTTGGATGTACGAGTGCATCCTAATGAGGATAAAAAGTGCAAACTCTATCGGCACATCAGGTAAACTACATAGCAATAATTCCATCCAATTTCATATTCACAAAAAAAAAGTATATTGCAAATTTGAATGAAACTACCGTACACACCATTTTATTATATTTATACCTCTTTTTAATTCACATACATGGTCCTATTTAGTATTCAATGAATTTCATAAGTATTGTAAATTAATTAGGGTCTATTTTCAAACGCTGTTGCTTTGGCTAGGCCTTAATTATTTCATCTTCACCAGTTTATTTACACATTACCAATATTTACATATTTACCAATGAAGTTGGTGTAAAATATGTCATCTTACAATTGTTACTCTTTCAATATCACAAACTATATATTTACCAGGAATTGGTTTACTTTTAGAGAGAGAAATATTATGCCCTTGCCATCAATCTCTACAATAACCAAATATGTCAACAACTTGAAAAGTGGATTTGACTTTCAAGATTCTCTATTTCAATTGATGAAGGAAAAGTCAAAATCGATGTCAGAGAATCTTCATCATGGTATTTAATTATTCATCATACCATTTTATTAATTATTTAATATTGATTGATTAGGCACTACTGTTTGCTTAACTACCCCAACAACAGCTAAGGTATTTGTGGGGGGTCCTACAAATGAGCTGATGATCCATGAATGATGCATATAAATCAACCAAATTGGGTTCAATCCCATTTTAAAGTGAAATATGATTTAGTAATACCTATCTAATGACTAGGCTCACAGTAACAGCTATTATCCGCTATTAACAGATGTTACACATATATCGGCTATTTTCTTTGAGGGTGTAACATTTAATGATATGTGCATACAGTTTTATAACAAGTACGACCCATTTGAGGTATAGCCTCAAGAATTATGTAAAGGTATAGGTATGAGATTATTCATACGTAGTAGGTACGTGGTGGGAACTTTTTCCTCGAAAAACTGAATTGTGTGTGTAGCATTCGCTTTATAACACATTGATAACTATTGAAAGAAATTCAAATTTCTTTCCTCTTAATCTTCTAATTCAGATACCTATCGGTATTCTATAAGATATTGGAAAAACTTCTTCGAATGACAATAACCATTCAAAGAAGATGTAAGTAACTTCATTAATATAAAAATGTACTTTACAGGAGCTTTGTCAGTAGACGAAATGAAGTTAACCAGTGCAGTAATGTTCAACAAAAGAACGTTGGAGCTTTCTGGCTTCATCGATCTATGAAAATATACAACAAGTCAACAAAAGACAGCAATTAGAGACCATGCACTGGTTTTGATGTTTCAACCTTTTCAAGGAAAATGGCTCCAGGCAGTAGGCTGCTTTCTATCAAAAGAAAGTGCCTCTGGTCTAATCTTGTTGAAGATAATTTTAGAATGTATCTTATTGCTAGAGAACAGTGGCTTCTTTGTAGTCGTCGTATCATCAGATGGGGCCACATGGAATCGTAACATGTGGACACGTTTTGGTGTGAACAGTTACGAAAATGAAGAAACTGTCAGCTGTGAGCATCCTTCCGACGAAACTCGAAGTCTTTGGATGGTATCAGACTGGCCACATCTACTGAAATGCATAAGGAACCTAGTTATCAACCATAAAACACACTTGATGTGAGTTTTTACATTATTGAAAAGTAGCACTGATTTGAAGATTATTTTGTGATGAACGATATGAGATGAGGTTTGTATACCAGTAAGCCTACAGATTAGAGCACTGAACAGCATCTTGAATAAAAGCATTTTATACAGTATTATTTGGGGTGGTAAGATCTCCCTTGTGGTTATCCGCTCGAACGATCCTATTTTGCATCCATTGCCTCGATTGACGACTAGTGATTGACCCGCCCATAAACGTCACAAAACAGAACATCCAATCAAATGGGCTTTGTTATGTGGGAAATTTCACATTTACCTATCAGAGTATCCCTAAATTCCCACATGAAGTAAGATGAAGGTGGCCCTGGCAATTAGCCACGCCTATCACCAGTGGTCAATTGAGGATGATTTTCGTTGAGGAACGATTAGCACGTACAGGGTAGTATGTGCAAAGCCGGTCACCCGCGGGGGTTTCAAGCCCATTTCAAGCCCCACAGGGAATTTTTTTCAAACCCTAATTTTAGGTGCATTTTGTTGACTTTTGATGGAACGTATGAATGGATTCAGATGAGAAAACAATGGAAAAAAAACATTACGTTTTTGATCGTAGGCTTTTGCTCAAAGTATTTTAATTCTTTTAAATGCAAAATCACTGATAACACACCGATTTGCCTTGGAAGTAGGTGAAAAAGTACATATTTGTCCACTTCTCCTGAAATAATCGACATTCATTATTGGTTACTTTGCGCTTTGACATAATGTTAATTTCGCTCCGAAACACGTCTTGCCGTCACAACACTTGCAATAAAACTAAAAGTGACCAAGGGACAATGACTCACTCACTGTGAATGTGATTTTGTGCTTCAATTCCCAATTTCACCGGTAGCGTATAGTGGTAGCAAGCTAGCCTTTTGCGCGTGTTCGGTCCCGCATGTGGTACTGTTTTTGGTACACCGTTTTGTTTTGATTTACACGACATAACGTTGATTATTATTTTTATTAATGTGGTAGTGGCTAGCTAGAGAATTACCTCGTCTTTGACACTCTGAATGCACCCACGTCTTTGCCCGCAGGCCATTTGATTTCCACATGTTAAATAGTAATATAATTCATACAATTCCTCAGCGGGCCACTGAATTGACGCCCGCGGGCCATGGGTTGGTCACCACTGCTCTGAAATGTATGCTCAAGCAGGAAAGTGTAAAAATAAGTGCCCACCTTGCGCTTTTGCACTGTTGCACAAATGCGCAATAGCTGCTTTAGTCTTCTGTACGAAGGACCATCTTACAGGTATGTTCTTACTTCTTACTTTTACCAGCATGCAAGTAACATGTGAGAGGGTATTTTCAAGTTGAAAATAGTTGAAACACGGCTGAGGTCAATGTTCAGCCATAATAATTTGAAAATACCTGCTTATAATGAATATTGAATACAATTTTTGAGAAAAGTATGATATTGAGAGAATATCTCAATATTTTAGGAAGATATCAACATTCGTGTGTTTATACTGAAAGAATTTTATCTACGGCGAAAAATTATGGTTACAGACAGCGCAGTCCTGCTGTTGAAGTTCATTAGTTTTAAATAATCAAAATGGGGTGGTAAGATCGCCCTTGTGGTGCCCCGTCCAAACGATCCTATCTTTCATCCTTAGCCTTAATTGGGGAACAATGATTTTGTATCAAGTTTCGATGTTATTAAAAAAAAATATATATATTGAGAGAATAATTCATCAAATTGTAGACAGCTCTGGAAAATTAGGGCAAAAATTGAAGTGGCAAAATTAAAATGTGTGGCATATGTTCATATTAATTATGTTTTAAAAATGCATCATGTACACAGTACACTTCTGTATGGAACTGTGAAATTTGGGAAATTGAATGAACCCTCAAATCTTACATTTTTGTTGAATACAAATAATACAATTAAAATTAAAAAATAATTGAATAAAGTAAAAAAACCACAGTAAATTTTTGCCGCTATCATTGTACATTTTCAATAAGACAATTAAGTACCATTCAGTATTGATTTTTGTATTCTGTTCATATCTGCTAGACATGCAATGCAAATGTAATTACTGTAATACTGTTCCAATTGGCATCTTATTGATAAATCTTCATTTATCACAAGTGAAAACAAATCGCTGTACGTAATTCACTTTTTTATCCAAGGTAATCTTATAATCTATGCCAAATATTACCACAAACTGTTGGGTGCAGTGATTAAAATTTATGTATTGTATTTGTATTTGTATTTATTTATTCTCCATTTGATTAATACAGTGTACCAATATAGGATTCATCATGACTAAAACTATGCTAGAATTAAAGAAGTTGGATAATTATGTTACAATTATATACAGGAAATATACAGAACAAAGTAAATAGTGAAATTATAAACATTGAATACAGAAGAAAGAGGTTGAGTTCAAAGTTGATGCTGGAAAATCAAGGACTTTTGATAAACTCGTTGATACTATAGAATGGATTTAAAAGTAGATATTTTTTGAGATTAGTCAGGAATATATTGAGTGAGTTGGATTCAATGATGTAAGAGGGAAGGTTATTATATAAAGTGGTGCAAAAGTATTGAGGGCTTTTGGTATAAGAGGACTGATTGTGAGATGTAACATGGATGGATTTGCTGCTTCTAGTTGGGTAAGTGTGAACAGTGGAATTTAAGGAGAAAAGTTCAGGGTGAGAGCGAACGAAGGAGCAGGCTGCTAGAATCAGGGTGGAGGTAAGAGTCAATATCTTCAGGTCAACGAAATGTTGTCGACACGAGCTGCGTCGAGATATACCGACAATTATTCGTAAAGGCACGTTTTTGAAGAATGAATATTCGGTAAGCTTGGGGAGAGGCCCCCCAGAAAAGAATACCATAGGACAGAAATGAATGAAAGTGTGCATGATAGGTGAGTTTGAGAGTATGGGGGTTAACTATTTGTTTCAAGCGTCTTAGGAGAAAGCAGCATCTTAAGATTTTAGCGGATGTAGTTTGGACATGGAGTGACCAGTCAAGGGTAGGGGTTAAGAACAAGCCGAGAAATTTAGTGGAAGGGGTAGTGTGAATAGATGTGCTGTCAAGTTTTGATACCAGTTGTAATACCATCTTGATACATAGAACTTGAAAAAAATAATAGAGGCCTAAATATATTCAGTTTTTCTTCAATCCATAACATTCATTACCTAGAGGTTCTAGTTCAAGTGTACGAGTTCAGAACTTTTGTCAAATTATGGCCAATATACACATTTTCGACACGTCTAGAACTCAAGGGCCTCTGCTCATGCCATTCCTGATCAAGCCCTTGACTCCCCAGTCAGCCACTGACCAAACGTAGTATTCAGTAAAAGAAGAAATGAACAGAAAACGTTAAAAAATGGACGATCTGTGAAGCACTCGAAACAAATAATTCAAGTAGTGTGGTTCGAAGACAGGACCAAACAGCGGATGTTAGAAGCCTGTAAGTGATTTAGTACCTGGCAAGGAAATATGCATTCGGAATCAATAATTTAATTATGAACACCATGGTTATTCATTATGGAATAGTAAACTTGGTTAATTACATTGTGAAAGTGTGAAAGCGCCTCAGTATGCTGGCCCATCTTGAGCAGAGGTAATCAATCAGCTGGCCAATCAAACCCAGCAGACTGTCAAGCACTGTTCTCATAGCGAATCAAAGACTCGCTTCACTAAAGAGGAATATGAAGGTATGCTGAAATAGAAATCCCATTTCAATAATCAGAGATGCACCACAGTGTATTATATTCCTATCATAAAATGAATCCTATAAGAAATTTATTCGATCTGAGTCATAGCAACCTTGGTTATTGAGTAGTAATAATAAGCTATGGTATGTAGCACAAACCTTCCATTCTTTAATTAACTGGATTGCACAGTTGACCTGTTTTTTCAAATTGATATCCGGTTTTTGCTAGTTGGCGAAGAATTGCTAATATATTATGACAGTCATCTAGAACAGAAAAGAAAACATATTTTATTCACAAGGGAATCAGAATATTATGTAAGACAAGCAGGTGTGAATAATATTTTACGTTATTCTGATTTAACATTTTACCATCTCAGTACTACAAAATAGGCAATGACACATTTAAACATGAAATATAAATAGACTACCGGTAACTGAACGATACATTACTACTAGAAGCTAGATACAAAAAATTAGTGTAGTATAAACATGGATCAGATAATTTGTGAACAGAATAAAAACAGTTGGTCAAATGATATTACTATATTGCTGATTCGATTTATCTATATTGGGTTTGATGATGCACTGTATTGATTGATGACAAAGATCTATATTATTTTATTAGGTGTTTTTGGATAGTGGGGGAGGGGAGTCGGTTGTGGCCCCTTGTTAAGGAGCCATTCCAGTATTGACCTGAATGACAGAGGGATACCACGAAAAACCACTGTCAGGATGGTCGACCATGGAGGGAATCGAAACCTGGTATCCTGAATGATGGTTCAGCGTGCTAGCTACTCGACCACTCGTCTCAGTTAGCTGATTTGAATTCGAGCAGTTGTCAGTATTGCACCTCTTGATTACTCCATCATATTCTCCTGACTTTGTCACTGAAGCTTTTGCTCAGAGATGGGGCTGACAATCGTATAAAAAATTATAAGAAATGAGAGAGACTGAGAAAGACAGAGACATAGAGAGAGAGAGAGACAATCTACAAACACGAGTGATTTCAACACAGTGAAAGTATTCTACTTGTTCATACAGCTATAGTAACAGACCGATCGTCTGCCTTGTAATCCTCTACTACTGACAGAAAACTGTCTCGAAGTCAGTTTCGACAAGCATGACGAATGTTGCTGGCTCATTTATACGTCTCCACTTGATAGTTACTATCAATGATGGTACATTTCAAACCTACATCCAAAACACATATAATAATCTTGTTTCATTTCTGCAGCAGTTTTGCGATAGCTCGGATTTGTAGCCGTCTTTCATACTGTTCCATTGCCAATGAACGATCACAAGTCAAAATTCGAACTTCATATGCACATTCTATTACGTAACAAGCTGATCAGTCATCTTACATATTGTTCATCATTGACAACCAGTCAAAACACATTCAGACTCATATTTTTATATTTCTTCACAATATAATAATGAGTGACTAGAATACTAGGGTTTTCAACTTTTCATTATGAGTAGGACTATGTACATGCAAGGTATAATATTGAAAAGAGAAGTTTTCAGAATCATTAAAGAACGTGTGATCTATTTGGTCACATATTACCAGTGTGAGTTAATTACAGGTGTATCTACGATTGAAGTTTCTATTATATAGTGAAGGTTTGAATATGATCACAACAATAAACTACTCCATCCCAATCTTAGGTTTACCCTTTTTTGAGGAATTAATCAATTGATAATTATAAATTTCTCAGGAGATAAATATGCTTACTCAATATTAGAACCAAAATTAATTTGTGGAATACTCACAGCAACGTTTCAATTCAAAGTCGACTTACATTGTGGGTCATTCCACATCAAATCAACTGAGCCAAGCATCATAATTTACCTCACCGTCTCTGATTTTGAAGAAAATTATACGATTTGTGCCAAACACTGAATAGACCAATTGTACGAACCTTGGGCTTCTTAGTCCTTACAGTTTTCAAGTTGGGCTATGTAGAAAAATCCCAAATTTGGTGCTCTTTGCGCCGTTCCAACATTTGCTACTTTTGAACCGTTCAACGTAGAGACATTTTTTTTCTTTAATCAAGCTCTGATTTTAGAGCGAAGAACAGCTCAACCTGTCCCTAGCTTTGAAAACATCATAGCGGCTATCGGTGTTATGCCACGCCCAAAAGGGCTGGACTTGTCATTTGTCACATGACTGGTAAATTGTGTTTGATTGGAGCTTAGTTTTGTTGGTACTGAATAGCACGGACGGTAATTATCAGCCGATTCTTTCAGTCGAAAAACAATTTGGGCCACGCAATACATAGCGGAATAACAAGCTCGACTATCGCCCCTGCGCTCCCCCTCCCAGACAAGCCGCAACAATAGGTCGCAAAGCACAGTATTCTTGGAATGCGGCGACAAAACAAAGCAACCCGACTAAAAATAATACAAGCTGATGTTAGTTTCATATTTGAGTGAAATATTATAAAACGGGATATTATTGGCGGTAGGCATATCACTCTCATTGTAATTATAATTCATTAAAATATAATACAGATACACGTTTATATTTTACTTGTCTGCGGGTCTCCAATGAAAAAAACATTAGATTCGGATGAATTAGAAATAAATATCCAACCTTCATAATTATGAACATGAAACACTTATCAAAATAAATCGAGAGATAATGAAAATAACTTTGAATAATTATTATGGACACATAGTGAAAATAGATATGATGTTCTGTGGGTGTTTCCTGAATAATGAACATTCATATTCTTGTGTAAACACATTTATTACATTCCATACAAAATAATAGCTCTATGAAATTGACAACAAAAGTCGAAATAAAATTACAATACAATTTTATTGATCAATCAAAGTTTGTCTGTTTAAATAATACACAGTCGGCACACAGGCCAAACTATAACCACTATATCAATTGTCAATACAATTGATCGTATTTAATTAAAGTGGAATTAATTACACTCAATTTTGATATATATATATATACATATATATATATATATATATATATATACATATATATATATATATATATATACATATATATATATATATATATATACATATATATATATATACATATATATATATATATATATACATATATATATATATACATACATATATATACATACATATATATATATATATATATATATATATATATATATATATATATATATATATATACACATATATATATATATATATATATATATATATATATATATATATATATATATATATATATATATATATATATATATATATATACATATATATATATATATATATATATATATATATATATATATATATATATATATATATATATATATATATATATATATATATACATACATATATAGACATATATATATACACATATATATATACACATATATATATATACACATATATATATACACATATATATATATATACACATATATATATATATACACATATATATATATATATATATATGTTAACGCCGGTCTTTTGAGACCAGCTAGCTCGTTTTCCCTAGTTTGTCAATTGAACATGAAATCATTCGATTGCGTCATGGAATGTTGTATACATTGCAAACCGTGTTTCTAGTCGACCTTCCTTTCTCATTGCTGGTTGGCTGGTGGGTTGTCACGCGATGTGTGCGTCCAATCACAGCTCGCCATTCGCGTTGCGTGTCTGGTAGATGGTCTCGCCTGATCAGTTCTCTCATATACTCGATTCAGACCGGACGTCTCGAAACGGCTCTCGTCGAGTATCCATTCAGTTATCTTCTACATTCCCTTGAGGTCGGACGTACTTTGTAGTCGCTCGTCAAGTGGGTGAATTCGGTCATATTCTCGACCAGCTCTTGTTGTGTGAGCTTCTCCCGTCCTTCTCTACTTTGTTAGAGTTCGGACGTACTGTACATTATTTCGCATGTACGCAGTTGTTTCTTTTCTATTTTTCGTTCTTCTTGAGTCGTTAATAGGACCTCTTTCCATACTTTCTTGTTTCTAATTCTTCACATTTGTTTTGGTCTTTATCATTTACGAATTTGGGTGTTTTGTTTTTTCTCAAGCTTTTGTTTCTTGTTTATTCGAATGGTGTGCGGGGACACCACTCAGGTTTTGATCTATTTTGTTTCGCTTTCTATTTATTCTTTGATTTGGTCAATAACAACGTCAAGTCGACGTAGACCAAATACGTATCGTTTTGGGGTGAGGCATAATCCGAGTTTGGATTATGCTCGCCTGATTATTAATGCCAAGTCGGCACCCTCAATATACAGTCCACTGGTCTTTCATCGCCATCTCTAAGATCGGCGGTAACATTTTGGTCCCTGTGAGCCAAAGATTATTTTGGTTCCAATTTCTCGTCATTCGTGAGGCGAAATCCATCTCCGGATTCTAATTTCGTTCTCTTGTTGGAATCCATTTGTGAATTCCATTCTTTTCACCACGCGGAGTCCATCTCCGGATTCCAATTGCTTTTACTTGTTGGAATCCATTTGTGGATTCCTTTCTTTGCACCACGCGGAGTCCACCTCCGGATTCCACAGTCATTCGTGGCAGCACCCGCGATCAGGCATCGCATGGGTGACTTCTTTGTCCTCCGCACTGAATCGGCTTCCACATAATTGGGTTTCCACGGCGCAATAATTTATTCTGTTTGTTTGCGAGTTATTATCAACAATTGTTTTAACTTGTTCGATAGACATTCAGTTCTTGAATTATTTTGCATTGTTCTTTTTCTGTGCATTTCGGCCGTATTTCTCCGTGATAATTCATATCATTTGTTGTTGGTCCTTGTTCTAGTTTCGTGTTTTTGCATTTGCAATTTATTCATTCGCAACAATGGCTTCAAAGATGGAGAAACAACAATCATTGTTTAAAGCCAAACGTGAGCGAATATTCACAGCGCTACAACGCTCGTATGATGCTTTCAAAATGCTTGAGAGTGACGATGCTTCGTCTTACAAATCTCGTTTCGACAAGCTTGACGTTTTGGAAGCCAACTTTGGAGGCATTCAGAACGAAATAATGGCATTGAATGCTCAACTTGACAACAGTGACGATGCATTACCGGTCGACGCTGTTGAAGCAAGCTTTGAGGAAATGCTGTATGCGACTCGTAAGCTGTATCTCGACGCCGTTGCCGCGGCGACGCCCAAGCCGCCTCCGCCGCCAAATCAAAATGGTTTTCGAGCCATCTCATTGCCGACAATCGCGTTGCCGGCATTCTCTGGTGATATTACTCGATGGACGGAGTACTATTCGCTATTTAAATCTCTCGTCGACGAGAACAACGACCTGAATCAAGTTCAGAAATTCCACTATTTGAGGACCACCCTCAAAGACAACGCCTTGTCTGTCGTCTCTGGGTTTCCGATTACGGAAGCCAATTATTCTGTGGCATTGGATGCTCTTGTCAGTCGGTATCATAACCCTCGGTTGTTAGCCACCACGTATGTTCAACAGGTTTTAGAATTTACGCCTCTCAAAACCAATTCACATTCTGGGCTGCAATCATTTCTGAAAGTTCACAAAACTTCGATTGAAGCGTTGAAAGCTCTGAATATCGAAGATTTGTCAGATTTTCTGCTTTTCTCGTTAGCACTGACCAATCTCGACACATCAACGCGCAAGGCTTTCGAACAGAAACATTCTTCGCACAGCACTCCTAGCTACGCGTCGTTGATCAAATTCATTGAAGAGCAGTCCAGGACGATGGAATTGTGTGGTCTCGACAAACAAGCAGCTAGCTCTTCAAAAGCTATTCCTCCTTCCACAAAGCGAATCAATTCGTTGTTAGTTGCGAATCCTCCGCCCGTCATCTTTAAATCTCGCGAGCAGAGCAAATCAGCAAGCTCGACCACGAAACAATCTTCGTGTCCAGTCTGCAAAGGGGAGCATACTCTATACTCGTGTTCCGTATTTCGGCAACAGTCCGTTGACGACAAATACAACACGTTACGTCGCCTACAACGCTGCTTCAACTGCATGGGCGCTCACCTCAGACCGCAATGCACCTCTAAGAGTGTTTGCGTTACTTGCCAAAGTAACAAACATCATTCGCTGTTACACACTGCACGAATCAACCCCTTGACTCGTGGCACAACAGCAACCGAAGTCTCTTCTCCTCCGGAGACCACCTCGCCTCATCCTCAAACTCTCGCTTGTCAAGTCAAGACAAGCAAGCCAGTGCTACCCACAGCTCTGTTGGGCACTGTTCGCGCCTTGATCCGCGACTCTCACGGTCGACTGCAACCTATCCGTGCGGTTATCGACTGTGGTTCACAAATCTCTGTTCTCACTCACTCGTTCCTTCAGAAGCTAGGATTGCAAATCAATCCTTGTCATTCCGAACTCTCTGGTATTGGTCACGTTAGTGCTCGGGTACTCGGGACTGTTCAATGCAGCATCGCTTCCCGGTTCACCCCTGCAACCTCTCTCAGCGTACAAGCCTACGTTATGCCTGCGATAGCGAGTCAACTTCCAACCACCACCGTCCCGCTTGAGGTGTTTGAACGTTATCGCTGTCTCTCTCTTGCCGACGACCGCTTTCATGTGCCCGATCAGATCGACTTTTTGATCGGCGCCGATTTATACCCTGATATTCTTGAAAAATCAGGTGATATTGTGATGAGTGGCAGTCCATCTGCCATAAACACGGTCTTCGGCTGGGTGGTTTTGGGTCCTATTCGGTGTTTGGATGCCGAGTTCCAGCCTCCGCTCTCTCTGCTTGCTTGCACTGGTTCTCCATTGGATCGTACTCTTCGATTGTTTTGGGAATCGGAAGAAGTTTCACGTCCTCTTCAAGTTGATCCGGACGATGAACTTTGTGAGGAGCATTTTCTATCTACGCACTCACGGAACCCTTCCGGACGCTATTCGGTAGCACTCCCTTTCAAGAACACATCCTCTCCTCTCGGATATAATCGTGAGGCCGCCCTCCAGAATTATTTGAGTCTGGAGCGGCGACTGAAACGCAATCCTCAGCATGATGCTGCGTATCAAGCATTCATGCAAGACTATATTCAATCGAACCACATGCAACTTGCAAGCACCTCTTCGAACTACGTGATTCCGCATCATTGTGTGCACAAGATTACCAGCTCCAGCACGAAGCTGAGAGTGGTATTTAACGCCTCTTCTCCAGATGAGAGAGGCGCCTCTTTGAATCAGCTGTTACTCAGTGGTCCCAAGCTTCAGAGCGAACTCCCGGGCGTTTTAACCCGATTTCGTTCTCATCCCATCGCAATTTGTGCTGACATTCGTCAGATGTATCGTCAGATTTTGGTCCAACCATCTGACCGCAAATATCAGCACATATTTTGGCGACCCAATGCAGACTCTCCAGTAAAAGAATATGAGCTCAACACGGTCACGTATGGGCTCGTACCGTCAGCTTTTCTTGCTCAACGAGTGCTGAAGCAGCTCGTGCACGACGAAGGGGCTCCTTTCCCCAATGCTTCGCGTGCTTTAATATCTCACATCTACGTGGATGACATCGTGTCTGGCGCAGCAGACGTCGCTCAAGCTCGCATTCTTCAATCGGAATTACAGGCTCTTCTAGCTAGTGGAGGTTTCGAACTCCGAAAGTGGGTCAGTAACCTCCCAGAAGCATTGAGTGCACTTCCGGAGGATCATCTAGAGACTCCAGTCGTGTTTTCGGATGACGATCAGGGCATCAAGATCCTTGGTCTGTTCTGGGATCCCCGATCGGATGATTTCTCATTCCACACCTTACCTTTCGAAGGCGTGGTAACGAAGCGCACGGTCTTGTCGTACATTGCGCGCATTTTTGATCCTTTGGGATTCCTCACCCCGCTCGTATGCTGGATGAAGATTTTTCTTCAGCAACTTTGGTTATCGCGGGCGCAGTGGGACGACGTTTTACCACCGCTTCTTGCTCAAAGGTGGTTGGACGCGGTAGCCGAGATCTGTCTTCTCTCGAACTTCCGAGTTCCACGCGCATTTCCTGCTTCACAAGGCATACATCGACTTGTAGGCTTTTGTGATGCCTCCGAGAAGGCCTACGCTGCGATACTTTACCTTCACACAACGAATCATGCAACTTCGCATATTAGTTTGTTGCGAGCAAGGAGTAAAGTATCCCCGGTCAAACCCTTGACCATCCCTAAGCTTGAACTCTCTGCTGCTTTGCTTCTAACGCGTGTGCTGAAAGATACTCTTCCCTCACTCAGCACTCTTGTCGTGGAGTCAGTAACCCTCTACACTGATTCGACTATTGTGCTCGCGTGGCTTGCCACCCCTCCACATCGACTGAAGACATTCGTCGCCAACCGAGTAGTGGAGATACTCGACAACTCCACTCCTACCAATTGGGCACACGTGGATTCCGAAGAAAATCCCGCTGACTGCGCTTCTCGTGGAATACTGCCTTCTCAGCTCATGGAATACCCGTTGTACCTCTCGGGTCCTTCTTTTCTCAGGAGTCCCCATGCTCTGTGGCCTATCTCTGTGCCTTCCACTGATTTATTGTCTGAATTGCCAGACATTAAGCCTTCCATGGTCACTTTGGCCACAACGGTCAAAGTAGATCCTCTCCTGGTGAATTTTCGAAAGTTTTCCACACTTCTCAAAGCACAACGGGTCTTTGGGTATGTAGTTCGATTTGCCCGTCTCTTATTGGCGAAACGATCCAAGATTCTCCCTCCTACGGGTTCTTTAAAACCTGTGGAGCTGCAAGACGCTCTTGAACTGATCATAAGAGTCACTCAAAACCACTTTTATGCAACCGAGATCAGCCAGCTTGCCAAACAGGGACAGGTTTCATCCCGGATCGCTTCGCTGAAACCTTTTCTCGAACCCTCGGGCTTACTCAAGGTGGGCGGAAGATTGCGTCACTCTTCTCTTCCTGAAGAGGCTCGGTACCCAATCCTACTCCCCAAAGAAGCTCACCTCGCATCTCTCATTTGCGATGCCTTCCACCGAATATCGCTACACTCCGGCCCGAGAACGGTACAGGCGCTGATACAGCAGCGTTACTGGATCGTTTCTCTGCGCGGTTTGTTGCGACAGCGTATACACCAGTGCATTACTTGCCACAAGTTTTGCGCAAAGCCTATGCAGCCTCCAATGGCAGATTTGCCTCCTTCACGTGTTCAAGCTTCTCGCACTTTCTGCCATGTTGGAACTGATTTTGCTGGCCCTTTCCAGGTCAAATCCAGTAATCGTCGTAAGGCACCCATCACCAAGGGTTATCTGTGCATTTTCGTTTGCATGTCCACAAAAGCGGCGCACCTAGAAACGGTGTCCGAGCTATCCACGGACGCCTTTTTGGCTTGCTTAGATCGGTTTCTCTCCAGACGAGGACTCCCGTCGCACATTTACTCCGATTGTGGGAGAAACTATGTGGGTGCTGCGCGACATCTGCGCGAGGTTTATGATTTTCTATCTCAAGCTGAAACCTCCGTCTTTGACCATCTTTCTAAACGTGAAATAGCTTGGCACTTCAACCCTCCGCAAGCTCCCAACTTTGGAGGACTCTGGGAGGCCGGTGTAAAATCGGCGAAATCCCTGCTCTACCGTCTGATAGGGGACACACCTCACACCTTTGAGGAGTATGCCACCCTATTCTCCCGCATTGAGGCCGTCCTCAACAGTCGACCTCTCTGCGCCCTCTCATCTGACCCTGCCGAAAGCTACGACTTTCTAACTCCCGGACACTTTCTAATCGGCACCGCTTTGTTAGCTCCACCTGAACAAACGGTGCCAGGAAACCACTCGCATCTTGATCGTTGGGTACGACTGCGCCAACTGCACCAGGCCTTTTGGACGCGTTGGTCGTCGGAGTACTTGAATACGCAGATGCAACGCCGTAAATGGGTTCGGGGCTGTCCCAACCTGGCTGTCGGGGATGTGGTATTTTTCCATGATGCCACAAGCAATCCTTTGGCCTGGCCAATCGGCAGAGTGGTCGAGACTCACCCCGGGCTAGACGGCACCGTTCGGGTCGTCTCTGTTCGCACCTCAACCGGTACTTATAAGCGCCCGGTGAATAAACTGGTGTCACTCCCGACTTCCGAATAGTCGAGTTGATATTCTTTCGTGTATTCTTTCTGTTCAAAGCACGCATTGGTGCTTTGCTCATTTCTTCACGTTTACTTTCTTGTTGTTCTCTTTCTTTTGAAAAGTCAGCGACCATTGAATAAAATGGTTGCGTTTTTTCCTCAATGAATCGCTCGGATCATGTGCGATTTCTTTGCTGTTCTCCGATCCAATTGGGAAGCAATCCAATTACTCGGTGAAAATCTCATGCTCACGTTGCCTATGAAGTTACAAGGCTTCTTACGAACAGTTTGCTGTTCTAATTTCATGTTCCTAATTTTCCGTATCGTTTACCTCAGCTTTAAAATGTTCATTTTGGTGGGCGGTATGTTAACGCCGGTCTTTTGAGACCAGCTAGCTCGTTTTCCCTAGTTTGTCAATTGAACATGAAATCATTCGATTGCGTCATGGAATGTTGTATACATTGCAAACCGTGTTTCTAGTCGACCTTCCTTTCTCATTGCTGGTTGGCTGGTGGGTTGTCACGCGATGTGTGCGTCCAATCACAGCTCGCCATTCGCGTTGCGTGTCTGGTAGATGGTCTCGCCTGATCAGTTCTCTCATATACTCGATTCAGACCGGACGTCTCGAAACGGCTCTCGTCGAGTATCCATTCAGTTATCTTCTACATTCCCTTGAGGTCGGACGTACTTTGTAGTCGCTCGTCAAGTGGGTGAATTCGGTCATATTCTCGACCAGCTCTTGTTGTGTGAGCTTCTCCCGTCCTTCTCTACTTTGTTAGAGTTCGGACGTACTGTACATTATTTCGCATGTACGCAGTTGTTTCTTTTCTATTTTTCGTTCTTCTTGAGTCGTTAATAGGACCTCTTTCCATACTTTCTTGTTTCTAATTCTTCACATTTGTTTTGGTCTTTATCATTTACGAATTTGGGTGTTTTGTTTTTTCTCAAGCTTTTGTTTCTTGTTTATTCGAATGGTGTGCGGGGACACCACTCAGGTTTTGATCTATTTTGTTTCGCTTTCTATTTATTCTTTGATTTGGTCAATAACAACGTCAAGTCGACGTAGACCAAATACGTATCGTTTTGGGGTGAGGCATAATCCGAGTTTGGATTATGCTCGCCTGATTATTAATGCCAAGTCGGCACCCTCAATATACAGTCCACTGGTCTTTCATCGCCATCTCTAAGAT
>OZ023327.1:25459183-25471683 GCA_964007535.1 Brachyptera risi
GATCGCCAGTGGGTTTGGTGACCCAGTCTTTTAGTATTCAGTTAGAATTGCCTTCTCTCGTCCGCTAGCTTTATATATATATTGTGTATTGTGTTTTTAACGACGCACTGTAATGATGACTGAGATCTATTGACGTCGGATGAATGATTAATGAGATGATGGGATGATGAGATGAAGGTTTTTATGGGTAGTGGGAAGGATAGTGGGAAGGAAGCGGTCGTGGCCTATATTGTGGGAACCATCCCGGCATTAGCCTAGACTACAGAGGGAAACCACGAAAAACCCCTGTAAAGATGGACGGTGGCGGGGATCGAACCGGGTCCGATATGTCCCTTCACCTCCCGGATCACACGAAGCAAGTGAGCTAACCACTCAGCTACTGTGCCGGTACTCTAGCTTTCGCATGAACGTTTCTACTGTGCGCCGATGCACTAGTTTTCTTCAGTTTAGTCACAGATAATTGAGCTATTCAGCTCGATTATCTGTGGTTTAGTGTGGCCAAGTGAGGCTTTCCTCATTACCTTACTGAGACACAAGTATTATTTCCTCGCTACCCAAGTGCTTTTTTCGCATTCCCTTACTGCAGTAAGTACTTTCATTTTACATCTTCACGTCGAGATCACTGTGGTCGAGATTTGACATCGCAGTCTATGACTAATCACTGCGTAAGTGTTCTAAATCAATTTTCACCCCCCTAAAATACCGTCCACTAATTTCTTTCTTTCACAGCGTTCTAGCGTCAACAGTATTTTTAAAATTAATTTTGAGTAGGCCTATAGTGACGAATATAGACACGGAGTCCTTTCTTCGCAGATTTTGTTCTATATTGTTAATCTCTCAGAGTGTTTCAGCTGTTCATCCAGTGTATAAACATTAATTATTATCGCAGAGAATCAAAATACGATTCAATTCTTAGGATCACTTGAAAAATTCACAGCTTACTATAAAAAACATGTACTTATTGTGATGGAATAATACTTGACTTGCAGAGATTGATGAGATTTCGAGGAAACTCACGTCTAGAAATGATATCAACTGTGAACGTGGAAGTTCATAGTTATCAAGTTATACGATTGAATCATAATAACTGTGAGCTGAAAGGTAATTTGCATTTAGTTGTCAAGCTGAAGCCATTATAATATAGGCTTCCATCCCATTACGAAAGAATTTTCAGGTTTTGACTGAAGTTTAACGGAATGAACCGAACAGCCGTAGAAGTTGGAACTAACTTCTCCACTTGGTGAACTCCTTCACTATCACTATTACATCTTTTTCTCTCACTCTTACTTACTCTCTCTCTTTCTCTCTCTCTCGCTCTCTTTCCCTGGTCCTCGTTGCCTTATCCGTCTCTCTCTCTTACACCTATCTTCCAATACCTCGCTCCTCCACCATATACCCACAGCGAGCTAGGAATCAATCTCGTGGGACGTCGTGTTCTCAATACCCTATTGATCGACGCCCCTTCCCCGCAACACCCATCCTCCACCACCATCTTCATCTCATCCTTCTAACCTATACCCATACCCCTTTACCCAACACTCAAAACCCCCTTTGCGCTGACTCTTCACATTCAAAAGTTGAGATGCGAGAAAAGGATGTACAGAAGAAAACGAAAGGCAAAGTCTTCGAAAAAGATCATTCTATCTTCATTCCTCGCGATCCGCGACTTCCAAGTAACACGCACATCTTGATGATGGCGAGTTGACAGAAAGAATGTTTGCTTTCAGGGGGGAAACTCATCGAGACAAATGTGATACCGGTGTGCGTATCATAAGTGAAACTAGACCTTGTCATATTTTATTTGCACGTGTCATGTATTCAGAGACTATCATGGAGGCTTCTTTGCTTAATTTTCATACGAGATAAAAAATTGATTAAAGACACCGTTCAGCTTTGACTAGAAGTTTATGATTGGCTGTCCGTTTGGCTCAGTCACCAAGGGGTGCATCGGCATGCTGTCTACCGACATACTGTCCGATCTATTTTTGGCAGACTATAGGCAATGTTGGACGCGGTAGTATTTTAACCAGGCTCAATCCCTACTCTATTGACTTGAAGTAATATAGAATTGTGTAACGTTTCCATCCTCTACAATCAAGCATCTACGTTCAAGCATCAGGAGGTGTGAAATGGGGTGTTGGCGATGTGCCGATACGACCACCAATTTCCACGTATAGCATAGGAAATGGAGTCAAGTGGAGCTTGGGCAAAGTAAGTACGACTCCCCACTCTTACGGAAGAATGAAACTTTCAAACTGACTTTCCCCCTACACAGTTCAAGTCACCTTGTCGATGCCTGCGATTCGTTCTTGTTCCGACCACTGTAGATGTGAGCTGCGGGCTGACTGATAGCAGAACAATCCAGCATGTGTGTAGCGCTCTCTAGTGGTCGGGGATGAACTACAAAGTGAGGAGTTTTAAGGGAGTGGATATGTAGTAGTGGGGGTAAAAGTGGGAATCAGGGTTTTCACTATTGCGCGTGCCATGACTTGAACTATATTTACCGTTTATGGTGAAACATGTTGGCGAGTAGGTAGTCGTGATCAGACAACTTTCTGTTCGGAATATTCCGTCAGTTTGAGCGCTTCCAAGCCTGCGTGACGTCAGCTGGAGTCCGGCAGCTGACCACTTGTTGAACACATAGCTATTAAATGCTGGTTAGCGATTTGTTGATGCTTTTATTGGTAAGTTGATTGAAGTCATTTCTAATTCACACCGTTTATAGCCATCATACGAGTGCGACGTCATACACTCGTTCATAAGAACGCCACCACCATGATCGAGTCAACCTCAAGTTCTCAACTTCTAGTAAGCATACTATAATAACATACACGTTTGCATGGAGTTTTAGTCCTGCATATGTCAGTAAAAGTAACAATAGAATGCGCTACTGAATGCAATTTTGCCCGAGTAGGCCTAATATATAGTAACAAATGTGCCAACAATGTGATATTTTGAATATGTTGTTATGAATATATGGTTGAAATATGGGCGCTTCTTTTGTACTATTTTTCTTGAACAGAGTAGCTGTAACTTGGCAGGCAACTACTGGCAGGCGTATTATTATGCCTATATCTACGAAAGAAGAATGTCGTCTGCCAACAGTAACAAAAGTATTATTGTTGAGTTTGAGTTGGTATAGCTGTAGTAATTTGAGGGTGGATTGGTTTTCAGGTCGAGATGTACAATCATAAAGACGCAGCATCTTTTAAAAGTGTTTGATGGTATAAAAGCTGCAGCGAGTATACCTCAACCCATTAATGATTTCTTTTTTAAATTGAGGAGCTGAGAGGACAGGGCATCCAAGTGACATTTTTACGAGGATTCTAAAAATAAAGAGTTGCATCATAGTCTCTGTCTGCAGATTTTATATTCATAACAACATCAGTCTATATATGAGCATCACTTGAATTATCAGGTATCCTTTTAACACAACACAAAATATTTTTTTGAAAAAGAGTCCGTTAGGTGGTAAAATTTGGGTCAAAATTACTTGTTCCACTTTGAAATCGGCATTTTATCAGATAAAAACGTACAGTGATTAGATAATTATGTATCGTATCACATTAACAATCTATTTCTCATATCAGGAAGTAAGTATATAGCTTTATTTGATGAATGAGTACAATATTATACTAACGTTACCCAATCCTGTGTGTGTGTGTGTTACAGAAACAACAATACGATATGAAAAAACCTAGTTGCTTTATGGATATGCTCCTATCATCATGAAGCGAACAAACGAGAGAGAGAGAGTAACTGAATGGAATACGAAAACCACGAAGAAATAAAGCAAAAATATGAGACAAACAAACAAATGAAAGAAAACCGTGTGTGTGTGTGTGTGTGTGTGTGTGTGTATGACAGGAACGCCGGCGCTCGCACACTCTCATCGCTATATAACAAAAAGACGGCTTGACATCGCCAATCATGTCTAAAATTACGTCTTCTGCTTTCGCTGAGTGAAGAAATAACCGAAACTCACCTAAGACGACTCTTTATTCTTTTGTATTTGTTTAATACGACTATTGAACCACAGAAAATCTGTCCATTAGATACACAATTACCTTCTTCTTCTTCTTCTTCTTCTTCTTCTTCTTCTTCTTCTTCTTCTTCTTCTTCTTCTTCTTCTTCTTCTTCTTCTTCTTCTTCTTCTTCTTCTTCTTCTTCTTCTTCTTCTTCTTCTTCTTCTTCTTCTTCTTCTTCTTCTTCTTCTTCTTCTTCTTCTTCTTCTTCTTCTTCTTCTTCTTCTTCTTCTTCTTCTTCTTCTTCTTTTTCTTCTTCTTCTTCTTTTTCTTCTTCTTCTTCTTCTTCTTCTTCTTCTTCTTCTTCTTCTCCACTTCCTCTCCTCTTGAAATTTTTTCCCTTCTCTTTTTTCTCTGTAGGCCTACTTGTGTTTATTACAGAATTGCTTTTTCCTTTTTATTCATTCATTATTGTTCTTTTTTTTCATTATTATTTCTTCTTTTCTCCTTTCTTCCATTTTTTCTTCCCTTCTTCTTTTTTTCTCATTTTGTTTATATTTATTCATCCATTTATATTATTACTATTCATATTTATATTCATAACCATTTATATTCTTCATATTTGAACTAATACGAAACTGAGATAGAATGTTGAATGGGGACATTCATTCATTCAAACTGGACAGCCTACCAATTTACAATTCTAGGCCTACAAGCAGCACGACTAGAACATGGGCCAGTCTATAAAACTAAAACTTGGAAAATATATCTTAAATCATGCTAGTTCTGAATATTCACTGAGGGCCATGTGCCCTTCTTCTCCTATTGGAGTCATCAAAATATCGAGCGATCTTGTACTCCGTTTTTTAGTGATACATATCAGAACATAATTATAGCTCTAAATGATCTATCTGCTGGTGAGATCGTTACGAAATATAATTACATAGCTCATGACGATTTCTAATACTCAGATTAATACTCTTTATAGGCTCACTTGAAGCACACTTCAAAATACTGCCACTTCACTTTCTGCTACTCGTTACATCTCACACGCAATGTAACGTACATTTACTGTTCCTGTTGGTGTGGCGGTGCACTATAGCTTGAGAAAGACAAAACTTTGTTACATATAGGCCTAGATGGTTAAGAAGCAAAACCTATAACATCTCCTAGATCGCAAACTGTTTCGAGAACAAAAACCTGTTTGCGCTTGAGATTCTCTAGAAGTTTCAACAAATTTCCGTCCAATGAATATATCAAATTGAATATACATATACGAAGTGAAACCTGCTTTTCTGCTGTCATCTGGCAATATTGATGAATTATTGAGAGTGAAATATGACAGAGAAATGTTTTTGTAGGATGAAAGTGCATGCTATAGGTTGATATAAGATGGCGCTTCAATATCGAGATTTATAATTTTCAACAAGGTATGGTATACATTTAGAAATGTTGGGTGGGTTCATATTTACAAGAAAATTTCGAGAGCAATAACGAAGACTTCCATCCTAATCTGACGGAGCTTTCTCTGTGTGAGTTTTTTACTAGGTCGCACGGTTTTTACCGATCAAGATGAAAAGTTTTCTAGACACGCGGACGTGTATCCAGCTTATAGAACTGGATGGATAGGGCTAAATCGGTTCGACCACTTTTGAGAAACATTTCAGAAACTTTCAAATTTTTACTGAACATTAATACAAATATGATATACGTTACAACGCATTTTCATTGGGATCGGACTAGCAGTTTCGATAAAAATAAGTATATATACTCAATGAATAAATGACCATCAAATAGTAATAGAAATAGTGGTTATTCTTCAATCAGCGTCTTTTGACAACGGTGATTCACGTTTTTGTTGACTAGACAGTTTCCATGAAGGTGTGTATGGAGTTCCCAAGTTTATTCTTATGTAAGTCAATATGTGTAGTTTTCGAGTAGACGTAACACACACATCTCTTTCATCTTACAACGGTCAACGGATATGCTGCGTTTGCATAGTTATTGGTTTAATGATACAATCAGGCTATATCCGGTCTAATTGTTGATAATATTTAAAACACAAGAGGCAATCGTGACCTCGGACTTGGAGCACCATCTCGATAATCACTTGAAGTTCTGAGGGAAACCACGAAAAACCTCAGTTAGAATAGTCAACCACAGCGGGATTCGAGCACCTGCTGGTCGGGCCGAGAGAATGTGGACGTTCGGACTTTGGGTGTTTGCATAGAAAAGTCCGAGGCCAAACGCATGGTCTAACATGCATGAAGGTGTGTCTCAGGACGGATAAAGGCTGATTATCTGTATTATCTAGCTATCTATATCTATGTACCAAAGTGGCTATATTGTAGTAAAATTATTCAGAATAATTTAAGTTATATTGATTCATCTCAATTCCATATCAATCAATCTGAAATCTTTTAATGCATCATTATTTGTTGTATTACGTTTTTGAATATACCATAATTACTAATTCGTTGACAATTCATGAATGATGGCTTACTGCCATACTCAATTGTAATGCTATGCATAAGTTATATTGTAAAATATGTCAATTGTGTACTGATTTCCTCGAAAGAGAGTTAGTAATAAACACTACTACTATTACTACTAGGCCTACTACGATATCTTGCCGATGAGATACCTTGCCGGAGCGTAGCCGTGAGACTGGTTGGGTATCACATTAATGTTTTGTTTATTTATATTATTTTCCTTTTATTATAATTAACATATTACCAACATAAGATTACATAGAGCATTACACAAAAGCGTCGAGTTAGATTGACAGTGGAGGTTGCCTATCGGCTGTTATCAGATGGTCCCCATCGTCGGTCCCCATGCATGATCAACGAGCTACGATCAACCAAAGTGTTGGATTCACTACCTCCCAAATCCCTGCCGCTTCCAAATTTAATACACATTTGGTGTATGTCAAGGGTAATATTCAATTACAGTACACAATCTAGCAAATTAAAACTTTCTAAATATAGAATTAAAATGAATTTAAACTAAATAAAACATTCAATTTTGAACATTCAAAGTTTTTTTTTTTTGATAAGCATGTATTTTGTATGCTTGTAAATGATGAGAATTATATTAAAAATGTTTTATATTCTTCATTAAATATGTAGTCACTGATTGGGAAAGACTGATGAACTTTTATTTTACGTTTTCTCCCTTAGCTACCTTCTTTCTTTCATTTCTGAATCTCTATACTTTACTCTGCTGACGATATTGAGGCTTTCATATTGCTCACAGAACTAGGCGCATTGTATGCGTCGAAAAATGTTACAACATTTTGTCTGTTACACGTAAGAATAGACTGTTTGAAATGATTGATATAAATCACTGTAATCGATCAAAATTAAAAAAGGAACCATTTCCTGATTGATGATGTGTTTGGATTTCCATATAATATAACGCGGAGGTAATCATGCATCTTCAGCGAGTGACTGATGGTGTGTGAGGTTGTGGCGCTGGAAAGGATGATCGCAACCGACAAGATGAAATGTTTACACACGTTTTTATACATATCTAGTGAAATTCGGTTCAGTTTTAATTTGATGAGCGATAGCGAAGACTTCTGTTAGTTCCTAATCGGGTCTCTCTTAGTTTTGCTTGATATTTTGTGCGCGCCACAAGTCGCAATTAAGGCAGATTCGATTGAAATGAAACTTATCCGCATAGTTTTGGGTGACAATCAGTCGAGTATATTTTGAGAAATTGATGATTGAAATTTTGTGAATATTTATAAGAATAATGAGCCAAATAAATTGGAGAAACATCTCGATTCGAAAGAAAACAAAAATCGAGACGTTCTATGGACAGCAATGACGGACATGTTTGACAAGTTTAATGAAAATCGGGAGAGCGGTTTCAGAGAAAAAAAATGTTCTTCCATTTTATCACTTTCTGTAAGATTTTCGAGCCAATTACTCACCGCGAACATGTAGTGTTTCTCAAGTTATTCCTATTAAAAATGAAACTGACCTTGGTATTTATATTGCGGTATTTGTACTCAGTTGTAGAACTGCACAGATAAACATTACGTCAGAACTTATTGAAGAAATGCCTTGAATGAAATTTGATTCCACTAACAAAACAAAGTTATTATATTGAATTATATCATATTATATTATATATATTATATTATATTATTATTATATATATTAGTATTATATTACCAATTGTATTTTTTGTCGATGGCTGATTTCATGCATGAGTTCTGGTTTTCTGTTTGATGAAAGTCGGAGATCTAATTTGAAGAATTCTAACAGATGAAGGAAGGGGGGGGGGGGGGTAGCTCGAGGCGCAGATTATGTATATATATATATATATATATATATATATATATATATATATTTCTGTCTCTTTCTCTCTATCTCTCCAACTCTCCACATATATATATATATATATATATATATATATATATATATATATATATATATATATATATATATATATATATATATATATATATATATGTATATATATATATATATATATATATATATTTCACGTTTTGATAGCGTTGTCTTGGTAGCTCGTTAGGAGATTTTTGAGCCGGCATCAAAGATTCCGGGTTCGGATCCCGTTCAAAATGAACCCTTATGACTCGATCATCCCATCCTGAATATTTCAATGATGGGTCATATTCAAGAAGTCTGAATATGCATACATACATACAAACATACATACATACATATATATCTCTCTCTCTCTCTCTCTCTCTCTCTATATATATATATATATATATATATATATATATATATATATATATATATATATATATATATATATATATATATATATATATATATATATATATATATATATATATGTATATATATAGGCCTATTTATTATAAATTCAATGAGAATCGCAACAAAATATCTATAGGTGTACAGGCACAAATTTGGACATCGGGTATCCATCAGAAAAAAAAACCAATAGTCAATTTTCAATATTATCAATATACTAAACCAAAACTGTATAATTGTCTATCTGTGTCGTATATAGTTACCTAAGTTTAGAGCCAGACTTGATCGTATCACAACGTTCAACCCAAGAGACCGTGATGAGTGTTACAAGAGATAGAGAGTAGTTCTAGAGTATATGCATTGTTACATTGACTTTGTATTCTATCTTGAGCACTAAAAGATATGTGTCGAATTATTAGCCATAGATTCTATGGCTCATTGTATGGCTTATTTCAGAATATAAAAATCTGGATATACTCCCAGCCAATACAATTATTATAAGTTGATAGCTACCCTCGGTAGCTCGGTCAGCTGAGGCACCGCTTCAGGAACTGAAGTCACCGTTGGGCGTGGATTCGTGTCCCGTATAATGCATGGGTTTTTGTAAACGTCCTCTCGCTTACCATCACTTCACAGTTTCATAATCATCCGCTCATTCGTAGCCCCGTATAACCTAGCTGTTGGTGGGGTCGTTGAGCAAACAATAATCAATCAATTTTAAGTTGATATATTTTCTACAATTTCCAATAGCAGATATTCGAAAGATTCGAGAAACACACGATTGTTAAATTATTATTGAGGACTAGCGCCACACGTATTTTAAAATATGCCGTTTGGAGATGAAAATAATTGGCATTCACAAAGATATGACTTGCATCGATTTTTAAACATAAAAACGACATCATAATTGGGCCGCTCCGTACGGAGTTATTAAACGTGTGACCCAGATGAAAGCCTTCATCGTATAGAATACAGCAATTCGTACGAGCTTGATTCCGTTTTGTTTTTACGCGTTTACCATAACGGAAGATTGATGGTATAATTCACATCAATATCTCGTGAACACTAAAGTTGAACTATCGGCGGACTACGATCAACCTAATCCTAATGTGTCATTATGCAAATTCAGAGCAATAAAACTTCGATATGTGGATTATTTATCGTTGAAAATACACATTCCCGACATACCAACGAACATTCTAGACTGAAAAACTCCTTTCTACCCTCATTTATATATTTCCGTCGTGAGGAGGCAAACGGTTTCACCGATCGCGATGCCATTTGCATAATGAATACTCTCCTCGCTTCAGCAGTATTACAGTGGCACATTTTTGAAATTGTGAAATTGATTGAAGTGTTCGGTTGAGTGTAGAAGTATTCGAGGTGCAGTTTGATATATATATATATATATATATATATATATATATATATATATATATATATATATATATATATATATATATATATATATATATAGTCTCGAACTTGACAAGGATATTTCTGTATTAATTCAATAATAGTGAGACGAGTGGACGAGTTACTCGCACACTGAACCATTATTCTGGAGGCCAGGTTTTGATTCCAGCCATGGTTGACTATCCTGGCAGGAGTTTTTCGTGGTTTCCCTCTGTTGTTCAGGTTGATACTGGGATGGTTCCTTAACAACAGGCCACGGCCGACTCCTTCCCACCATTCAAAACACCTGATAAAATAACCTTTCATCTCATCATCCCATCATCTAATATATCATTCAGCGACGTCAATGGATCGCAGTCATCAGTACAGTGCGTCGTTAAACCCAATAAGAAACAATAAAGATGAATTCAATAACCTACGTAATATATAGAACAAATTGCAAAATTTGATTTGGCGTGTGCATGGTTATAAGGTCATCAACAACACATATGATTACTAATTTCATCACTTTTATTATTATGTTTTTTTTGTTTCCTCATAGATAATATAGATTACATACCGTACTCTATTTTTTAGACAACCAACACAAAACATTGTCTTAGGCGGGTTTCTTGAATCTTCTGATATTTCAAACGTAATATGATGTGAAAATGAGGTTGGAATATGCGTAGAATGCACCAAATGGATGGAAGAAAACGAAAAACATTCGGGGCCATGCTCCGGACCCCGAGTACTGGGGGGAAAACCCCAAGACCCCTCTTTCGGCCATCGCAAAAACCGAAATATTAGATGTCAGGGGGCGGCATAATCAATACTTATCCTTGCCTATCCTACGATTGTGTTTACGTGACGCGTCTGATGGGATAGAGATAGGTTGAATATTTGTCAAGGCAATTAGCTATTAGACGGTAAGAGTATCATCGATCGCTCTTCTGACGGTGAACCATATTAACGACCCCACCAACAGCTAGGTCATTGGGGATACTGATGAGCAGGTGATAGACGAATGCTAATTTCAAAACCCCATGCCTTACGCGGGACTCAAACCCATACTCGACTTGACTTCAAATTTGTTCTGCCGACTGACTAAAACCGTCGGACGCGGCTTCGCCCATTCGCATTCCGATTTTTGTACGTCTATTTTCATTCACACCTGACTATATATTATACGTCTCTGGACCGTGGTATAAATTTTCTAGCAATTTGCATACATTCTTCAGTCTGGTGTGAGTTCAGCTTAGATTTGCTTAACACCTGTTGTGCCAAAACTCCCCACTTGGCCCCCTTCTCTGGCACCCGGAGTCCCGGACCCACCCACCAGCTCGCCCGCTTCCCCGCCCAGTTCGTTTCACTCTCCGCTTCATTTCCAATGCGCGTCGTGCCATCTGACTCCAACCCCAGCACCGGAAGCGCTAGAATGGCGCTCTAGTTCTCGACACCATACGTCCAAAAACTCGATCTCTGTCCAAAGCCGGAACTGGAGTACGGTTCCTATTATTGATTAGCTCTCGATCTTAAGAGGTATATACTCGTGGGAGGTAGACCAACACAGTATAAATCACAAGATATGGGATTTATTGTTGGAAGCTGCAGAAAAACTGTGAGAAAAAATGTATAGAGTATTTATCCTATGACGTGCACTGTTTCTTAAAGTGACGTTTCCAAATTCTAAGTTTTGCAGTTGAAATTTTTTCATGTGATGGATGACGGTACCAATATAAAAAATGTCCATTCGTTGATGATATTATACTTTTTTGGTGTCAATTAGTTTTTAACATAGTGTTGGATCAGTTAGATACATTTAATACACATGTTATTGATTTTTATTAAATTATATTCTTCATTTACTTGGCATATTCATGGAAACCCGAATATATATATATATATATATATATATATATATATATATATATATATATATATATATATATATATATATATATATTAAACTTTCTTATATATAATGTTTTGAAAAATTAACTCGCTGAACTTGGAAATTGGGAGCATGCATTTCAAAATAGCGAGTTATTCATTGTGCATATTTTGAAGAAATCCAGACAGATATAGGCCTATAACCTTGCAGAAAATCTGTCACTCAAATTTCATACAACTTGTGAAACATGCAAGTCGTGTTGAACTCACGACCCAAACGGTGGATATTTTCGTACGAAAGAATTGACTTTTCTCTACATTTATGTTATTCTGATAAGACATAACATATACATAACATACTTTGTGAATATCAATAATTAATTCCGCCAAATTTACCAGACTGATTAGTACAGTGAAATTGCACAGTTTCAAGTTGAAAGATGAACCTTATCAAGAAAAAATATCATGTGGATCATGTAAAATAGAA
>OZ023327.1:25479183-25487179 GCA_964007535.1 Brachyptera risi
ATCTTCACATGCTAGGCACGTTGCCATCATTCGTTGCACCAAGACACTCATTTTGTTACATTTAACTTTATACCACTGTTCTATTTGCCGTCCCGTTTCTCCATTCCAAACCACTGCAGGTTGTGACATCAGTCACAATCTCAAACTACTCTCGCTACCGGTAGATTATGAGTGAACTGAACTACCTGTCCCGCTCCCTTGCCTTTATATTAGCCCTTGCAAGGTTATGACGTTATCTCCAGCCAATCACAGGGTTGGGAAATGATGTCAATTTCTATTTATAAATCCGACATTTATACAACAATTGTTCATATAACAAGTTCCTGGCCTATTCACCAACTTTGATATTACATGTGAATTAGTAACTGACCATGGTGCATTCCGTCACAGTGTGTGTGTGTGTATCTATCTATATATCTTCATATATATATATATATATATATATATATATATATATATATATATATATATATATATATAGAAAAGAGTGCCGGAAGATTGGGTGATAGTGGTAATAACAGTAATATTCAAGAAAGGAGACAGAAAAAGAAGTAAGAATTACAGAGGTGTGACGCTGATGAGCCAGGCAGCCAAACTGTATGAACGAATTATTGAAAGAAGGATGCGAGTGCTAGTGGAACCCATGTTAAGGGAAGAGCACTATGGGTTCAGAACAGGCCGATCAACACTAGATTTGATATTTTGCTGTCAGGCAACTGTTAGAAACAAGGTGGGAGCAGGGAAGAAGAGTGTACATGGCTTTTCTAGATTTGGTGAAAGCATACGACCATCTTCCCAGAGAAAGAGTGTGGGAGAGTCTCAGGGCAAAGGGCATACATGTGGGGATGATAGACCGTGTGAAAAGTTTATATCGAGAATGCAAGGCTTCAGTGCAAACAAATGGAGGCAGGATGGAGTGGTTTGAGGTAAGGAGTGGAGTTAGGCTTGGCAGTGTCCTATCACCTATGTTGTTTGTAATGGTGATGGATGAGATGGTCAGAAAAGTGGAACCAGAGAAGGAAGGCCCAGGGTCAAAGACAATGATATATGCTGATGATATCTTGGTATGGGGAGACAGTAGAGACGAGGTGCAAGAGAAAGTAGAAAGATGGGAAAAAATGACAGAGGAGTTTGGGATGAGAATTAGCTTGGAAAAGAGCAAAACAATGGTGACGAGCAGAGAGAAGAGGAAGATTGAAGAAAAAGTACAGCTGCAAGGTCAAGAAATGGGAGAAGTAGAAGAGTTCTCATACTTGGGAAGTATTGTCAGTAATACGGCAAAAGTAGAGCTAGAAGTGAATAAGAGAAGAGCTAAGGCGGACGGGCTATTTCAAAAAGTAAGGAAGCTGATTTGGAACCAAGATTTTCCAAGGAGTGGAAAGATACTCATTTATAATGGGTACTACTTGCCTATCTTGACATATGGAGCAGTTTCATGGTCAATCAACTGGAGAGAAGGGAAGAGATTGGAGGCAGCAGAAATGAAGTTTGTAAGGAGCGTAGCAGGGGTGTCAAAGTTGGAGAAGAAGAGAAGCAGTGATATAAGGAAGGAAGTGGGAGTGGAAAGGTTATCATTTAAATTGGAAAGGGAGAGACTCAGGTGGTACGAGCATATGCGGAGAATTGAATTGGAGAGAATACCAAGAGCAATGTTTGAGATAGCAGAAAACAATGGAGCCAAGAGAAGAATTGGAAGACCAAGAGAAAGGTGGCAAGAGGGAGTAAAGTTTGGGGTGGTCAACCGAGGAGAAAAATGGGAAGAAGTGGAAGACGAGAGATGGTGGGAGAATAGAGAAAGATGGAGGGAGCTCGTGGGAAGAGAAGAAGAAATAGAGGATAGGCCTAGCAGTAGTGAAGAAGAGGAGGAAGAAGTCGGAACTGGCAGGAACCGATTGATATGAAAAGTCTGCCCTAGAAAAACTGGTGGAAACACCCCCTGGCCCAATTTAATTGGTTATCTGGGTTTGAGATATATATATATATATATATATATATATATATATATATATATATATATATATATATATATATATATATATATATATATATATGAATATATATATATATGTGGGTATCTATCTATATATCTTTATATATATATCTCTCTCTCTCTCTCTCTCTATATATATATATAAATATATATATATATATATATATATATATATATGTATATATATAATATATATAATATATATATATATATATATATATATATATATATATATATATATATATATATATATATATATATATATATTTATATATATATATATGTATATACCGGCATAGGGCCTGGTTTGAAAAATAAATTCGTCACTTCGTTAAAATAAGTGTCATTCTTTTCCCTCACAAACCTAAAGCTGGATCGTTCAATTCTAAAACACCGCCAACAACGCTTGGCCCAATCAAATGCTACATACGTGAACTTGTACCCTGCGGCTACACTGTATAAATAGACTAGTTCTTCTCGTTATCGGACCAAGTGCTTCCATCAGCAATTGAATAATTGCCGTGATGCTGTAATTAATGAAGGCTGATTGAGCCAATTGATTAGGGGGAGGAAATTAGTTTTCGGACTCGAAGCATGATTGGCGTGAACGTGAACGTGAATGTGAATGTGATCGTGTATTCTAGTTCGCCATTTTCGTTTTCTTTTCAAAGCGCGGCGACAGGTAATATCAGTTTTGACAATAACAACCATGCTAGCTAGCAGTGACTTGGGGAGTTGGTCTATTTCAATTGAAAAATGAATGAAATATATATATATATATATATATATATATATATATATATATATATATATATATATATATATATTCATTGATGGATGTGCATCTGAATATAATTAATAATAAACATCCGGGTCAATGAAATCATTTCATAATTTTCGAATTTAATAATGGCGATAAAATTGAAAACTCACTTTAGGCTTATAGTTATGATTGTTATGTATCACGAATATAAGAAATCTAAATTTAATACAATTGAATAAGAGATATGATGAATATAAATTATTTAGCTCTATGGGAAAAAAAATCTTTGTCAGTAGGCCTACAGTTCGAATTAAGAAACTGTAGATTAATTGTGAATTTCTTTTGAAGTTAATTAAAAAGCTGTTACCTACTGAGTACATATGGAAACTATAGAGATTCAATTCATTTATTTTTGTTGGCTCATCAGGTTTAATTATAGCGTGTTTGATATTCTCAAACTTCCACGTATAGGAACGATTTTCATGTTACTTTTGAAACAGAGATAAAAAACATTCAAAAAGTCAATTTTGAGTTGAGATAATTAAAAAATATAGACCTATATTGCAAGAACGGCACGGTATACTTTCTAACTCTACGCACCCTCAACTTCAAATCACTATCACATTGATTTCATATCGAATTCAGCTCCATAATATTATGTTAATAATGCATTGTTAAACCTAATTAAATGAAAGTTAGGAGATCATAGGAAGGCGAGAGTAAACCTATAAACTGAAAACTTTGTTGTTTCTTTTGGCACCTAGTGATAAAGACTTTCACGTCTGAAAAGCTTTTAATCACCCGGTTAGATAAGAAGACCAACCAAGGGTTTAGACGCTCTAGGGAGTCAAGGTATCACCTCAACAATCTTTCTTACTTTTTATCACCAACTTTCGGTTTCTTTTAACGATCAAGACATTTCACTTTATGAGCTACGAAAATCTAACGAAAATGCTTCATCCTTTCTCACTTTTTCGCCATTCGTTCTGAATTGTACGTCACTAGTGATATTATCAAAGCATCATAATGACTGTATAACGACTATATAAGTGCACTAAATGATGAGAGAGAAACTGAATTCTATCAGAAATCTGATCACTCGCTTCTATTTGTTTGTATGTGTCCATTTTGTTTTGTCCTTAATGGTAAGCGCCACTAACAGAGAAGTCAGTATGAACATTTGAAAAGGTTTTAACTCTATATTAAATTGCCACCACTTGAACCTTACAGAACCCCTTTCGTTTGAGAGGTAAGTCATTTTGAGGGTTATTTTGATCCTTGGTGATTACTGGGGAAGTCTTAGAGGGATGAGTGATGTATTAGACGCTTAATTTTTATTACTGCCGTATTTTATCGGGGGATGAAATATGTATGGTTGGGAAAAGCAGACATAGCAGTAATTCATAATACAACCAGATGTGCGTTTTGTTTCTTAATGTGTTGTAATGATCATTACAACTATACCGGCAACATGTTGGTGTCACTACATAGTCATGCAAAATTTCATGATATCGAGATTGAAAATGAAGCCCACAAACACACACACACACGCACACACACACACACAAACACACACACCCACACACACACACACACACACATATATATATATATATATATATATATATATATATATATATATATATATATATATATACATATATATATATATGATATTTTATATTATTATTATTACTATTATAGTTAAACATTTTGACTTTGCGGGTCTATAGTATTTTAATATATGTATTTTTGATGATAAAAAATAACCTTGCAAAAGAAAAAAAATTAGATAAGAGTGATATAAGAGTGAGATATCTGGTTTTGTCATCAGAAACGATTAGTCTCATTTTGACTAAGTTTCATAAATTTGTCTTTCGGAACTGGTATAGTACCAGATGAATAGAAAATTTCTATTATCTGTCCTATTTATGAAAAGGGTGACCACTTGTTGTATTCCAATTACAGGTTAGTGATTAATAAAATCATTGCACGTTGTTAATTGCCAATAACAGATTATTTAAAGAAGTGTTATACTATCAGTAAATCCCAATTTGGCTTTCAAAGAGGCAGGAGCACTTCTAACCTACTCGTGAAATTTTATAGTTTTGTCAATAAACAATAGGCCTAATATGGACGTAATCGCTCTATTCATCGACTTTTCTGAAGTGTTCGATACTTTATCTCATGGTAAATTCATTTCTTGTCTTGATAAAATACGTGTAAGAGGGGCAATGCTGAACTGGTTCATTAGCTACTTGAGGAATAGACAAATCTTGGTAGAATTTGATGGTCATTTAAAGGAGCTCAATCACTGTAAGACTGGAGTGCCACAGGGATCAATTAAAGGCCCCATCCTTTATATAATTAATGTTAATGAAGTGGTGAATTGTTTATCAAATAGTCAAGTTTCTTTGTAGGCTGATGCCAACGTTTTATTAACATTTCACAATAAAATAAACATAACTGAGCATAACATGCAATCAGACTTCAACAACATCTCAAAATTAACTCATGATAATAATTTGGTAATTAATTCGAACAAAACAAAATTCATCCACATTTGCTTACCTCTTAGCGATCTAAAACTTCATCAAGTCAACATAAATTATTATTGTTAAAATTGCTTCGTAACTCAATTGCACAGAATCACTGTAATACTTGCAATGACAAGATTATCATGGTTGATACATATGTATAGGCCTACTTAGGAGTGACCGTTGACAGCAATTCAACATAGAGGCCTCATATCGATACCTTGTGTGAAAGATTGAGAGCTTGTGCTCTACAGTTATATAATTTAAAATATGCATTTTACCACCTTCCGTTAATCGATTGATTTATACAGCTTTGGCTGAGTCATTAATATCACATGGTCACATGGTTAATATCATGAGGTAAGACGCTTCATTTGCTCATTTGAATAAAATTTGAATTCAAAAATTGAATCATCTTTGATTCCCAACAATATAGAGCACCCTACACTAAGACCATAACTACCAGATCAAGTGGTACAGGTTTTTATAATATCCCAAAATTCAATAATAAACATGATGAGAGACAGCTGGAGTATGCCATTCCAGTGATCTTGAATGAAATACCAGAAAACTTGTTGAATTTATCCAAATTTAATTCAGTTGAGAGAGAAATACTCGATTTTATCATCAGTGACTCTACTCAAGATATCTTCAGTTGAATATTCACCTGCCATATTGTTAATATGATTTTTTCGCTGTTATTGGGTTTTAAACGACGCACTGTAACGATGACTAAGATGTTTTGGCCTCGGATGAATGATAAATGAGATGTTGGAATGATGAGATGAAGGTTTTATGGGTGATGAGAAGGATAGTGGAAAGGAAGCGGTCGTGGCCCATATTGTGGGAACCATCCTGGCATAAGCCTGGACTCCAGAAAAAAAAATGGTATCATGCACCCCGAAGAATAATTGAGAATAAGACAACTCGTTTGACGAAGAATGAATCTTGAGGTGATGATGTCAGGATTAGAAAACAATTCAAACATTCACAGTGTGGAGAAAAAATCTTGAACCCTCTTATTTTATTGATATTGTTCTCCTTCTTCTTCTTCTTCTTCTTCTTCTTGAATATATATAACTATAGAAAAAAATCACATATTCATATGAATATATATATATATATATATATATATATATATATATATATATATATATATATATATATATAAATATATATATATATATATGTATGTATATATATATATATATATATATATATATATATATATATATATATATATATGGGCCTATATGTATATATATATATATATATATATATATATATATAAATATATATATATATATATATATATATATATATATATATATATATATATGTACATATATATATATATATATATATATATATATATATATATATATATATATATATATATATATATATATATATATATATAATATATATATATATATATATATATATATATATATGAACGTTTTTGTCAAATAATGAAAATATGATTATTCTGGGACTTGAACCCAGGACCTCTTGGTTATATGAATAATATGAATGGTCATATTTTTATGATTTGACAAAAACGTTCATACATATCTTTAATGGATCGCATCCGTAAAGAAATGTTGTACAATATATATATATATATATATATATATATATATATATATATATATATATATATATATACACATATATATATATATATATATATATATATATATATATATATATATATATACATATATATATATATATATATATATATATATATATATATATATATATATAAATATATATATATATATATATATATATATATATATATATGTATATATATATATATATATATATATATATATATATATATATATATATATATATATATATATATAAGGATTTTAAAACTTATACTTTCACGACCCGAATTATTTATAAATGGCATTATTTTAGGGTTATTTTCGTCGTGTACGAATTAAATTATGATATAGGTTAAATGAAAAACCTTGGAATATCTAGAGTTTCAGTTTCAATGTTTGAATGAATGAACACCATTGAATACATTGAACATACATTGAATTGAATGAATGACAAGAATGAAGAACACCGAATACTATACGACGATACAACAATTTTAGTGAAATCGAATAAACGATGGCCAAGAGCGATATATGAATCAATAGAGATTATCAAACACCCTCATAATTTCAATGGAGAAGATGGATACAAAATTTCAGACAGCTGGTCGATAGCAACAGAAAAATTGAGAAAGTTTGCTCGATTGAAACCACAGAACAATAGCACAACAGCACATAATCATAGTCGAAATCAAACAGTCAGAACGTCACCTTATAATTTGAGAAGTCAAAATCAGATGCAATAATGGACAACAAAAATCTGGAGATCTACCAATCAAGAAACCATGGACGGACCATAGAGTAGTGGAAGCAGTGGCTTACAAGTCAATTTTGTTCTTTTGATAGTTTTTGTTTTATAACCATAACAAAGAGGTATATTGTTGTATAAATCATGTAAACATTCATTATATATTCTTTGAGAAAGGTTTGAACATTAAAACTGAAACGATAGATAATCCAAGGTTTTTCATTTAACCTATATCATAATTTAATTCGTACACGACGAAAATAACCCTAAAATAATGCCATTAATGAATATATATATATATATATATATATAAGTATAAATATATATATATATATATTTATA
>OZ023327.1:25487379-25492379 GCA_964007535.1 Brachyptera risi
ACCAAAAAGATATTCCTACGATCTGCGGCCAAGATGAATCGAAAAGTCTTGTATCGAGTCAGCCACTTTTTATTTTTATTTTTATTATTTTTATTATATTTTATTTTTATTTTTATTTGTATTTATATTTTTATTTTTAATCTCACTATTTTTATGCTCGCTTCTATATTTTTTCACTGATATTCGAACAATTCTCGTATTTGTGTTTAATGAGCCAGGGTTCCATCAATATATTGACTCTGTTGAAAAAGTAGTGGTATCCAAGTGCATATGTTAAGAAATAATCAATTACAATTTTTGTCATATTATTCAATAATTCTCTTGAAAAAGGCCATAACATAATGTTTGAAACGTAGAGATATTAAAAATATTTCACAATTTCATACACGACTTTAATCTTCCTATTAAATATATATCATTATTATATATATATATATATGTATATACATATATATTCATATACATATATATATATATATATATATATATATATATATATATATATATATTTATTTATATATATATATATATATATATATATATATATATATATAATATATATATATTTTTTTTTTTTTTATAGTTTTTCCGAGACTCTCATGGTTAATATCATGAGGATTAAAATTATTCTCGGAAATACCATGTTCTTTGGTTGATTTATTTCTCCACCAACGATAGAGGCAGTGGAGATTGCCAAACGTCCACGTAATCTAAACACAAGGGATGACGGGAAGAGTTTACCTGCTGCTTTGAAACCAATTTTGTTCATCATCAATACAAGGAACAAAAATTATGAAAATGGTACACTTGGTGTGGTCAGGCCACCTGATACTTCTACCTCAGCATCATCCAGAGAGGAAGAGGAGAGCAGTGGTATGATTACCAGAAGCCAGTTGAAGAAAAATAATTTTTAGTAACTTTGTATTTCATTATGAGATGGTTGGAGTGAGTTTTTATGCCTTCTTCATTATTAATATTATCATTTATGCGTTCAAGAGGCTGACCTGACAACATTTGCGTTTTTTCTTCTCTCTTAATTTTTTTCTCTTAATTTTGATTTTCTTACTTTTTTTATGGTTTTTATTCATAATCTATCATCAACATCTTGTTAATGACCACAGTAAGGGGGTCGAAACGTTGGTGGAAAAATAAATCAACTAAAGAACATGGTATTTCCGAAAATAATTTTATTCCTCATATATATGTATATATATATATATATATATATATATATATATATATATATATATATATATATATATATATATATATATACATATATATATATATTTATATATATATATATATATATATATATATATATATATATATAAATATAAATATATATATATATATATATATATATATATATATATATATATATATATATATATATATATATATATATATATCGTATTCGGAACTAGGATCCAAATGCGATGTTCGCAGCCACTTCTGATAACTATATGCACAGTTTTATCGAACGATAATTGGCCGAATTTGATGGCCTTTTTCCATAGGCTCAAGTGCCAGATGCACCATAGTTTATATTCTATTGGTGTGTGAAGTATTATAAAGATTTGTCCAATTGGTCAAAATGCAATTGGTTCAGTGTTTTCACCTATTTGTATCGGGTTTCAGAGAGTTCAATCTGCTGATTCAAGAAATCATTCATTCCAATCCTCACAGTATATAATTGTACTGTCAATGTATGGCTCCATAATCGCGAGTCTCTCAAAAACTCATATTCCAAACTTTCAAAGTAACATATGTTACATGAGGCATAATATAAATACGATTTCCATTATCCATTTTCTTCGTTTTTTAAATTTATATCGTATTGTGTAAATTGTATCAACTGCCAGTTTGAAATTATCAAATAGTTTTTTCTCTTGGTAACTAAGAAATTTATATATAACAGACTATTTACATTTAATTCCTATTTGTTTACCAAGGTGTGCATGTTTTTATATACATATTATCATGCAAGAAGTCTATATAGTGTGTTATGGACCAATCAGAATGCGAATATCGACTTGGCAGTGTCGCACGAATTCAGTAAAATACTGTCAAATGATTGCATCACTGAATGGTTGCGGTAACATAAGGCGGTAGATCAAGCCACGTTGTGATGCATTGTGAATAGATATACGGATATTATGTATACGCACTAAAACTGGTCACTGAAAGACAAATTGCATAAGTATTTCACGTATAGTTTGTGAAAACATTAGCAGTAAATGTGCGTAGATTTTCAGTCAAATTTGAATCAAGATCCTGGATTAGACCATTCGATGTGTCTGTAAGTGTACGTCAGTAATGAGAAACACAAATTAATTCAGTTAGACATAGGTGAATGTAACTTTTTCGAATGAAGATCGCGGGTAGGCGTTCGAGATCAACTCGATTGTTTGCGTTATAGTCAATCACGCGCTGACATCAGTACGAGTATTTTTTATCAACAAATTGTGTTTGTATGAATCTTGTAATTATTACAAAAAAATTAAAATAAAAAACATCGTCTTGAGCACTAACGGTGTGTAGTTCTGATTTTCTCTGCTGATTTAGAGGTATACGTCTATATAGCGATGCCAAATCATACTTCTTATTGCCTGCCGTCTGAAGTTATCTCATTCCAACTCAATGCATGATCAAGATATTTTATTTCATAAGCTTTGTGTGAGTTTCAAGTAATGTTTGCTTCATAAGTCAATTAATTAGTTTTAATTTTCTCAGTAGTCTATCGGCCTACCAAGAAAATAGATTCCGTACGAGAATAGAGAAAGAAAAAGAAAATATATATCAGAAGCCTTGGGCTACCGAGCTACTGATAATTTCGAGATATCTCTCTCTCTCTCTCTCTTCTCTCTCTCTCTCTCTCTCTCTCCCTCTCTCTCTCTCTCCATATATATATATATATATATATATATATATATATATATATATATATATATATATATATATATATATATATATATATATATATATATATATATATATGATTCAAAATAAAACTCGATACGCGTATAAGCTTGCATCAGAAAAAATTGTTAGATTTGTCAATCCGATTGGAAAATCAGGAAATATGATCGAATAAGTCCTTTCAACCTTTTAAGCGAAAATCTCCATAATATGTGAAAATATTCAGTCTTTCAGTATTTGAGTTTTACTACTCAACGTATGATTTTCAACGTGCATTTTCAATAGTGTGTTCTGTGCAAATCCCATATATATGCCGATAGGTACACTTGCGTCCACATAAAATTTACTTTCTCGAAATTTGAATTCAAATGGAATCTACGTACATTCTTTCACTCACTTTCTGATATTGTATGGCGAATGCGTACGTACACTTGAGGTCACAAAAAATGGTCAATCAAGGCACAATAAAATGCAAACTGGAGATAATCCACTGAACTTATATACGCACTCAGACTATAGCAGATAATGCACAGACGCACTCTACGTAGGCCTACAGTATGTGAAAATTCAGAACGGTAAAATATAAGCGTAGATTCGATTTAAATCAAAATTTAAATTTGAAAAATAAACATTTTTTGGCCCGCAACCGTAGACCATCTGTTAGTTTTGGTGTCGATACATCTGTTAGTGTCGATACATTTTCTCCACGAAGCATTTCATCGCGGATTGATTGGTACCTTTATGTGACCGTGAGTGTACGCACTACGTTTCAGGTGGCAGAGCTGATGTTATAAATCGAGCCATCAGAACTTGAATCGTTACTAAGTTGGAACAGTGGAAATAGCGTCATATTTGAATGGTTGTCGTATTTCAAACGTAACACAATACATCATATGGTATTTAAACCAATTTGCTAATAAACGAATCATTCATTTATACATTTACGTGTTGTATCAAATTGAATCTAATCTAATTATTTCACTTTGAACTTATATTTTTCAGAAAATAGAGAATCCCTCTATTCAAATTGACATTATTAATTATTTCATACAACGAATACTCTCAAGTGTACGCCAACCGGATATGCACATTAAATTCCCCACCCCGAAAAACTGGCTTCAACTTCCCGAACTCAATTCTATAGATTCAAATTAGAATCATGGAATCAGCTTCATTATTATGGATGGGCATGTTTGCCAGATAAATAAAAGGTGAAAAAAATAAAAACGTCCCTGTATTCATGACGTGTGATCGAGAAATAACGAAAGCGTGCTGTTGAGAGGGTGGGTGGCATCGTCTATGCCTTGCCACGTCTGCCATGGGCTATCACCTAGGACGGGTGCCATTGGTGGTGCCGCGTGCGTGCACGTCATTAGTCAACAGCTCGAAGATTGTTAGAAGAAGGTTCACATATGTCATTCATCATGGTTCCACTTGGAACAACAATATATACCTAAGTTTATAAAAAGGACGCAATAATTCAAAAACCTCAAGGGCGCGTACCGTGACAGCCACAAACAATGATGTCCCAGGCCTAGCTAGCTCCAATTAAGACTCATACTTTATATTGATTCGTTCTTTTTTATCAAAAGAGCTAAATACCATGACAACAAGAATAAAGTATTTGTGTATCTTGATGTTATGCACAAAATGAAAGCCCTACTCGTCAGTTGGGCTACGAAATATGTTGAGATTTTTGCAGACAAAGATGATAGTGACTTTGTCATTATTTAATTTATCTTGTGCTTCCATAGCTTTTAGCTCTTTTAGTGAACATTATTGAATCAAAGACTTAGTCCTTTGGAAATAGACACACTTAGGACGTTATTCCAAGTGGCAGTCGCGGTAACGGCCTTGGAGTCAATTCTCGACAATGATACTTCAAATTAAATTTTATTGTAAGGTCCGTGAAGTTGGCACCCCCACCACGAGCACTAATTCTGAGGAGTTCCAAATATTTAGTGCTCAATTAGTGCTCTTGATTGATACCAGTCCCATAATTAGAGAACACTAATTATGGGACTGGTACCAATCGAAAGCACTAATTGAGCACTACATATTTGGAGCTTCTCAGAATT
>OZ023327.1:25497379-25502379 GCA_964007535.1 Brachyptera risi
GTTTTAGGATGGATCAAAATGTGTTAGGAGAATTAAGTGTGTTCGGAAATTGGGTTAGTTTTGTTGGTTTTATTATAGTTAGATTGAGCTCATAGAGATTAATTTTCGGTTGTGAGCAATAAAAATCAAGCGTCAGCATAGAGATGCCGAGTATAGTATCATGGTCCGATGGATATAAGGCTGCTCTGCTAAATCGTCGTATTAATGTTAGTAATAGATAGAATGTCTTTCTGTAATTATTAATTTGTTCGCATTTTAATAAATCTAGTTTTTCCAATTGAATATGAAAATAGCTATTACAAAATGATATTTACTGAGGTTTGAAATATGTATGCACTGCAGTATCATTATCATATCTATGTCGAGACTGTATTCACAGCAATCAAATGTGTGTATTTAATATATATTTCGTATTCTGAATGATATTCATTTTACAAACATGCCATGAGGTATTATTCTTCTGTTTGACCGTTAGCGTGTTCTAGATTCAGATAGGCCTACATCAAGATTCAATATCTAGACTTATATACTATATATCTATAACTTCCATTTACATTCGTTGTAAACCACAGAAAACCCACCTTGTTTCTGGTGTGGGGTTAGTATAGTGAGGTCCACGGTTACGATTGAGGTGTCAACACTAAAGTCAATCCATATTCCTTGTGCGAATCAAGACTTCACATCAAGTAAACAAATTCGACATTCTTTCATTTTCCAACAACATCGAGTCAAAACGAGTCACTCAAAATGTATACATACTTTTTTCATACATTAAAAGATAAAAATTTATTCATTTCGTCCATTCAGATCGACCCGAAAGAAACGTTTCTGCTGTATACGGAGTTTCCTTTCTTAAGAAGACCTTTTTGCATTTGACAACCATCCAAGAAATACACATTTCAATGAAAATAGGCTTCATAAAAAATAGAATTTCCTTTTCGTGGTTGTCGTTTAGAATTATTACGATTTCTCGCAGCGAAATGCGTGTATGGCTTTTTTTTTGTATTAAACACATTGACACCACGGTAGGTCTGTGCGATATGCGATATAAAAAGTGTGTGCTCGAGATGTTTTCCAAACCCATTTTTAAAGGAAGGCGGTGGTATCGTATGCGACGCTGCCAATTCACCGTGGAGACGATGACGGCGGCGGTAGCGGCGACGGCGGAGGCGGAGGCGGAGGTGGCGGTGGTCGCATTTCTCTCGAACAACATTTCAGTTGAGCACCGTCGCTCGTATCGCTTGGTCGCAGGGGCACGACGCTGCCCGCTTAGCACGCGATGTTCCGCGTCTGTTTACCATACGTCGCGACTTTATCTTATCTTCTTATAGGTAAGCTTACATCCATACGCAATACTATCAACTACGAAATATATTAACAAAATCATAGAAATAATATATTTTTTAATATTGAATCTTCATACCTGAAACATTATATTATATTATTCTAACAATCTCATTTTATAATTCATTTGCTGTTATTATTCATAATTAATTGTTGTCTTGCGTGCAAATTTTATTTGTCTCAAGTTGAAACCTTATCATTCTAATCTATATAATGTTGAAGTAAAATTTGAATGGTACTTCGTCGCACTATAAGAAATAAAAAATATATTTAGGTAAATAATTGTTGTCACATTTTTGAATCGTTTTCCTAGTTTTTTTTTTTTTTATTAAAACTGAACTACGACACAGGTCTCTTGGGATGAGACTGTGTCAGATTTCGTCACAAAAAATATCTGGTCCACTTTATTATGTGATATTGTTACCTATATAATGGTTACCGTAAAAACACATTGTTGGAGCCTTTTTTATTTGCTCAAAAAGTTCCAACACATTAATCAGTGGACTAGGTGATTTCAGACGTAGCCCAAGCTATAATTAAATTGTCCAAATGTAAAAACGATCTAACTTTCCTAGCTGGAAAATAAAAATGAGTACAAGAGTTTTTACGATGAAGGCCTATTTGCATAGCCCGTATATTAGAGATATATATATATTATATCAGTCGCAATCCCCTGTACATCTATCAAAATAATTTCAACACTACATAAATATATGATTTTAGTGATAATGTACACTTTGAATACAGTGGATTCGTCTGCAGGCCTACCCCCCATGTATTTCTATTATTTATATTGGGTTTAACGACGCACTGTAATGATAACTAAAACATGTTCGTTTGTTTCGACGCAAATTTCTCAAATTGGCAACAAAATTATTGATATATCAGTTGCGAGTTGATGCTGATATTTATTCTATGAATATTGAAAATTATAAAGTTATTATGACATTATTACTAGATTATTATATTTTTTTATATTATTAATATCATCATCAAATTATGATTAATGAGTGCAATGTTTAACAAGGATGTAACTTGTGGTTCAGTTTGATTGTAGAGAGATTCAAATCGTGTGATTTCCTTTCAAAAAACTTGAAATAAGTTCAAAAATGAGAATTGATTACTCTTAAAAAAGTAGAAAACTCAAACTGATTTTTTTTTCATATTCCACAGTTGATTATGAGAAGTGAAAATTCAATCGGAGAAACAAATAGGATGAATTTATGAGATGTTATGAATATATTCTCAATTAGTTGAGTATGGTTTCTTCTATCATTACATAATGGCTAGCTGTAAATCAGCGAGCCAAATATTCTGAAAAATTGTTGTGCGGTTCAACAGTTCAGTAGGCCTAAGAAGTACAGTAGTGAATAAGGATATAGGCCTATATACCTAACTGAATTGTTGATATTATTTTTAATGAAACCAAGAGCTTCAATTCCGAGCATAAATAAACGAAACCTCATCATTCCCCATTAAAATAAATTCATTACGATTTGGAGGAAAGAAACGACATAATTGTAAACTTTCTATTTCACGGGCATTGAACATAAAGTTTTCACTATCTCATTCAACATAATGAAGAGACACGTACATCGTGGAATCGTTGCAAGAATTAATTATTACTATATATATATATGTATATATATATATATATATATATATATATATATATATATATATATATATATATATATATATATATATATATATGCATGAAGTTCGAAGCCATATGTCAAAATGGATTTCAGTGATGATACCAAAACTTTTGCGCTTCAATTAATTTTGACAGCTTCATTAATAACACAATACGAAACATAATACAATGGAAGTATAGTTTCAATGATGTGATATGGGTTCATGAATGGACCGAGAGACAATATCCATTCCAACCATCAAAGTGATTCTGATTTATTCCCGATCATTCACTGAGAATATACGTATCCCTATCTCTATTGGCTACACTTTGCAGCAGTGTGAGTTACACATTGTTCCATATCGCTGGTAAAGAACCATTTTTATAGAGTTTTGTCCCTTATTTATGGTCTGTTCTGTTCAATTTTCAAATCTCTCTTTTTCAACAAAGAGAATGAAGATCATTTGTGTGGCTTGAAACTTTTTTTTATCGTTTCCCTCATATGTTTGGTACTTTGGTAATTCCATAGGCCTATGTGTAAATACGTATATATGAATATATTTATTCGAATCTGTACATATACATATCTACACACACACACACGCTTACACACACACACACACATGTATTTGTGTATATATATATATATATATATATATATATATATATATATATATATATAGGCCGATATATATATATATATATATATATATATATATATATATATATATATATATATATATATATATATATATATATATATACACATATATATATATATATATATATATATATATATATATATATATATATATTTATATAAATATGTATACATATATGTATCACTGAGATGAGTGGTCGAGTGGCTAGCACACAGAACCATCAATCAGGAGACCGCGGTTCGATGATTCCCGCTATGGTAGACCATCCTGACAGGAGTTTTTTTTTCGTGGTATCCCTCTGTCGTTCAAGTACGGGAACACGATACACATACATATTGTTTTATCGATAGATAATAATGTTAAAATACCACATGTAACATTAAAAAAAAAAAAACTTATATTAATTTTGAATTTTTTACTGAGAGTCGCGCCAAATGAGCGCTACGTCACAAAGGCGTTCCGTAAGGGTACGTAGCTGGTCGTCGGCCGCCCGCTATAGCAGTCAAAGAAGGAAGGTTAGTTCATTGACACTTGTGGTTGGGTAAACAAGTGAGAAATGTGAGTTTAAATGCGTATCATTGATTATTGAATATTAAGATGAAGTACTCTTTACTTTTATTAAAAAACTAGTAATAAACGTCTTGTACTATCGTAGTACAACGGGAGGAGTGCGTTACTGCATGTTGCTTGTATTTTATTGTCTTAATGTGTCAATTATTGTGTCAATATGTGCAGTAAGTTGGAATTTCTCAGTAATTCATATTTATGCCTATATCTTGAAATAACTCTCCCCCTCCATACCCTTTCCAAAAATACCCAAAACATTCGTCCAACTTGTTTGGAAGAAATAGTTGAGCTGTCAGATAGGATAAGGCGGGTTAGCAGTATACAAGTGTACGAGTGGTGAACGCTTTTGTGACGTCACACCGCACGCTAGATTTTTTTTTTTTTTTTTCAACTTCTCATTGAATGGTTGGGAGCCCGTAGACTGGACCCCGATATTGTGGGCCACAAAAGTGTATTAAATGTCGTGTGGATATAGTGTACCACAAACTAGATGTACTGTACCCCAAAGCTCCTTAGACATACTGCACCCCGGTATTCTGGTCCCCGATATAGTGGGCCACAAAACTAGGACACGGGTGGTCCAGAATATCTTTTCCGAACGACCGAAGTGGTATTGTGGACCCCGATAAACTGATACACAGAGATTTGTCATTGTTGACCCCAATAAACTGAGCCCCGATATTGTGGGCCACAAAAGTGTATTAAATGTCGCGTGGATATAGTGTACCACAAACTAGATATACTGTACCCCAAAGCTCGTTAGACATACTGCACCCCGGTATTCTGGTCCC
>OZ023327.1:25507379-25542379 GCA_964007535.1 Brachyptera risi
TGTTAGGTTGGTTAGTTTATGTTAGTTTGGATAGGTTGGGTTAATTAAATTATTCAGATTGGATTATTTAGATCAGTTTAAACTGCGCGCAACAACAATAACAACAGCGTCCGAATGTGGTGACACATACCGATGGTCTGATGAATAGCGGCTGCCTTGCATGCTGTCTTGATTGTTCTATTTGTTCATTATTCCTTCTATTGAGTTTGCTTTGGAAATACGAATGAACGGATGGATGGATAATGTTGAAAAAAAAATCCAAATTTCATGCGGAAATCGAACCCACACCCGAGCTGACGTCATTTTCCAAAGCAGTGTCTCAGTTAATTGAGCCAAGGGGGATGGGGGAGCGGCTGTTATTGGCTCGAGTACCGAACTCCGCACCATCGGTCCAAGTCACCACATGCGGACGTTGTTGATGCTGTTGTTGCGCAGCCTAAACTAACCTAAATTACTCGATCTAACTAATTTAATGAATCAACCAATCTGAACTGAACCAAGTAAACTAACCTGACCAAACAAACATCCTAAACCAATTTCGTCTAAACTAAAACCCATATAAAATCTATTTCCGGTCCGATGAATAGTCACTTCTAATGTAATGCTGATAGAAAAGGGATATTGGGATATGATGCCGTGAATGTTTACTTTTACTCGTGACTATTGTGTAAAAAATACGTCATAATACTTCAAAATACTAACACAGAAAGTGATTACCGTAACACATATATCTGCCTTATATTTCTGTTTACCGCTTATATTTAGTGGAACAACATATATTCAAAGATGAGTTTTATGGATATAGAGAGAGAATAGGATCGAAAAATATAGAAAGGAAGAATAAAAATAGAACTCAGGAGTCACTATACTGTAGAGAGCTTGCAGCAATGTCGCCCATTAAAAAAATTTCATTAAATTTGTTCCGGTTAAATTGTGTGGAAATGACTCTAAAAGCTACACTAATACGATAGGACATTTTAATTTTATTGTATCTGCAATTGAGATGTCTGAATGTACTATTTTACAGCATCGTTTTGAACTCGTATAGAGTTTACCCCAAGAATTGAAAATGAGAATGGAGAAAAATAACTGCAAAGCATTTTCAAGTACAACATGAGTGTGTTGTAATATCAAAATTAATGAATGGCTGCAGTTAAAGTAAATTACATTACCGCTCTACCGCAAACTCTATTTATTTGCAATATTCTGCAATTCCATGTTTCGAACCTCTTCAGCCTCGGATGAGTTTACCAATTCGAATTTCTTATCTCAAGTAATTTCGTACTTTTAGTTTCAAGTATCCTCATTGTTGATGAAATCATTAACAACGGAGTGGCAATTTATTTCAAAAATTGGCAAAGTGTGAGAGGCTTGTAGGAATATTGTATAATTCATCATTAAAATTCAGATTAGAAATATACGAGAGTTCCACTCTTCTACTGGTAATCTTTTATTATTTTCAAAAGTTTAATATCACTTTTTGTAGTCTCGTTCTCTATCACTGTAATGGTAGGTAATTACAAATCACTCTGGTTTCTCTTTAATACAAACCATACACATAAATCCTTGCTATGACATTTCGGTGAGACTTTCGAGGCATAATGGAAGTATGGATCGATAAAAAAATGTCTCAAAATGAAAAAAAAATACCAAGATCAAAAGGTTCAATTAGTTGAATGTTCATAAATGCAGAACGTGAAACATAAAAAAGAGTTCAATCAAAGGGATTGTAGTTTTCGTGTAGGAGCAATTAAAAAGTTCGGATTTCAGAAATACGATCGTCTATATCTCTCGATAGACTAAAAGTGGCTTAGAGTAGAAACATTCTCAGATATTTCGGTTCTATAGTAGGCCCTACTTGAATAAACATGAAACATCTTTCCCAAACTTTGAATATTTTTTATTCAGATTCATGTTAGTAAAGTACTGTGTTGAGTAAAGTGAGAATGAAGCATGGTGCTATGGAAACTGAGCCAAGATGGAAACGTAAACATATCGAAAGTTATGTTTTTCCAAAATAGGTTAAGTTAAGATTTCATTAAAATCTCTTCTCGTTGAGATAGGATAAAGAGTGACGGAGTGGGAGTGGGTGGAAGGGGTGTTACGGGAAAAGTAAAGAGATGGAATCTTTTATCAGATTTAATATTACATTAGCTACCGAATAGGGTTTCGTCTTGAATTTTTATGTACACATTTCGTTCATCACAATAAGTTCCTATCTATCTCGACCGGCAGAGAACTTACAAGTTTTGTTTTGATAGCGCCATGCTGGCACTGGATGGATATATAGAAAGATATATGCGGTGGAGTCGTTCCTCTAAGAATGCACCATTGGCAGAGGACGACCTTCCACAGCTCAATGCATGCGTCAACAGAATCGATGCTCTCAAAACTCATAGCGGACCCGGATAATGTTCAAGTCCGTCCAAATAGCGGATGATCCGCCAAGCGAAGTGAGAGCCATACGATGTCCTCTATTCGCACGGCGGATCCAGCGTGGAACGGAGCACACTAATTAGAGACGACGGTGTCATTTTTCAACCAGGTGAAGTGAGAAGGGCAGGGGTTGGGTTTGGAATGTAGTCATGAAATAACCGTAAAAGTACATCAGTTACCCATCATAAAGTTTGCTCAAGTCATTACTTTAAAACTCGGGTGTTTTTTTTATTTTCACGTACATTTGAATAGAAGCCTATATTTTAGGTATGTCTTTTATGATCTGAGGATGATTTTAATGATATCAATTCTGAAAATGTTAATATATAGTTAATATAATTTTGTCCCCTTGCGTTGTCATTGACCACGACACTACAAAAATACCGGTTGCTCCTCAACTTTGGATATATGGGTTTCCCGTTCAACTTGGCACTGTCAGTACGCCACTGGGGTCCCTTGGTATACTGACATATTAAAGGCAAAGAAATCGATATCATCTATCATATTGGTTCTATAATCTTTGCACATAATATCGCTGGTTGCAATTCCATGTTGAGGTCTGAGGAAAGGCGAAGAAAAGTCGATAAATATTTTCGAGTTTAACAGCAGAACTGAGACATTTAATAGTGACTATAAGGGTGTGACCTCTCGAATACTATTTGATGTTATCCTCAGACTCTCTGTACCAATTGATCTGGGAACTCGAAAAACATGGATCAATGTTTTCTTCAAACCACAAAATATGCAATCAATCAATTATGTTACACTTAAGAGTGGATGAGAGTCGATTCGGCGAAATATCAATTTTTTGGTGATACCTTCCGGACGGTAGGAGATGACCAAACTCCATCATGGGGAAAACAGATATTTTTAGTACCTTCAAGATGGTTCAAGTTATAATCATTCAATTCATATCGCATAATTGTCAAACGTATACAGCTAAAATAACATTTTTAGCTGTCTAAACGCTTGGCAGTTATGTGGAATAAGTTAATTAGTTTTTACTTATAGCTACCATCTTGAAGGTTGAAAATATCTATGTTTCCCACGTATTGGAAGTTTGTAATCTCATATTGTTCAAAAGCAATCACCAAACAAATAATATTTCGTTGAATCGACTCCGTGCATTCTCAAGTATTCATTCATCAATAAAATATACAAAATTAAAAAATAATATGAAAATTAAGCATTTGTGATTAATTGAATTTTCTCACAAGGTTGAATAATCAATATAATGATACTCCGATGAGATGAAACATACAATATGGAATGCAAACTTTGATGTATTATTGAGCGAGCGTGGCCAGTAACTCAATTATTATACACTCTTTTGGCACTAGCATCCATTTTTTCATCACAAGGCTTACACTGTATAGAGGTCAGAGGTTGTTTCTCTGATCAAACTGAAATTTGGGATATGTGTACACAAAAATTCGTTCGACATATTATCACGTTCGAGTCTTGTCCTCTGCTTGAGTGAGGATTGGAAATTATTCACTGCTAACACCATCGACTTCATCAAAGCGAAATGTCATATTCACTAATATCAATTTATATATACAGTATATTAATTATCAGCAAGCTTAATTATAAAAATTGAAGTTATTTCCGTCCCAATTGGGTGTGTGAAATGTCTCATGTGCTTGTCCGTCGATAAGCGCTTTTGTCAGGAGTGACTGCAGACAAAGAATAGGTGATAGCCTTGTTTTGAGAAACATATGGCCATTATTTCTCATCATTCTATTTTCAATATAGATTGGATTGAACTCATCGATCGACCATAGTGATTTTTGTATCACATCAATTTTGATTATAAAACAAATTCAAGTCAAGTTTGCTCGATTGCATAGCGCTCGTTCTAGTTTTCCCAAAGAAATTAATCGAAATACATAATTATATATTTTTTTATAGTGCTCAATCAACCCACCAATAGCTAGGTTGTGCGAGGAGTACGAATGAATGGGTCATAATGAAACTATGAATTCACGGTGAATGAAAGTTCGTTTAAAGAAACCGTATCTATACAGCGGGATTCGAAATGATGACAATTTAAGAATGTTTTCGACATTTCTCCTGACTTGTGTGAGGAAGTCGAAATATTTTCATTGAAGGTTCACAGATCAGGTGATTAACCGATCAAATTACCGTTGTTTTTACTTTCTATAGGTTTTATGTTTGTCTTTGGACTTGGTGTAGCTGCTAAGCGAATGAACGTGAAAATTAGATTACTTTTTCGACCCCGACTGTTTTCTTCTCTCCTTTCTATAGCACAGTTCTTCGATAAGCTGCAGTTTATGTTGAATGTGCACGATGATATTTAGCAATATATTTGTTGACTTTCGTGTTTGACATTTCATAGGTGGCTTATGAGCTAAAACTGGAATTGTCTGGTTGTAAAATGAAATCAACTAATTGCCGTTCAATAATAATTTTATTTTTTCATTTATTGATGGTCTAATCAGCGATTTAATTGAAGAAATAATATTCAATGTTGGAAAAAGATGGATTAGCTTTCATAATTTCAATTCAATTTCACCTTTTAATAAGTAACAATGGCAGCTACGTCACTGCCTGGATAATGTATCAGCAATTGATGACCAAAAGCACTTCGAAAGATATCATATTTTGTTGAAGAGATTATAAAATAATGAAATTTGTCATTCAATTCTAATTCAAGCTTCATAGTCATACAACATATTGTTTTTATGCTTGTGTATATATCAAATATCATTATGATAACTCGTGATAAAAAAGTCACATCGCTTTTGAAGAACTTTGGCGATAAAGTTTGTTCTTCTTTTTTTATGTACCCTTTGAAAGAATTCACTCAGGAAGATTAAAATGCCAAAAATGTGCGCGAACTGTTTGTAAAGTATATATTCTCTGTGCTGTTTAGCGGTTTCTAGTCAGAACCGGTTCACGTGCATCAGAGTTTCTTGTAGGATTTTCTTGAATGTAGCACATAATATTCTGAAGAAATACAAGATAGAGACACGAACGAGCAGTTTTCATATCTTTTAAAAAAACTTCGTCTGGTCTTTAATATCTTCGAGAACTTTCCAATGAAAGTGATTTTAAGTGAAAAGTAAAAACCCTATACACACAATATTGGAAAAACTGGAAATAATTCTATTCAACTAAAATATAATAATCCTTCAATATGGATGAATTCCAATAGCGGCTACAAAACCTACATTCTGGTTCTGATTCCTGTATGTACAATTTACCTTTGATTGTATTATCGAATCATTTCATATGATTCCGGAAATTCAATAATAAACAACTACAAATGCATAATTGAATCATTCCAGTACAAACGTACATTTCATATTTCACATTCCTACAGTCAATTCATTATGCTTTGCTCTCTATAGATTCATTTCCTCTAGATTTCACTTTGTCTCGAATAACATTGTTTCCTTACTATATTCTATTTAATATTGAAATAACATTCGGCGTTAGTTCTTTGCGAAAGACGAAATACGATAGCCATTTTTTCTTGCAAATGAGAGAGATACGTTCGAGACAAGATGGTTCTAGAAGGGGATGGAATTTGATCTGACGGTGTGAAAAGCCTTGTTGAGCACGATGAACAATGCCGGTCGTTAGTCATTGCTCGACTTGAGCTAGCCATGCAAGTTGATTAACGTGGCACATTCACGCGCGCTTGCTAACCTCCTCATTAGCGCACAAATAGAACAAAACAAAACTTAAACCGACTCAAACTGAATGATTAGTGACTTGAGTGAATCGCAGTCAATCAGTTACAAGTGCGAAAAACAATCAATTGTCATTAATAACAAATCACGCTTAAAAGATATCAACAAATGAAGGTAGGCGTGCACACAGGGTATAAGCAGAGTCGGCTGAGGCAGTAGGCCTACCTAATGCATCTCAAGGAATTTTACACAAGGAATACCCTGCATATTTTATCCTGAATTGTCTCTAAGAGTTATAAGTTATAACAGAATCAAATTACTTGAATGTATCAGCGTTATTAATTAAATAAAATTCAAATTGGAATTAATTCAAATAAAAAAAATTCCCTGAAGGGTAGAAATGAGAACTTATACCCATTCTCGGCTTGGCATTGAGTACGCTATTGGCTTCATTCGAATATTATGCAGAGCAATGAGCTGCAACTATTTCCATTAACCCTGTTATTTATTAATTAATTCATTAATTTGTTCGTTACATCGAATACATGAAAATCATCATTTTTACTAGGATATTAGACTCGTCATAATAAAATGAAACAGAGAAATGTACAATGAATGGAATGTTACAATTATAAAATGTTACAATGAATCAATTGAATGTTAGGGAATAAAAATCATCCACATGATCTTATAGGCCCATTCACAATGCAACGCTAACGCTGACATTAACATGAACACCAACATTAACAAGAACATGAAACAAATGTCTGTTCACAATGAGAAAGAACATCAACGTGAACAATAACCAACAGCCAATCAGAAGTCCAGATTTTTCGCGCCGATTCCACTGCCATCTCACACGACTACCTGCTATCGCGTCTGTGTACTACGTCTGACATTTGACTCGATTTGACAGATGGGCCTATTCGAAAATAGATTTAGATGATCCTGCTTTTCAGTGTTGTATGTTTGGAGTTTTACCTATATTTTACACTATTGTCCTGGACCTAGAAGTCAAAGATCTGGGCTCAATCATTGCATGTTTGAAAAAGAAAGGGGAAACATAACCTAAAATTAAAATAGGCTAGGGACTCTTGCCAAAGTCGAAACAAGATGGAGGGACAAGTTCCGAACAACATCGTGATTGCTTCGTTGTACTTCGCCACCAGTCGTTGTTATTCGGAAATCGAAGGATTCTGATTGGCCGATTCTTACGTTTCGACACTAACATCAACATGAAAGCTTGGAGCTTGCAAGGTTTCATGTTCACGTTAATGATAGCGTTATTGTTAGTGTTGGTTGTGAATAGAACAACGTCATCCCATAAGGCAAACATTTCTCGCGTTAATGTTAGTGTTACGCGTTAATGTTAGCGTTGCATTGTGAATGGGCCTTATAGTTCATGGTTTAGAAGTGTATTTTGATAACATATTTGAGTTTGATGCAATCTGTCATTGACAATATATTTCCTTCGGTAAGTGATTTAACAATTCCAGGCCTATATAATGAGCACTTTTTTCATACGCCACTCTGTTATGTGTTGGAATTGACAGATTGTCACAATTTCTTGCGTTATACTCATGTCTGTCAGAGTTGATACTATAAGTATGTTCATTTTCGAAATCATACATAAAAACTTCTAGAATACAAACACTATGTAATGGCATGATCCTTTCTTTTGTAAATATTGATTGACTATTACCTCTTTTTCGCTCTAGTTAAGGTCATCACGGCATATTTGTGTGAGGAAAAAATTCTTTTCAGAGCTGTTTCTGAGCTGCCCCATACATACATTTCATAGGTTGCAGTTGAGTGAAAATTAGCATGATGCATAGTTTTTAGTTGCTCTTGGTTAATCAAATTTCTCATTTTGAATAGCGTGCGACAAATAAATATTAGCTTCTTTGATATATATAATCAGTATGGGAATCCCACCCAAGGTGTTGGTGTATTATTAATCGTAAGAATTCACCGTTATTACTAGTTTTTTATTGTGAATTACCAGAAAGGATTATGAAATCGATGGGTTTTTTCTTCAATTTAAATTCAATGAGATTCGATTTTTCCTTGTTTCAACTTTTAAATAATAGTAAGTTAGCATTGAACCACTCATGCAGTCTATCAAGGACTCGTGCTGTTTACATTTCCTAATCAAGTTGATTGTTTGCCCAATTACCAATACATTGGTATCATCGACCAGAGTAACTTCAGGATGGTATCATAAAAAGGGCGGAAGATCATTCACGTTCAACAAAAATAGCAGAGGGCCTTAAATTGACCCTTGCGTAAGTACGCCAGTATGGATGTTTGTCCAGTCAAATGAGATCCTAACATCGTTTCTGTATATAAATTTTATCAATTTTGCCTTCTGCCAGACAGGTATGATTCTAGCAACATGTTAACAATACCTACTTCAAACACCGAAATGAATCAGTTTTTTGAGAAGTAGGGAATGCCACACACTATCAAAAGCCTTGGAGAGGTCACAAGACAGTCTCAAAATGAAGGTTTTAGCGTCTAAAGCAGTCAAGATTTTGATTACGAGGTGATTTATAGCTTGCACTGTGAATTTTCACTTTTTAAATCTAAATTGGCTATTTGAGAGTATATTTCCAGACTCAACAAAGTCAGTCAAGCGGTTCTACAATGCGCATTTAATTACTTCGAGAATACATGCAAGACCGATATTGGTCTAGAGTTGGATGCATTATTTTTATCACCTTTTCAAAATAAGAACATTACTACACTTTATTAGATGTGATCAAAAACCATATATATCTTGAGTGTGTTTGGATTTGAGAGTACTTATGATACTTCTTGTTCAGATACAGGTTTCAAGTATATAGAGAATTTGCATTGGTGTACTCCATCTTGGGTCGGTATATGCTATTTGCGAGTGCAGAAATATGTGTTGTTAATTAAGCAGCAATGTCAACAAAATAGTTTTTAAAGTTATTTGCAATTTCACTCTGGTTTTGCACCAACTTATTATTAACACATTGTTGGGAATATGATTAGTATTCGAAGATTGAGACTGACCAATTTCAAATTTTATAATATTCCACGTTTCCTTAATTGGAGTTTTTGCATTCCTTATCTGTTTCTCTACGAAGCTTTTTTCAGCGCTTCTTATACATTTTCTATACTTAGATAGTTAGATTCAAAGTTCTTTGAATAGCTCTGATCAGGTAACACTCCACATTTCGCTGATTGCGTCTCTCAAAACTTTTTACCACTTATTCCGTAATCCATTCTTTGTCACATGATCTATTTGACACCGTTTTCATTGGGAAACATGCATTGTAAATACTTGTATACGCGTCCGTGAACCAGTTCCTCATTTCGTTTACATCTGACGAATCCGTAACATTATCCCTATGTTCTTCGGCAAGTTTCAATTCGTAATGTTCACCTCGCTAAATACTCTCTTTCAAACATGTGATTTCGATAAGGGCTTAAATCTTTTGATAATTTGACTAATTTGACTAATACAAATTAATTGTGCGAAGTGATCGGATATATTGATTTTTTTTTATCCCACTTGAGAAACACTCACTTGATACGTTTGTAAAGATATTGTCAATAAATGTAGACGGAGATTTCGTCACTCTGGTAGGTTCGCTGATTTTGATGATCATATCAAACTGGGCTAGAAAATCGATGATTTTCATAACTTCGCTTATTTTGGTAGAGAAATTGATGTTAAAATCTCCCGTGATAACTATTCTCTTATTCTTGCCATCAATTGATATTGCCTCCATCAGTTAAAACAATTTGTCTAAAAACAATTCAAATGATGCCTGTGATGATCTATAAATTTGAAATACGACTAAGCTAATACTAATAAGACTAATACTACGACTAAGATGGTTTTTGCGTGAAAATGTTCGATTGATGATATTTCGATAAATTTTTCGAAACTAAATGCCATGAGATCAAAACGTTCAATAAATGTTGTTATCTAGTGTTTTATAAAAACTCCCATTCCACCGAGGTATGAAGATCTACACTATAAGGCATTTTAGTATTTGAATATGAATATATGTACAGTTAGGTTTTCGCTCACATTTTTGTCCATGTTTCCACTAATGAAGTGAGTATGTTGGGAAAGCAATGGGATAACACCGTAACATATATTTTCGCATAAATATGTAGCTTTGATCAAAGTGTTTTCAATTTGTCTTATTATGCCTTTTACCTGTTGAGAAGTCCTGCTCACGCCTATTTAGGCCTATATGAAATAAAATAATGAACCGGTTTAGTAGAGGTATACGACTATCCACACATTATTACAGACAATCATTTCAATCAAACAGATTAGTTCACAGTTTGTACAGATTATTCTTTTATGATCACGGGGATGTCGATTCAGATGAATATTCGTTTTTTGGTGTAAGCTATCGCCCGATACGAGATATCATTTTGATAGGCTTTTAACAGAAACACATATCGCTTCAATGCTTTCAAAATAATTAAAATCACAGTAGCAACCTTTTTGGGAGTTATAACAAGTTAACAGGTATAGTTGAAACTTGACGTTTTTACTGTATTCATGTAGAAATAAATATACTGGTATCCAAGTTATACCGGCAAATATAGCTGAGTGGTTAACGCACTCGCTTTATGTGATCCGGGAGGTGAAGGGACATTTCGGACCTGGTTCGATTCCCGCCACCGCCCATCTTTACAGGGCTTTTTGGTGGTTTCCTTCTGTAGTCCAGGCTAATGCCGGGATGGTTTTTACAATATGGGCCACGACCGCTTCTTTCCCACTATCCTATTCCACCTCTTCACGATAAGAGTCATACAGACACTTGTAAAACCCACGAGGTACAAAAAAAAAAGATACAATCCTACAGTATACCAACACTATATGGTATTGAAAACGATATACGTTTCTCTAGTGTTGGAAATTTGAAAATGTTTTACCTGCAAAAGAATATCACAATCGACTCTTATGGGCAATTAAGGACTCATAAGCCCCAGTTGTTTGAGTTGTTAATTGTTTTTTTCCATCCTAAATTTGGATTTTCTAAATTTTCATGGTTAATTTAATCTGTGATATGAACATATTTGAAATTATGTAAATTTAGGAATACAAGTGGAAATTATTGTATATTTGGAGTTGTCTTTTTTATTATACAACACATCACACATCTTTCTAGAATGATCAATCAAGTGCACCGTGTACATACTCTTGATTGGATATTTTATGACGAGGAGTGATGTTACCCTCTCCTCCGATAATTCGAGCGAGATGAGATGGAAGAGAGATGACTCGAGTGGGAAAGAGGAAGAGTAAGAGAGAAAGAGAGAGAGAGAGAGAGAGAGAGAGAGAGAGAGAGAGAGAGAGAGAGAGAGAAAGAAAGAACGAGAAATAGTTGATGAGAGTGAACTGTATGGAGACGGCAAAGCAAATATCACAGTAACTTTGTTATTGTCCTTATGGGTACTATAAAATGAGTATCAGCCTGCCAACTAATAAGGTATCTATAAAATGATACTCCATGAAGCAAGAACAAAAAAGTATCCATTAAAAGAATTTCTTTGTAAGTTTTCAAGAGAAGGGATTCCCGTATGCACTTGAACTATACCTATACCTGATATATATATATATATATATATATATATATATATATATATATATATGAATATATATACATACATATACATGTATATAGTATATACATATATATATATATATATATATATATATATATATATATATATATATATATATATATATATATATGTATATATATATATATATATATATATATATATATATATATATATATATATATATATATATATATATATATATATAGTCTGCATTCATAATTATAATTATTTATATATCATTGATTAGGCATCGAGGTAATAGAAATTTTATTCCATCATAATCTATTTAATAGACAACATGAACAATGGTGATATTATTACTATTATTATTGATGGTGTTACGAACAGAATAATTGGAATCATCGGAGTTTCACTATTCACAATCAATTACGCGTGAACGGTAGAGTTGATTAATTGAATAAAATTTAACGAAGTAGCTATTTCAATTAGATTTGATTCATGTCCTAATCGCATAGCAAATGCTCGAGGTGGATATATGTGTATTTAGTTATAAGTATCTGCAATCATGAATTGTTTATGTTCATAGCCTGATCAGAACAAAAAAAAAATGATTCAGTGTATGTGTTCCTGAAATACAAACATCCACACAATTCATGTCATTCTGTTCAGGTGCAAAATGAAATATCCTAGGGGAGTATCAAATGAGTTAACAAGAGACATCAAACGAATTAAGGGGGGGGGGGGGAGAAGTAAAATCAAACTTTTGTCTGCGCTAGAATATTGATATGATGAAATTGTCAATGGATCCATCTGCTGCAAACTATGTACAATAAATGTGGATGAAATTTATATGTATTTTAGGTATACAATCTTATCGAACTAAAATTTCAGAATGCTGGTATATAACTGGTAATTTACTTTTCATATATGAACTTCATAATATGAGTGTACAGTAGCATCATCTGCTTGTAGTTCTTCTCAATTATTTCATCTATATTCATCATGTCATAAATAATGCATATAATGGATGAATTAAATACAAATGTAATGAATACAGAATAATCATATAACTCTAAACAGACTAACGTAGACTCTGACTCTGGATCATGGCTCACATATACTGGCTCTTACATATATATACACACATACACACATATATATATATATATATATATATATATATATATATATATATATATATATATATACATATATATAAATATATAGATATATATATTTATAAATGTATATAAATATATATATATATGAATATATATATATATATATATATATATATATATATATATATATATATATATATATATATATATATATATTCATATATATATATATATATATATATATATATATATATATATATATATATTATATATATATGGAGAGATAGAGATATAATTGTCCTACGCGAAGTCAGTTTTCAAACTCCTGAATATTATTTATTTAAATATATATTGGGTTTAACGATGCACTGTGATGATAACTAAGATATTGGCTTCGTATGATCGAATAATGAGGTGATGGGATGATGAGAGGAAAGTTTCTTAGGTAATGGGAAGAATAGTGGGGAGGAAGCGGTCGTGGCCTATATTGTAGAGACTATCCTGGCCTAGACTACAGAGAGAAATCACAAACAAACTCTGTAAAGATGGATGATGGTGGGGATCGAACTGAGATCCGATTCACCCTCACCTCACCTCTCGGATCACATGAAGCGATCGTGTTAGTGACGGAGCTGCATGTGCCGGTATAAAGGACGAGTTCTGATGATACAAAGCTTCAGAGAGAATTTAGTGAAGTCGTATCGATCTACATGTAATCCTTTGAATTTTTACATACCTTCCGCAACATATTTCTCAGTATCTGGTTATAGGTTAGTACAGCATTTCAAAAGAGCTGTGGATGCATGAAATTGATGTCACATGTTCATATTTCAATAATATCTATATCATTCAAAAATATCATTGTTTGAAATGTTTGAATAATAATGAATAATAATGTATTTTATTTGTATCGGTTTTAACGATTGACGACGCTTTGTATGATAAATAATGTCCCTAATTCAATGACAAATGAGGTGATAAGTAGATGAGAAGAAAGGTTATTCTTTCATGTGTTTCGGACAGTGGGAATAAATCGGTCGTGGTTTGTTCTGAAGGAATTACTCCGACTACTACTGTGAAACCACGGAAATACTCTGTGGGGATGATGGAGCATGACGAAAATCGGACCCTGGTCGCCTGAATGACGATTCAGGGCGCTACCGACTGATTACTTGTCTTTGTTCAATTAATACGCGTTCCGTTGTACTGTATAGCATCATAGCACCATTTTAATCACAACACATCGCCATTGGCTTCAATTGGTGTTGAACATTTTTCAAAATTTGTTGTCGCAATATTTTGTTGTTGCTGATTCACGTAAAGTAACCATACAAGTGAGAATATCTGATTGTCTTGTCAGTTGAAGCAACAAGAAATCTGCTCATCACTTTAAGTACCTTGATATAAAACATTTTCTCAAGGAAACCCCGGTTTTGAAATGTTATAAAGTTGTTTTTCTGACATCAGCAAAATGGATGCAAGTCAAAGTGACTTTTGTAAACACCTTCCGGGATATTTGCGAAGCACAAACAACAAGCAAAAGGAAAAGTTTTGCTCTCTTTGTTCTTGGAACTGTATCCTCCGGTCGTGTGCATAAATATTATTCATTCATCGAGGATAATGTGGTTTTAAACTTACCAAAGACGTACAAACTTGTAAATAGATTTGATGTAATTATATTACATAAGGAGTATCGAAAACGGGCTTTTCGTAATTTCAAAGTCTCATCCCTATTATTGTGTACACTCGATCGTGAGCGGGCTGGTTTTGTATTGAAAACTTTTTCAATCTTTCAATAGTGTTTTCGTATAAGTTGGCTTACAGCATCAGTGATATTTTTCTTAAATAAGAAAAACTCTTGGCTCTAAACTCTTAGATGAGTGATGAGTCAACGAAGTGCAATATGGCAAATAGAAATATAACAGTTGTCAGTTTTCTTCATCATTATTGTACCAAAGATTAAGTCAAAATTAACAAGTGACTGTAAAATCATTACGGTGCTGTATGAAATAATAATATTATTATAGTACAAGCTTTCCTTCTCCGAGACGTTTCCGTCTAGTTGATTTTGTTTCTTATTCGTTTCATTTTTGTACATTAATTCATATTCTGAACAGAATGTATTTCTGTGAAAAGAATCAGTAATTCGTATTCTAGATGAGTTTCATAATGAAACCTTTTTGGGATTTTGTATTTGTTATTCTGGGTTTTTATAAGATACTCGTATTGCGAAGGACGATTATGACCAATTTAAAACAAAAGTATGTATTCAAAGCATGTTGTTTGTCTTGTTTCCTGTTTTATTTTCAACAAAACGAATGTTGGGTATTCAGACTCCATCTGGCTCAGTCAGTCAAAGCTCTGACTTGAAAACTGAAGTCAAGAAGGGCGTGAGTTCGAGTTCCGAATAAGGCACGGGTTTGAATAAAAATCATTTATCTGTCGTCCGCTGATTTGTAGCCATATAAATAACATGAAGAGAATAGGTGGGATTGTCAAGTCATAGTTATATCATATATATATTTATATATATATATATATATATATATATATATATATATATATATATATATATATATATATATATATATATATATATATATTCATAAATATAACGTATACCTATATCCTGATCATCGTATACAACATCTCATCATATATCAATGAATCAACAAACTTATTTTATGTCAATTCAAGTGGCTAGAAGACTCTGTTGCCTGACAGGAAAACTGTTCCGTCTCCAACAGAAACCCGTACGTAGCCCACTGAAACTGTACAAGATTGAAATCTCATTGCAGTTCGTGACACAAATTAATCTTAAATGAAAAGTCAACTTTTGAACTATCAGTATTGGCAAAGTGTAATAACGTTTTTTGAGATGCAACGAAGTATCGAAGTTCTAATCGAACATGAAATCGGTTTTCTAAATGCCCGGTCAGCTGGAACTTCACGAGTTGTCGTTTTCAATTTTTTTTTTAAGTTTTGCGTGACAGCTCAGACCATTGAACGCACGTTGCTCGGACTGGAGAGGACAGCTACTTTATGTTTATGAAGTTGTTTCGAAACCATGCAAGATTCGATTATGATTATTGTTAGCCAGGGGCATACTGGGAAAAAAGTGCCCGGGCGGGGATTAGAAATAGGGGCCCTGATGGAAAGTAATGAAATATATATATTACTTTTTTTATTAGGTCATATACACTGATACAGAAAGAAAAACACAATTTCAACAAAAAAACATCCACAAAGCCCTTCAAAAAAGGCTTAACTGTGGGTCAAAAAAGTGATTTATAAGTACAATTCAAATTCGGACGTATTTCTCAAACATTAAAAGCATAATCGAAAAACAGAATACCCATTATATAAATAAATTCACAAGCCGTGATCTGTGGTAAGGTGCACAGTAATTATTAGTGTGCGTATAATGATGCAATCGCTAACTCAAAATAAGTGGTATTATATTTAATAGATAAACACAATTGAAATCTAATACCCAACCTCGATCTATAGGACACAATATCAGCTGTTTAAAGGTTCCGAACACAGCTAAACAGCGTTGGGCGGCGATAGCCTTCTTGGCACCTGGGCCAGTCCGCGCCTCCGAAAAAACTAGGTTCATAAAGGGTAGTATAAAAACCTTTTTAAAAATAATTCCTACCCACTGGGCTTCTAGGATTTTATTGGGTTCATTAGGCCCTACTTCATATTTTCCAGATTCATCGTTGGTTTACTTTGCAAAAATGTCACGTTCGGGTTATGAAATATATTTAGGTTTATACATGTATAGCAATTTTAAATGGATTATTTGTATTGAATAACTTGAAAAATTGAGATCATGCTCTTATGAAGTATTCTAATTTGGAACCTTGTTTTTGACACAGTTGGAACTATCTACACACAACCATAGCAGAAGAGTTCAATTCTATTTGGTATTGAGGAAGCACAACCACCCCAGAATTGATTATATTTCTGATATACAAGTTCTGATATATTTATCCCGGGAAACAAGTCCGATTATTGCCAAATTCATTAGCCTCAAGTCTCATTCATCGTACAATTTGTATTATGATTAAATTCTCAATTATTAAACCAGTCCACAAAATGGAGCTCATACATTGAGTGAAAACTACAGGCCCATTGCAATACTTCTGTCAGTGAATAAAATCATGAGAAGATATGTATGTGCCTGACCAATCAATATATTACTTGCATGGATTTAATACAATGAGGATTAGATATTAAGAGCCCTCATCTTAGCTGAGAATGTTTTTCTTCAAAATGCTCGACCCAAGTTTAATGTGCGTTAAAATGTTTGGTTGTGGGTTGAAAAGTGAAAAGGGAATAGTATTGAAAGAGTTCCAGTAACCACCGCTAGATGGAGGAGTTTTTCATTTCAAAATTTGGACAAAATCTAGTTACATTACACACTTTGGCCAAGGAAATTTAGAAAACTGTGAAATTACAGGCAAATCAGGATTTTGAATTCAATTCAATAGTTTATTTGTCCGTAGAAATCACAATACATAAGTGAAATATATATTATACACTTAACAGGATGTTGGACTCGTCAGATATAATATAAAATAAAGTGACTAATGTCAGTTAGAGACATAATTAGATACAATTAAAAAAGGCCTAATGGTGATAGTTGAATTAATTAAGGCCGTTACAATGATAAAAATTAACGTAATTTAAAATTGAAATATAAAAATATCAAATAAAAGTATAAAAATAATTCGAGTCAGATACAATAAAATGATGAGTCAGATACAATTTTACTCGATACCAGTAGATTAGAAGACAATATTCGAGTTGAAGAACTCATCTACTGAGTACATCGCTTTTTCAAGTAAATATCTCTTAATGACTGTTTTGAAGACATTTATATTATTTGTTGTCATTATTTCCTCTGGCAGATGATTATACAGTTTTATTCCTAAATAAAATACGCTTTTCTCGTAAGCTCTTATGTTATGCGCTGGTATCACCAACTTGTTTCGATTTCTTGTTAGGTGTTGATGATTATCTGCATTCATAGTGAGTTGTGACTTATGTTTAAAAATAAATAGCAATGTCTCTAGGATGAATACGCTTGGAATTGTTAGAATTTCTTCTTTTATGAATGATTGTCTGCAATGTCTATTTCTGCGAGATCGGACTAGAGTTCTTATTGCATATTTTTGTAGAATAAATATCCTGTTCATTCCGCTCTCAGAGTGACCCCATATTGACACTCCGTAAGTGGCAATTGAGTGGAAGTACGCGTGATAAACTAGTTTAAGTTTATTCTTACTGACTATGTCACGGAGTTTAAAAAGAGCGTTTATAGCTGTACGTAGCCTTATGGCTACGTTATTCACGTGAGTATCCCATCTTAGATTTTCGTCGATTACTATACCCAGGAACTTTGCGTCGGTGACGGTGGTGATTATTGAGCTGGAAGAGCGATCATGAAGAGTGAGTGATTCGTTAGTTCTTTTCGACTTTATTTGTAGGACGTTCGTTTTGTCAGTATTCAAAAGCAGATTGTTTGAAGAAAACCAGTGGTGCAGCTTGCATAGGACCTCTTCCGCTTGAATCTTGAGCTCTTGTACGCTTCTACCATACACAAGAGCATTAGTGTCGTCCGCGAATGTGATCAAGGTAGTTCCCCTCATATAAGTAGACAGGTCGTTGACATAAATTAAAAATAGTAAAGGTCCTAGTATTGACCCTTGGGGTACTCCAGCGTTTATAGGTGCCCACTGTGATTTGATAACACCTTCATTATTCGTCAATTCCACTAGCTGTGAGCGCTCCGTAATATAAGAATTCATCCAGGAATTTGCAAGTCCTCTTATCCCACATTTGTTGAGCTTATAAACTAGTAGAGGATGGTCAACACAGTCGAATGCCTTGGAGAGGTCACACGAAAGTCCCAAGACTAATTGTCCTCCATCGCGTGCGTTGAGGATCTCATGAATCAGGTGATTTATTGCCTCGATTGTTGACCGACCCTTGCGAAACCCAAACTGAGATTCTGAGAAGAAGTTATTGTTTGATAAAAACTCAGTAACACGGTTCAGCATTACACGTTCCAGTATTTTTGAGAACGCTGGGAGTATAGAGATGGGCCTGTAGTTCGCAACGTCGTTTTTATCTCCTTTCTTGTAAGCGGGAATAACTTTGGCTTTCTTGAACATATCAGGAAAAACACCTGTTTGCATTGATGCATTACAGATTGCTTTCATTGGTGAAAGAATAGCTTTACTCGTGCTTTTAATCAACTTCATTGATAGGCCATATATATCTTGAGTAGATTTAGGTTTGAGATTGCTCATTATTTCTATAAGTTCATGGTCACTCGCCGGAGTTAAGAAAATTGATCGTGCTATCCAAGAGCTGACCATTTCAGGGCCTGGGAGTGTACTTTTAGTGATGCTAGATGTCAGTGTCGAAGCTACCGAAACAAAGTAGTTATTGAAGTTGTCGGCTATCTTGGCTGGTTCATTCACTTCTTGGCCACCTATTATGATGCTTTCAATTGGTGTAGGTGGAGCAGTATTCCCAGTCTCCGTTTTGATGACCTTCCAAACTTCTTTAATAGTGTTGCTGGCACTGAAAATTTGTTTTTCAACGGCACACTTTTTAGCGTAACGTAAATATTTCCTATATTCATATTTGGCAATCTTGAATTCCTGGAGCAGTCTCTCCTTTTTAGTCACGTTAGCTAACTGTTTCATGTTGCTTAGAGCTTGTCTTCTTAATCTAACATCTTGTGTGATCCAACTTTTATCTGCACATATATTCCTTGAATATTGAAGAGGGAAACAGTTATTGTAATAACTTAAATACAAATTTAGAAAGTCTTGAGTCATATTATTCACATCTCTGATTCGTGAAATATTCTCCCAGTCGGTAGATTCGAGCATATTTATAAATCGATCCATGTTTGTTCTACTGAATATCCTATTTTTCTTATACAATTGCTCAACCTTTTGCGGTGCTTCATATCCTAGTTTGATCTCCATAATTTGTGCTGCATGGTCTGACACATTGTAATTCTTGACTAGACAGTTGAACATATTTTCAGGTACATTTGTGAGAATATTATCTATACATGTTGATGAAGTGTTTGTTATCCTTGTTGGAGAATTTACAGCGATTATGATACAGTATTGAGCTAAGATGTCTTGCATCAGTCTTACTTCGTCAGAGTCCTTCAAAAAATCTATGTTGAAATCACCAGTTACGATTACCTTTGGATTGTTTTCATTATGAGAAAAAACTTTATCAAGTAATTTGATAAGGTAGTTGGTGAATATCCTAAAACAACCTTGTGGAGATCTATATAATGTGATTACGATCAATACTCCTATGGTCGCTATTTTAATTTCAATTGCCGAGATTTCGAAATGTTTCTCAATACTTAGCCTTATTAGATCTTCTCGATTATTGACCTGAGATAGGACTAACTTCTCACTTAAAAATATGCTTACTCCACCATGAAGAAAGAGTTTTCTACAGAAAAAAGAAACATTTTTAAATTTATTGATATTGTAGAGGGGTAACTCCTCCTCTTTGAGCCAGTGTTCACTCAAACACAGGATGTCTATATTTTCATTGTTCAGCGCGCATTCCAATTCTAAGGTCTTTGTTTTCCGCAGTGATTGAATATTTTGGTGTAGGATTCGAAGAGATTGCGCTTTCTTCCCTGTAGTCCCATTGCTGCATTTTTCTTCTAATGGATGATATTGAGAAGATTCTTCCTCCATCGTTCTTGATTTGGCAGCATCTTGTGGCATGTAATGGTTGGGGGATTTCCCTTCTCCAACAATAGCCACTTTTCTAAAAAAGTAGGCTTCTCTGGGTTTTTTAGCCATGTCGAACTGGTTCTATTTTCTGCGGGAATATGGATAAGCAAAGTTGAACTCAAGGATGTGCGTTTGTAATTTATCCCTTCTATTATTCTGTAACCGGAAATTAAGCAATGAAAACCATCAAATTGGACACATTTTGATTCAATTATTGCTCCAAAATGAAATTATTCTTCAATTTTCGTTTAAACATATCCAATTGTGAGGGTATTATCTATTCATTACATTTTACCGCAAGTCCGTAGTGTTTGTAGTTCTTGAGATAAATGTGGCGAAAGTGCACCCTGTAAATCTGCCTAAGATGCGGGCTCTTAAGTCATAGCTACAAAAGATATGAACAAAGTCACTTGTGATTTACTTTACTATTCTCTTCAGCGGTTGCATTCTTTAATATTCATTATAATTGCCTACTTTTTTTAACCAGAATACAAAAATAAAGCTGAACATAGCCACATGTAACGAGGAACCATGTAACAGGAGAATACAGAGTCTTAGAGCCAATTTATGATAATACATAGGGGTAACAAGAAATAGATTTTTTGATACCTTCACTATTCAACAAGGTACCTTTAGAAATACTCATTTTAGAGAAATAATCATAAGCAAAAACAAAAATAGAAATAGAAAAATGGATTCGCAAAAATGATGTTTCAAATTAGAATACCTTCGAATTGGCCAGGATATCATTTATTGTTTACTTGTAATGTAATTAGGAAAGGTAGCTCAAGTGATTGAGATTAAAATCAATTTTTTAATATCTTATATTACGAAAGAGATGATTCATTTCATTTCCCAGATTTAAAGATACAATAAGATACAATCCCGTATTCAGTGATTAGAAAAACTTTGAGAATGATTCAAGAACAGAAAATTATGAATATGTTATATTGAAAGAGAAGTTAATCTTGGTGTAGGAAGAATATTGAGGCCTACTCATTTGTAATTACTTTTATCATTTCATAATTCAGAAATCTAGCATTATGAGGAATTAAGCTGACAATAAGAAATCGGGATCCGTTAAGCCAAGCTCAGACAAAAGGCATCATGGAAATTTGATTTCGTTGATCATTGACTTCTAAAAAGTAATTATCGAATTGAAGCAAGAACACCATGAAAATTAAAAGTTTTTTACTAACGAATTATAAGATGAAGAAGGTTTTGCCCTCGACTTTGAAGACTTGCAGGTTTCTATCGATAAGTTGACTAAATAATAGTGTAATGAAGAATTGACTCTGCGAGTGCCAGCGAATAATCTCGATCAAAATATATTGCTCTTCATGAATTGAATACAGAAAATGAAAATTCCGAAAAACGTATCAATACTCATGTAAATAACCACAAGTCTCAGGAATACTGAATGCATATACATATATGTTTTGTTGAAAGCTTTCACGACTCATTATGTAATCAATTATCAAATCTTTATGGATAATTAAAAGTCGAAAATGACCACTATATTGTAGTCGAAACGTCGGGCAATTAAATAAATATATCTTCGTCAACGCGACTTTTAATTATCCATAAAGATTTGATAATTGATTATATATATATATATATATATATATATATATATATATATATATATATATATATATATATATATAAGTATATATATATATATATATTCATATATATATATACACATTTATATATATATATATATATATATATATATATATATATATATATATATATATATATATATAAATATATATATATATACATATATATTTATATATATAAATATATACATATATATATATATATATACATATATATATATATATATATATATATATATATATATATATATATATATATATATATATATATATATATAAATATATTAAAATATATATACATGTATATACATGTACATTTATGATATGATGGATATTATCATCACTGAAAAGTGAAAAATACCACCTCGTCGGAGAATCGAACCCCGGACCTTTTTCTTGATACGCAACTGCCCTTAACCATCTGAGCTGAACTCAGTTACCATGTGATGCACTATGGGCATACACGACCAATTACACTGTTCTCCGGATTAAATCTTATAGGAGTAGGCGGGAATGTAAATATTGTAATATATATATAAATATATATATATATATATACATGACTATAGATCTCCGAACATCAAGATCGGAAAATAGATTGGAAGAGTCGATTATGAATCGAAAATTTTCATTTATTTTATAAGCTCCCGAAAACATTAGCTCTCGAACGTTCGCCCAATGAATTGGGATGAGGTACTGAGAGGGGGACGTGTCGATAATAAATTAATAATCTAATCTCTCTCTCTGTATCTTCGTTAGTTATCAATAAACGATACAAATTATGTTCAACTGATCTGATTAAGAAGTTTTAGTTTAAATAATTCATAGGCTATGTTGGTGAGGTCAATCGAAATGAAAGTATTGTCTGTGGCATTATCTGTTGTCTGTGGCAGTTTCATACTACATCCTGTACGTTTGATATCATTAGATTATCATATCTGCCTATAATCATCATTATTTGTATCATTAGTTTTTAATAGCAATAAAAGTTTCTCTCGTCATTTTTTTGTCTTGAAGTGTTTTTACATTTTGTGAGTCAACTTGAAGATCAGAGGATTTGTAAATATCTAGTGTTACACTTTTAAACAACTTTTGATGCATTTTTATTCAACTTTCTAACTTTTTCATATGGTTATATTTCGTTCCGAATGGTTCAGTGTCTCCAATGGAGGTGTGATTTTTCACCTAATAAACAGATTACTTTAGAAATTCACAATGGTTTTGAAAAATTCTCACTCTCTCACCTATTATTAAAGTATGTTCCTTAATTTTTGATGATGCAAAAAAGTTTTCTCAAGGAATTTGAAATATTAAATTTCGATACAATTCCCGTTGTTTGAATTGGGAAAGATACCAACGAAACTGGTTTTTAAACGAGCGGGTGACTGGGTGATGGATGGATGATGTTCACAAATACCCGTGCCTTGACTCGAACTCATACCCACATTGACTTCAAATTCTAAACCAGTACTTCGAATGACTGCCTGACTATAGAGTCTACCAAGTTTCCACTGTGAAGTTATCAAAAGTTGAGGGCACCTTCACTTGTATGTAGCGATCTTCGGGTTCAAAATTGAACGCGCTACCGCAGCGCCACCTCGACAACATAAGTTCATCGATCCATTTGCCGATGTAAGCAAGAATTAGAAAAGTTAGCAGTGTGTAGAGGCCCATTCGGATTTGTGAAGACGCTACCGGATTCATGCATTTGTCCAAGATATTGTAATGTAGGCTAAATACGTAAATAAATATGCGATGATTCGAATTCTGTATTATGTATAACGATTGGTTGTGATTTAGTGATTTATATCCTTGAAAATGGTGAAGAAATAGTTCAAGTCTATATTTCCAGTTTTTATCCTTCAACACACTATCAATTCAAAATTGAATTATACTATATCTGTTGAATTCAATGGGTAACATCATTATTATTATTTTTCATTTGCCATTAGCAAAGATTTGTGGGCAAAAAGATAGGTGCGAATATATTAAAATGTGCATTCATAATTCGGTATGTTCAGTCACAGCTAGGTTGATCTAAATTCAGCAATTACTTCTTATTCACTGTCTACCTGTAACCTATAACTATCATTGCCTTTAATATATTCGTATTCAGCCACATGCAGCCCTATATGAAATGAAGACTAAAGAAAATTGAGAATTTTACCACCGAACGGCGAACACTTATGCTATATTAAACGCCATTGGCCTTAAAGTGAATTATGAATATTCATTTATATTTTAAATGAATTTATTTATATTTCGCTTCGCTCATCCAATTATAGACCCACTGTCATTATTATTATTATCATCATTATCATCATATTATTTTTCGTGGTTCCCCTTTGCACTTCAATTGCTTTGGGTATGAACATGTTTTCTAATTCTTTTTAATTGATGGTCTCTGCGATTAAACATACTCTACACATCAATTTATACAAAGTGTGACCTACAGCAAGCATGCATGTCTCAATCGGCTTATACCTTTTATTGAACAGAACTAATTGTAATATTAATTAATCAAATTCAAAAGCATATATCCGATAGAATGCGCCAAAGCATATAGAAACCTCATTATTGGACGTAAATAGAATACGTAATTTGAGAATTGTTTCAACTGGCAATATAATATTTACGGTAACCACTGTAAAATAATTGAAATTAGATTTCCCGATTCGCGTTTCCATTTCAAACCCCGATGCGTAAACTATAGCAAACTTTACCACTCCCATCCACACAGCAAATCAGTTTCGAATAGAAATGGCTACTCTGGGGTTTCAGGGACTCTGGTTTCCAGACCGAACAGAAGAGATGTCATCAAAATAACGACTTGACAGGTTGGTTTTCGATTCCACTCGGTCCGTTCTACACACTTGTCGTCACAAGTGATAAATTGTTACGAAATAATGTGAGTGAGGGTGCTTTACTATAGATATATTGTGTGGTTTAAACTGAATCACCGAATCACCACATCTATTATTATACAGTATACTTTTTAAATAGCTTTTAGGAGAATAAAACATACGAGCGAAAACAGTTTGGTGGCGATTGAAACCTGACGCAAAAATCGAAACTCCATCAAATGTTTCGAGTAGGGTTTCAAAGCCAAACTCTGTCCTCTTGAGGGGAAAATCATTCATCACCCTTACTTTCAGGCGCTATCGAGCAATAAATCAATTTGCCAAAGTTCTCGTTATAGTTACCAGTATCACAATAGAAAACGATACTGCTAGATAGAATTGATCTCTTCCAACTGTTGTAGTATTTTTCATCCATCTTCACACAACATAGCCTCTTGTTTGCCACTTATACGGTTTTTTTAGAATATGTCTGGAGTTGGCGTTCCCATAATTCATTTCGTTTTTTCCTGTTATATATTTGTATTATGGTTTCGTTGATAGCTCTGTTCATATGCTAAAGTCAGAACCCATTGTGTGGCTACGTATTTTTATAAACATGTTTTTCACAAAAGTTTAGACTGACTGAATTGTCCTACTTACGCCATACCCACGATTTCTCAAAGAATGGATGATATGCTGCTATGCTTCAAGTATTCCTTCATTAAAATTTATATCTTTCATCGCGAACACACTTATTTACTACGTTTTGATATCGTAAGTAGTTTTTTCTTTCATCTTATTCAGTTGGGTGCATGAAGTTTTAGCGTAAAGTCTAGTCATTTCTAGCATGATCTCTCTCTCTCTCTCTCTCTCTCTCTCTCTCTAAATATATATATATATATATATATATATGACCGTGATTTATACTGTTTGATGAACGTCGCACGTCAACGAATAATTAACATGTATTGCAGGGTGAATGAAGAAGAGCTATGACACGCAAAGAATCTATTAGCATCCCATTGATTCACGAATTACTCTTTATATGTATCAGCTACATTCTGTAGACAGCGAGACTGAAAAAGCGTTGCTTTGCTCTCTTCCCGTTTTCCTCCATCTCAATACATTCTTAAGCTCTATCTCATTGATTTTGTATTTGTTTCTTGTAGCGGCAACCAGCAGCCTGCTTCTCTCCGCGGCTCATCCCATTTTCTCTCTTTCATCTCCCACCTCCTTCCTCCTACCTCCTTCAGCCGTTTCTCTTCTAGCCTACAGCGCTTCAAATGGAACTATTTTTCTAGGCAGTATCGTCATGAATAGTGCAACGATATACACCTCTATGTCATTCACTCTGTTGGCCATGGTACGGCCAGTATATATATATGTATACCGATACACTCAGTTTATATTTAAACCGATTCCTCACTGCTTCTGTTCATTTCCATCAACAACAAATGGCAAGTCTATCTAAACCCAAAGTAATGAAATATGGATGAGGTAATATTATCCAGGTCGTGTTCACAATTTACGTCCATTACCAAGTCGCTGCATGGATCTAAATAAGTGCAGATTTGTTTCTTGATGAAAAAAGTATTTGCTTTAAGACATCAGCCAGTAATTGCTTTCACTGGCTGAAAATTGGGGAAAGTATACAGCCGAGCATCATTTTCTAGGAAAATGCAAAAAAAAGTTTATAATGAAAATATAAAGAAGAGAATTCAAAGAGTCCGCGAATTTTCAGAAAGAATCCTATAACAGAGTGAGACAGAATGATTTCTAGCTTCGAAATTAGTTTCTCTTTATGAAAAGTCACCATTTTCAAAAAATGTCTGTTCAATTTTGACGTTTAAAAGGAAATTACTTTCATGATTACTGCCATCTGATTGGCTGCTATTCAATTGCATCTACTCGCCGCCAAGAAAGACAGCGGTTGCTTCAGTCGACACTGTGAGACGAAGAGGGAAGAAAGGAAAGGGGACGAGAAATTAAATTCGGGAGTTGTTTTTCCGGATATTTCAAGATTTACGTTGACAGGGTAGAGCATTAAAGTTGACGAGTACTTCCTCAAATAAAGTTCGCTGGAGGGTGGTCGGTTAAGTCAACGCTAGATTGACAATAATTGGATATTTGTAGACTTTTAACCCTTCTCTTCCACTCACTCCTCCATTCATCTCTCTCTCTCTCTCTCTTTCTCTCTCTCTCTCTCTCTCTCTCTCTCTCTCTCGATGTGTGCTGGGTCGAATGGCATGAGAGATGAAGATCATTTCTCTACGATACCACGATGAGCCGTAACTCTGTCATAAAACTGAGTTATTCGACTCTATTAAGAGAAAACTATATATCCCCTTACGAATTGCGCTAGATTCAAGTTTCGCTCGTTTTCTAGGCGTAGGCCTACACAACAACTCCGCTCACTAATCTCAGTCAAAACACGTGCTCAACAGTGCTGTATTATTACATGATATTTGGCGAGAATGCAGACGTACTGATTAACGTTTTGCCTTCTCCAGAGCGTACGTACGAGTGTTTGTTTAAGTGGTTTTTTGAGAGGTAGCTGAGCTATAGTGAAAGGGCTTGGATCTCAACACGGGGCTGGATAAATGTGAAGAGGCGCGGCTTGTGATCGTGCTAACTCAGCGATAACGGCGCTTGCCATCGCTCCCCTCCCTCCATTTTCTACTTCCCCCTTCCACTTGTACCACCAGCGTCCATCTTATCCATGCGATCCACGCTTTAAGAAGAAGTAAAGTGAAGAAGGGGTTAAAATCCTACCCGTTCTCTTAATAACTCTTTACTATGCAATATAGTCTACCACTTAGGTTATATCTTGTATGCGTTATAATGTATGTTTATGAGTATATTTTGGTTAGTTCACACTATTAGCAAGCTAGCTTACACTTCGTATCTACTAGAAGCATGCAAGCGTGATGCAACTTGACGAATATACGACATGCTCGGTGTTGTGACGGTGTGTAAGGTGACTCGATAAAGACCACCACTATACATGATTGTCCTCTATACCTTTTACAAGATGAAATATCGATGCGTTTGTCTTGGCATAAAAAAATCCAATAACACCATGAAACCCTGGTTCTCATTTATTTTACATTTTTTCCAATAACGGCAAGTGAGCACAATATTTCACCACTACTTTTAAAACAATCGTGGGGAAAGAAAATATATTCAACGAACATTGTTTTTCTTTAGCTTGGGTTACTTTCTTGTTAAGAAGTTGGCTTCGTACTCTTGTACGGAGGCTTCCATGTACAATAAGTCTTCATCTCTTTCTTTGCGTTCTCTTCAATTCTTATATCATGAGGAGTGAAAGACAGAAAAGAGAAAGAGAGAGAAAGAGAGAGAGAGAGCAAAGCAGGGTGAAATAGAGAGAAGCTTTTATAGCGCTCTTATTGGCAAATGCGTTTTTCTGGTGTATGCGAATTGAAACTTCCAAAGCGAGAAAAGATGAGGATAGTTTAGCTTTCGTTTGATTTAGTAGCTATAAATCGACGATTTGATTTCCCCCCAAAAATGATAGAAGGGAAATAGAATCTATCCTACCCTCGTGCGCGCGCACACACACATTTTTTTCTGAATGGAAATGAATGCTGCAGGTTTGCTATAAAAAGTTATGGACGGGATATCAGATGAGGGGATGCCAATTTTTCCAGGTCGATAGTTACTGTTGGGTTATTGTCTTTCGATCTCATCTCATCTCAACCCTCTCCGTATCTCCCCTCCCCCCCTCTCCGTCTTTGCCACGGAGGATTGCCGTGTATATGCCCCCTTGTATAACCGCATCATCATTGTTTTACATCCGCTAGCATATTGACTGGGAAGGAACGCTCGCAATAGAGCTTTACTGCCTACATGTATAAGCCTTCACCACACAAGATTATGGCCTTGCAAGTAGCAAATAAATAATACTAATCCATAAAGTAAAATCCTCCCATAGAATACTATTTTATTTCTATTTTGATCATTTCTCTTTGAATCGTGATTAACACAATCTCTGTTTTATTGGTGTTCCTATATGATGAATCAATTATTTGCATGTTTTTATTATTCATTTTCCGTGTATTATTTGTGTATAGCCTATTATTGTAGCCTTCATCCTTGGCCTTAATTGGGAAACAATGATTTTGTATCAAGTTTTGATGTTAATAAAACCAAAAATTTATGTTGGAACATTTTTTGCGCGTATTTGTTAGATTCATGTTACAAGTAGCAGTTGATTAAGGATGATTGTTATTTGTAAGTACATATCGCGAATCGTTTTTTGTTTCCAATTACCCGAATAACGTTGTGCAATGAGTTGCATTTGTGGTTGAGTGTAGAACGAGAAAATATTCATAGTTTATTCAATTGCATGTTCTTTGAACTTGGGAGGCTCGTGCTGCCAGTTATTTGATGACGATTCCTATGTTCATGTTTGCTCAACGACCCCCAACTAGAGCTAGGTGATTTTGGGGGTAAGTATACGGGCAGCCGCTCGCTCTTCATCGGACCGCGGTCTATGTGTCACCATTTGCGAACGTTGTTGTTGTTGCTGCACGCAGCCCAAACTAACCTAAATAACACAATCTGATCAATTGAATGGTACTAACCTATCCAAACTGATCTAAACTAACTGAAAACCAAACGAATATCATAAACTAATTTACTCTAAACTGAAACCAATCTGAAAACAACTTCCTGTCTGACGAGTACTCACTTCTGAGCAGGTGATTTGAAACTATGAGGTGGTGATAAGTAAAAGGATGTTTACATAAATACATGAGGACTTAAAACCACTCCCAACGGTGGCATTGGTTTCGAAAAGCGGTGCCTTAGTTCCCCGAACTGCGGAGGGCGTCTCATTTATTGTCATTATTATTATTTGCTTAACGTCCCCACGAACAGCTGAGTTATACGGAATACGAATGAACAGGTGATTATGAAACCATGAAGCGATGATAGGTGAAAAGACGTTTACAAAAACCCATGTCTTTTGCAAGATTCGAACCCAGGCCAAAAATTGACTTCGGTTTAGAAAGCGGTGCCTCAGCTGACCGAGCTACCGAGGGCGGCATCTCAGTTATTGTACAGCCCAATTCCAATTCCATATAATTTACAGCGACATGTGTAATTATTAGGCCTATACAACTTTACGTTTTGAAACCAGAATTGTTCCGTGTCACTGTCATATCTTGACATCTTAACAAAAGTTCTTCAAGATTGTCAGTAGAAATTAAATCATCCAAATGGAAATTTATGTATATATATATATATATATATATATATATATATATATATATATATATATATATATATATATATATATATATATATACATATATATATATATATATACACATCCATATATATATATATATATGTATATATATATATATATATATATATATATATATATATATATATATATATATATATATATATATATTTCCATATATCTCTCTCTCTCTCTCTCTCTCTCTCTCTCTCTCTCTCTCTCTCTATATATATATATATATATATATATATATATATATATATATATATATATATATATATATATATATATATATATATATACATACATATATATATATATATATATATATATATATATATATATATATATATATATATATATATATATATATATATACATATATATATATATATATATATATATATAATATATATATATATATATATATATATATATATATATATATATATTCATATATATATATATATATATATATATGTATACATATATATATATATATATATATATATATATATATATATATATATATATATATATTTATATTTATATGTATATATATATATATATCAATTATTGAATTCCGGTTTATCAAGTACAATTTTAGGTTTATTTATAAACATTTATTTATTATATATTTATTTCATATATTAATTCATTTATATGAGGTATATTGTTTATAAATAAACCTGAAATTGTACTTGATATACCGGAATTCAATTACTGATATAAATATGGATCAAGGAAATAACTTAAATAACAATATATATATATATATATATATATATATATATATATATATATATATATATATATATATATATATATATATATATATATATATATATATATATATATATATATATATATATATATATATATAACTCTGGCATGAATGAGCGGCGGGAAAATGATGGTAGTATATAGTGGAAAAGTTCAATCATAAACATCAATATTAAAATGATGTAAAAATACCATGAAAATAATGAATAATAATGCTACTAATGTAAGCTACGTATGACTGATTCATCAAAACGTTAATATAGACCCTTTCAAAGTTCCAATGCTAAGATCCTTATTACATTCATGAAATCGGTGTTTGGACCTGACTTCTACAAAATGCCGAAAAAACCCTGATAACAGTGCCTCTAGCACCTACAAAACTACCGATTACAGTGATGTTTGGTATGTTATAAGTGCAGGTTTTGAAGTACGAAGTTGTTGTTTCATATATGAATTTTTTCTCGTAACCACATGCTTTGCTTGTTCCTCACTTCGTGAGTTTCAGAGTTCGTGTAATAGTCATTACAATTGACGTCAACGAACGGCATCTATGGTTTCCATAGTTTTTAGCGATATCAGTACTGTATTTCATGGTGAAGCTGGATTCACAATGCGAATAAGGATTGTGACCATAATGACTGATACTGATTGATACAAATAGTCAATTTCAATTTCAATATATTCATTTCATAATTGTCACTCATGTGCACATTTTGAAATCATAAATCTGTAGGCCTACGAGTATTGAAATACGTCAGTTGTGGATATTTTAAAATTAGTCAAATTAGTTAACAAGTCAATTACATACATATATGATTTGAAGCTTTAGATAAGTTGCCTTGGTCGTTGGTCATGAAATCCAGCAGGGGGTTCTATTATGATTGGTCGGACCTGTTCTCTTATTAAAGTTGAATAATATGCGCAATGGCTAAATTTTGCGTCATGTTATTATTGTATTTTACAGCACATGTTTTGTTAATTCGTTTTTGTTGTATATATTTTTCTTTTTAGTATTGTTCATTGTTTATTGATCATTACAATACAATGAGTTTTTTTTATCACTCTTCACAGTATTGGTTCTTATGTAATAATATGGTGATTGAAAAAAAATAAAAAACATGAAATGAATTAAATATAATGCAAGCTAATAGAAGTTTCCTGATAGTATGCATCATTTAGGAAAAGGTCTAGAAGAGCAATAGCAAATATTTGAGTACAGGCCGCAGGTAAAAGGAAAAGGTCGGGAAATACAAGGACATGAGGGATAGAGGTTACTAAAACAAGTATGGAGGTCAGTTACTAAAATGTGATTTTTGAAGTTGATTTTGAACTTATTTTTCCTGCTGCATGTTACTTTGAGTGGAAGTTTATTGTAAATGTCATATCCTTAATGCTTAAGGCTTTCTATACCAAATCTGGAAGTGTTAATAATTTCCAGATGGAATTTTCCAGAACTACGGGTATTATGTTTGTGAATATCGTTATTTTTTACAAGTTGAAGTATTTCACTGTGACTCTGACATATCCATGATCAATCAATTAGGAATTAATAAGTTATTGTTATTTACACAACTGAAGTAATAGTTGAAAACCATCTATGTAAAGAGTCAGTCACTAAAGTTAAACAATATTATTTAATCATTACACACTGATCATAGATTCGTATCGTGTTGCAGCCCAATTCAACTATCTACGAATCCACTCTGTATTTACATTTCACTGAACTTCTATTGTGCACTGATAATAAAGAAACAGCAGACCTTGAAAATTGATTCAAGATGAAAAAATGATAATTTAATGAACAGCAAAGCGCATTGTAATTGCCTGCAATTGTTATTAGTTCGACAATAATAAAATGATGCACTTTGGAAACTAATTTAATTTCCATGCCTTTATTATAGTCCTTGGTTCTCATTAACTTCTCAAGCTACAATGTATTACCTTCCGTTATAAATTCCTTTCAGCTCATTCCTTTTGTTATGTGTTGGAGATAGTAGAGAAGATCAAGAGAAAGAGAGTAGAGAGAGAAAGAGAGAGAGAGAGAGAGAGAGAGAGAGAGAGAGAGAGAGAGAGAGAGAGAGAGAGAGAGAGAGAGAGCGAGAAAGAGAATCTAATAACGGCGAGGTGCATTGAATCAAAAAGAGCATCCAGGATAGTTGAGTCAGAAAACAGCATCGCCTTTTCGTCTCAAGTCTTAAATAAGATTTTGTGAGGCATTGGCCACTGCCATGGACCACCAGTAATCTGATCATTGTGTAGCGTTCACCAAGTCCACTCCACCTTATCCACTCTTCTATACACCCCGTTATTCGATTGTGAACAGAGTAGATCGAGGTAAATATAATCGAACGCATGGCCTGCACTCTCGCGCATTTCCATCATAAGTTACTTAGTACGAGACCGCGTATAGCCTACTTGTGACACGGTATTAAGTTATGGCCGAAAAGACACTAACATAAACTTAAGTCGTACATCGTTGAAACATGTTTTGTGGTTTTAATCATTGTTATAAAGCTCGAGGTCGAAACAAAGTTTAAGGTTAGTACACAACTTTGATTCCCATATCTTGACGAAACTTGCCCAACACAGAAACGGTCATGCTTCTCTGAGTATGTATTATATAGTTGCGGCAAGTGACCGAATTCTACGAATATTCATCATAGAAGTTTGAAGTATACTTGTATCCATGAAAAAAAGACGGTTCCAACCGGACGTCCCCAGCTTTCCTGCCCCGATAGCGCACGGGTGGTTCGCTCCTTCATCTTTCGTCATGACATAGTTTAAATTGTTTGCTAAATAGATATGGTCAGGACATACATCTAAATATTCCTAAGCATAGCAGATGAATGGTGAATAGTGAAGGATATTAGAAATTGATCAGTACAGATCATGATTATGGTGCTAGCTCGAGTGTAGACGTATTTACTGTGCGTTCTCAGGGATCAAATGCCCTGACATTGAAGTCCATTATCGTATTCGATAACGTGTGTATCACACGCACACACACACACACACACATACACACACAAATACATATATATATATATATATATATATATATATATATATATATATATATATATATATATATATATATATATATATATATATATATATATACATATATATATATATATATATATATATAATATATATATATATATATATATATATATATATATATATATATATATATATATATATATATATATATATATATATATATAGGGTCTATATTTATTTATTTATCCATTCATTTATTTTTCAGCCATTTGTTAACGGTTGATACATTCAAAAACGTACACTGTGTAAATGTTGTCAAGAATAGTCAAATAATATAAAAATGTCAAATAAAAATAGAACTACTAGGACCATACTAAAATGTATGCTTTAAAAAATCATCAACAGAGTGAAATGAGTTTCCAGTCAGAACCTCTTTGAGTAGTTGTTTAAAAATATGGGTTTCCTTAGTACGTGATTTTCCTCGTCACTGGTATCTGTTGTAAAATCTGTGTCCCACTTGTTCCACTGCGTGCGATGTCATTTTGAGTCGGCAGAATTGTTGTTTAGTAAAGTTTGTCTCTCGGGTTGATTGAAGCTCATGGTTGCTCGTGGGGAAAGCTTCTGAGTGTTCACGCACATACATACAGATGTTGTAGATGTATAGACTAGGTAGGGGAAGGATCCTGAGATCTCGGAAAAGCTGCCTACATGACTCCCTGAGCCCGCGCTTCATCATGTAACGTACTTTTTTTTGGGGCCGTAAAAACCTTATTACTGCTTGATGAGAAGCCCCAGAATATAATTCCATAGGATAAGATACTCTGGACTAGCGCAAAGTATACGGTACGAATCACTGATGTAGGACATTGCCTTGCCAGAGTCTTGATT
>OZ023327.1:25547379-25587379 GCA_964007535.1 Brachyptera risi
GTAAATTACCGCAAAGCCAGTATTACCATCAACCATCGGTTCTCATAACTTCAGACATCACTTATATATATATATATATATATGTATATATATATATATATATATATATATATATATATATATATATATATATATATATATATATATATATATATATATATTATATACAGTAAGTTACCACTCTCGTTTCACTGGATGACGGAACCATGTTCGACAATATAACTCGAATGAGACTAGTCCTCCACACACCAAACACAGACATATCTGTTTCTTTGTCTTACTACGCGTAATTAGTAATACACTCGTGTTGCGTGTATTGTTACAAATGATAGAATTGTGAACAAAGATGTAATGCAATTATCGAGAGTAACGCTGTGAAATAAGATAACACGGTAATACGACATATACAGGATGGCAAGGATAAAGGAAAGGATATTATCAATCCTTCACGATGACTAGAAAGCGTTTGTTTGTCAAGCTTTTGTTGTTGAGCGGAACAAAAGAGTTTCATTTTTCTCAATGGAAACGGCAGTGAAAATGATATTGTTCAAAAATGTTGACGTATTGTTCATAACTTCATCAAGAGAACGAAATTAGTGACGAGAAGTAAACGTGTGTAAGAATATATGTGTACACCTACTATCCATCTGATTACTTGTTTTTGATGGAGGTGCCGTGATCCAAAATCTTTTTCATGCTTCGAAAAAGCTAGACGAAATGTTCGAAAAGAATTGTTCTGTAACCAAATGTCACCAAATTGTTCTATCTTAGCTTGCAGTAAAAATAAAATGTTAAGTTATTTTTTTTTCTTAAATACATTTTTTTATATAACTCTTGATGCTCAATTTTTGTATTACGAAAAAGTGTTTTGAAATAATGTCTCTATTATATTCTGTTTACATTCAGTTTTCTTATTTTGAAAAAATAATACATTGTTTTTATAAATTTTGTTATACTGTGTCCGTGTGGCAACCGTTTTGGCGGCAGTGTTTTAATAATTTTCTCCCTCTACCTAGATACATCATGCCGTTGTGATCAATTCAATGTATTCTCTCTTGATTAGCTTTTACTTTTCAAACTAATTTATTAATCAATTAATCAATTTATTCATTTGTCCGTTACATCACAATTTATGAGAATGCTGATTTCATCAGGATATTAGTATCGTCAGAATAAAATGAAACAGAGAAATGTTCAATGAATGGAATGTTACCTAAATAAAATGTTACAATACACCAATTGAATGTTAGGGAATCAAAATCATTCACATGCTTTAGTATATGGTTTAGAAATGTGTTTTTAACTTTTTAATAACATACTCGAATTTGATACAATCTGTCACTGACAATATTCCCTTTGGTAAGTGATTTAATCATTTCAGGTCTACATAATGAGCACTTTTTTTGTACGCCACTCTGTTATGAATTGGAGTTGACAGTATGCCACAATTTCTTGTTTTATACTCATGTTTGTCAGAGTTAATACTATTGTTTCTTTTTGAAAACATACAATAACATTTCTGGAATATAATAAACACTAAGTGGAGGTAATATCATGATTCTTTTTTTTCAATATCGGTCAAAATGACTTTTCTTTTTGGCTCTAGTTAAGGTCCTCATAACATATTTTTGTAAGGAAAAAATTATTTTCGGAGCTGCTTCTGAGCTGTTCCATACACAAATTTCATAGGTTGCAATTGAGTGGAAATTAGCATGATACATAGTTTTTAGTTGCCCTTGGTTAATCAAATTTATTATTTTCAATAGCGTGTGACAAGCAAACCTTAGCTTCTTAGATATATAATCAGGATGGGCATCCCACCTAAGGTGTTCGTCTGTTACTAATCCTACTAATTCTAAGAATTTACCATTATTATCAGTTTTCAATTGAGAATTACCAGAAAGGATTGTAATATCGTTGGGTTTTTCCTCCAATTTACGTTCAATGATATTAGATTTCTCCTTGTTAAGTAGTAGTTAGTTAGCAACCACGTGTAGTATATATAGGACTCGCGCTGTTTTTCTTTCCAAATCAAGCTTATTGTTTGCCCTCACCAATGCATTGGTATCATCGGCAAAAGTGACTATGAGAGTATCATCCATTCTTCAGGTTATTTGATTCCACTTTCTTCAATGTTGGATAGATGGATGAATGTTTATTATTTCATATGGTGATACAACATACATCATATAGACACTTACCCTTATGTATACAAAGTATATGTATATCTCATGTATACCTCTACTAATTGATCGAAATGTATAGTGCATTGATCAGTACATTGCATCATTATTATCCTGTTGTAATCTATTACCAAGAACCAATATAGAAGTTATAAATGATCGAATAAACTGTTCATAGGAGCACGACAAGATGTATTGAAAATATTTGTTTTTTTCGAATCATTAAAAGACAAGTACACTTGCGGTCGCATAAATTGGTCGACCAAGCCACATTAAAATGCATCATGAAGAAAAATATATTATACGCACTAAGACTAGCAGACAATGTTAATATAAGCATTGCACCCACAGTCTATGAAAGTATTACAAGTAAAATATGTGTACATTTTATTTGATCATTTAAATTAAATTTCTGATTTTTTTTAATGCCATCACCAGTGTACATTAATTAATACACTTTATAATCTATATTGATCATCGATTTCTTAGCAACCCAACAACAACCAAGTTATTTGAGGGTACGAATGAGCCAATGATAGATGCATTGAATTTACAAAAATACCCTCATCATGAGCGGAGCTCGAACCGACGCCCGATTCAGTTCCGGTAGAATAGGCTCAACTAACTAAACCAGACTATAGGGTCGCTTCATTCATAATGAATCCGACCGGTAGGAACCATTAATTAATGCCAGCTTAAAATAATAATTGTATTCATAGTCTATTTGATTTTGTTCATCTCCCGTTTGGTGTTCTTTCCATGTAACTCAATTTCTACCTCGTATATAACCTCTTGACTACTACATAATAGCTACTAATTCTAGCCTTCCTCATAATTAATTATTGATGTATATGCACACACACATATTGGCCGACGGAGCTGCCGTAAACGGCAACAATTAGATCGGTTGTAAGTGCTTATACAAGCTAATATAGGTTCAAGTGGCTTGAAGCGTTGCATATACACATTATGATACCCATTCAAACAAGAACCACTATATCCTCCTGAAGGTAGCCTACTTGATAGTGAATGTGCATGGTTAGTATCAGTACTGTAGAAGGGTTGGTATATTGAAGCTTCTGATAAATAGTATTGTTATGGTGGATATGATATACTAAATACTGGTCTTATAAACGTACATTTCTTTCTATGAATTCGATCCTTTTGATAACATTGAGGGAGTCACGCATACCATCTATACCTGTTGCTATACTTGTGTCCACAAAAGAAGGTCGTCTGCCAACACAACAAACACAAATATCACCACTATATTCGTATAGCCGTGTTTTTTTAGGATATTGTGATTTTTCAGGATATAATTCACGATAAGAAACGCAATTGCATCTATCGAAAGCGGTATACTTTCTTAAAGAGACACCGAGATGAATGACCCAAGTTTTTAACAATTATGCATTTATTGCGTGCGTGGATACAGGTACTGTACTTATAGATTTCATATTCCTGCTGAATATGCTTTTAAATATAGTAGCCGAGATACATTGCTTAAGAGCCCGCATCTTAGACAGATATACAGGGTGCACTTTCACCACATATATCTCAAGAACTACAAACACTATACGAACTTGCGGTAAAATGCAATGAATGAACAATACCCTCACAGTTAGATATGTCTGATCGAAAATTGAAGAATAATTTTATTATGGAGCAATAATTGAATCAAAATGTGCCTAATTTGATGGTTTTTATTGCTCAATTCCCGGTTACCGAATAATAGTGGAAATAAATTACAAACGCACATCCTTAAGTTCAACTTTGCTTATCAATATTTGGAATTCTGATTCGCCTTTTATTCTACAGTTTTCCCAATTTCCTTGGCCAAAATGTGTAATGTAACTAGATTTTGTCCAAATTATGAAATGAAAAACTCCCTCATCTAGCGGTGGTTACTGGAACTCTTCTAATATTATCCTTTTTTCACTTTTCAACCCGCAATCAAACTTCTAAACGCACATCGAACTTGGGTCGAGCATTTCGAAGAGAAACATGCTCAGCTAAGATGCGGGCTCTTAAGGCACTTGATCAGTTTCCATTGGGCACAATGTTTCCGCATATGTGATTCGACAGGCAGGCCTATATAGAAGAACATGGAAACTTCAAAAGTGTAAGATACAAAATTGACCAATAGACGATAAGATAAGAACGATATTTGTCATCCACAAATGCAGATGACTCACATTTTTTAACAACAGAGGTGGAATCAGTTATACCCTCGATATATTTGCCATCGATTTTCATATCACCGTGCACCGTTCCACACAAATTAGGTGTAGTCTAGTATGATAGTTTGCATGGATTGACCGTATTTCAGAAGATACTTCTCTGAATGGTGTGAAGCAGTATCACTACCAAACATTAAGAAGGAAAGACACCACGATCGTTTATATTTTGAGCAAACACTGTAAATATTGCACTGGAGGTAGGTTCCCCTCAAACTCTGACGCTCTCGAAGTCTAACTAGCCTCACACATCCTGGAAAATTTTCATTCTTCTGGATTATTATCCAGAATGTGCTGTCCTGTTAACTTGAAATAGTACCACCCCGCTTTTAATTATCAGTTAATCAAACGGATTACCGTGAGAATAAATCATCATTTTGGAAAAGAATGCTACAATACTGCGTTTTCACTAAAATACAGTTGTTTTATAATGTTTAGAGCTATAATATACATGAGAGTCGATTAAGCGCAATATCACTTTTTTAGTGATCATTTTTTGATGACATGAGATATCAAAATTCTAATGAAACAGAGACACAGATATTTCTGATACTACCAAGTTTGTATACGTAAAAACTGTTTCACTCATGTCGCATAATTTTCACAGACAGATATGAAGCTGAAACAACATACTTTTAGCGACTCCTATTCAAATTATGTGACATGAGCTACGTAGTTGTTACGGATCCCATCTTGAAGATATGATGAATATCTGTGTTCCTTTTGTTGTAGGCCCTATTAGAAATGTATTATCTCATACCGTTCAAAAGTCATCTCCAAATACCCGATATTTCGCTGAATCGACTGCTATGCGCTCTTAATTTCTTTGCGTTATTCTTCCTTAACTGAAATGATGGAGCGCCCTAGGTTTTGAGGAAACTGTTATAATCAGGAAATTGCTAATATCTTGCGTGATGACAACAGGCTTTCATAAAAAATAATTGTCTGTGGATGTTGAAAATTCAAAATATATTATTTGCAAAGTCGATCGCTTGACATGGCTTCAAAATAGAAACCATTTGCAATTCAGCTGTTTTTGTTTTGGGGGTGCTGTCGTTTCGCTGGCACCCTCAAATTGATCTCTAATTAGGGGGCGAACAAATTGAGCACAAACGATGCGGTTTCGAGCACAAACGAGCACAAACGAAGCACAAATGATTGGTATGAAAAAAAGTCAATTTTTTCATTTGGGGGTGCTGTCGTTTCGCTGGCACCCCCAAATTAAACCCCCTAATTAGCGGGCGAACGAGTTGAGCACTAACGATACGGTTTCAAGCACAAACAAGCACAAACGAAGCACAAACGATTGACAAAAAAATAATTTCATTTTTTTTTCGGGGGGTGCAATTCGGCCGTTTTCAATTTGGCGGTGCTATCGTTTCACTGGCACTCCCAAATTGATCTTCGATTAGCGGGCGAACGAACTGAGCACAAACGAAGCACAAACGATTGGCGAGAAAAAAGTCAACTTTTCGATTTGGGGTTGCTGTCGTTTTGCTGGCACCCCCAAATTAAATTCTAATCAGCGGGTGTACGAGCTGAACACAAACGATGCGGTTTCGAGCACAAACGAGCACAAACGAAGCACAAACGATTGGCATGAAAAAAGGTCAATTTTTTCATTTGGGGGTGCTGTCGTTTCGCTGGCACCCCCAAATTAAATTCTAATTAGTGGGCGAACGAGTTCAGCACAAACGATGCGGTTTCGAGCACAAACAAGCACAAACGAAACACAAACGACCGGCGAAAAAATAATTCGACTTTTTCGATTTGGGGGTGCAAGCGAAATGGACCTCGGTTGTGGCTTGTTTAGGAACCAATCCACTATGAGCTTAAGTGACATAGGGAACCAATATAAACCTCTGTCGGGATGGTCGACTATGGCGGGAATCGAATCCCGGATCTATTGTATGACGGTTCAGAGTGCGAGTCACCGATCCACCCGTCGAAGAGTTAAATACATAAAATCAGATCACAGTATATAATATATACACATGTATATATATCTCAGTGTAGGCCTATCAATTGAAATTTCTCTCAAATACAGTTCTGTTTTCTGATCAAGTTTTATTTACGACTTCCGCAGAAACGCGATCGTTTGATAGAACACAATATTTATTCTGGCTCCTTCGGATGTAATCAATCTCCACTGTCATAGAAATAAATATGCCTTCATATCAATGATCGACGAAAGTTGTCTGGCAACATTACAAACACAAATATTACAGTCCTATTTGTACATCTGCTAGTGTTTTGACGGCCAATGCTTTTTCAGAACGAGATTTAAGATTGTAAAAACAGCTACATCTATGAGAAGCGTAAAATCTTTGAAGAAACTGCATGAAGTTTTTTACAATTCTCAAAGTTTTCACAATCATTTAATCTTTGTTAGAAGTCCACTTTGTCTAACGTGAATTCATTTATATTTTACCCTTTAATTTTACTCCAGGCAAATGACTAATGTTAACAGAAATCGAAACAATGGCTCCGTGGTGTTCAGTTCCATAGAGAATTGAGGTAGAGTTTGCGAAGGAAAAAGCGAATTTGATCCGGTGACCATACGTTACATATTATATACTATAGACCATAACCATGTATCAAATCCTCGAATACAGACGATGGATTTATAGCTCGGTAAAGCTAATGCCAGGAACTAGTACCACTGTTCCCACTCATGATTGCCTGTAACACTGGTGAAATATAGTCTATCGAGGAATTCGCAAACTGTTCAAATACATCAATTATTTAAAATGATTGTTTCCTTGAGTGAACTTTACAGCTGGTGTATCATTATAATTAAGCGATCGTTCAGTCTGGCTTTTGTTCGATTACTAAATTAATGTACTATGAGCCGGTTTTAGCAACTGATAATTTGTAATTAGGCATGCGAGTTGATTTAGCGAAATATCAGTATTCTGGCGATTACTTTTGAACGGTATAAGATATCTAAATTCTGAAACAACGGATGCACAGGTATCTTCATTATCTTAAAGATGGTATAAGTTATGATTATTCAACTCATATTTCATAATTGTCAACTGTATACAGCTAACAGAAAACATTTTTCAACTGTATACTTTTGACAATTATGAGGAGTTGAATAGTTTTTACTCATGCCATCATGAAGGTATTTAAAATATCTGTGTATCCCCGGATTGAAGTTTTGATATCTAGTTCCATTCGAAAGTTACAACCAAAAAACTGAAATTTCGCTAAATTGACTCCAATCCATTCTTCAGCAATAATTTGTAGCCAAAACAATTTTTTTTCTCAAAATCATGCCATCAATTTATTTTTTATATTCCATTATTTCATTCTATCGGAATGAATCGGTGTTCTTATTTGCTGCCATAATGTGTCCAAGTGGAAAACGCCTTGAATTAGTTACATAGTAACTTTTAAATTGTTAACTTCATACTTGTATTATATTGATCGCAAGAATAAAATAATTTTCTAATCAATAAAATTAAACATGAGAAAAAAGGGCGAATTGACTTGTTATCACCTCTGGCTACGTACGTTATTTCTGTACCTAAAATAATAATCAACTAATTCGTACTTCATTATCAGTTGGTAGAACTGGCTCTTTATCATGTATTTGTGTATCTATGTTTGGATTCGCACTCATCTTGACTTCAAGCACAGATAAAGGAAGTTTACTTTGTATGTGCTGTAAGCTCTATTAGCGTAGGTGAATACTGGATGAGGTAAATGGGAAGATTGGATGATATGCTATTTCAATTATTAAATGCAATATTTTGGGGCAGTGTGATGGAAACAGTCGTGACCGGATTTTGAGGAATTATTCGAGTGTTCATTTCAACGACTGAGGGAAACTACGAAACATTGCAGTCAGGATGATTGACCATGACATGGATCGGAACACCGGTCTCCTGAATAACGGTCCAGTTCTCTAACGACTGAATCGCCCGTCTCAGTCCTAATTTATTAAGACAGCGAATTCAGAGTGGTTATTCAAGGGCAAAACTCAGTTGTTATATAAAGTTTACATGTGATAAAACTTGTCGTGTGACTGGTATGAAGTTGTGGTCTGAAAATACGAAATAGTAGAATAACTTTTTTTCACGCTCTTTAACTGACCTCAAAAAATGAAAAATGCTATTTTATATTCCAGTTTCAACTTTTATGATATATTGTTAGTGAAGTTTGAAATTTATTCACATGAAATGTATTTCCCATCGGTATTTTATTTATTCGTTGAAATTATTATTGAAATTATTATTGAAATCACGCAAATAGCATACATTCATTTAAATAGGGATGCTATGAATCAGAATGAGTTATCAATATATTGAACAAATATTTAAGCAGCTATTCATGGAAACCTTTATTAACCCTTATTCCGTACGGTGCAAATGTGATGTAATAACACATGCGTAAATCCGTGGCATAACATTATTATGTTGGGGCTATTAATTCTCCCCTCCACATTGTTTTAGAGGCTTCATGCAATATGTCTCTCTCACTTGATTTGAGATTGAAAAAAAGGTTTTCACTAACTAATTGATGAAGAATATACCTACTATAGTAATCAATTCTGAGAATTTTGAAATACAACTTGGGCCTACAGAATGAAAAAAAAAATTGCGTGAGTGTATTGAAAAAATATTTAAGCACCTATTCATGGAAATCTGCACCAACCCTCATTCCATACAAGATGATACAAATGTGATGTAAAAATACATTCGCAAATCCTTAGCATAGAATTATTATGGTAGGGCCATTAATTCTCCCCTAAACCTTGTTCTAGACTTCATGCAATATGTCTCCTTCACTTGCTTTGAGATAGAGAGGAAAATAGTTTTCACTAACTTACTGATGAAGAATATACATACTAATCGTCAATTTTGAAAATTTCAAAATAAATTTATGTAGAATAATAAACAATTCGTGAATGGTATGAATTAAATGTAGCTTAAACGTTGTTGCTATCGATACTGTGCATCTACAAACGTTTAGTCGCGAAAATTATCTCACGGGAACAACAAATAGGCCGACAATTTTTGTATAGATTCTTTTGAAGTTCATTCATGCATCTACTTATTTATATCAGATTCCACGACGCACTGTAATGATAACTGAGATCTATTTATCATCGGTTGAATGATTCGTGAGATGATTGAATGTGGTGAGATGAAGATTTCTTAGGCAATGGAAAGGACAGTGGGTAGAAAGTGGACGTGGCCTATATTTTGGGAACCGTCCCGGCATTAGCCTAGACTATAGAGAGAAACCACAATAAACCCCGGTGAAGATGGATGGTGCCGGGGATCGAATCGAGGCCCGATATTCTCCTCATCTCCCGGATCACAAGAAACGAGCGCGTTCGCAACTTGGCCACATATGACGGTTTATCCAAGAATTATTTACTGTATGCCATAGTATTTCATCAAAAATTAGGCCCCACCTTTTGCTACAAGCTCCCGCACAGTATAAAATCCAAAATTTGACCTACCAATTTGTGATCAAATACGGCCCAATAGTCATATTTCCAAAATCATTCTGGCAGGTTAGTGAAACGATCTTAGTTGTTCGCACAGTAAATCAAGAACTCAAGTTCAATATACGGTGTATCTTATTGAAATTCTGCAACGAAAAGTTTCGTGTAGCCGGTGAGAAGATTGCCAGGAAATTGTTCTATAAATCTGATGCCATTAGGCTGGTTTTGTGTGAAAAATATCCAATCTTTCATCACCAAACTCGATGGTGATAAGTTCGTAGTTTAGTAAATTACAGGCGTATATTTCATCATTTACCGTCATTCGGGAGACCGGGATTCGATTCCCACCATGGTCGACCATCCTGACAGAGGTTTTTCTTGGTTTCTCTCTGTCGTTCAGGTTGATACTAGGATGGTTCCTTTACAACAGGCCACGACCGACTCCTTCCCACCATCCAAAACACCTAATAAAATAATTTTTCATCTCATCATCCCATCATCTCATTCATCATCCACCGACGACAATAGATCGTAGCCATCAGTATAGTGCGTCATTAAAACCCAATATATATATATATATATATATATATATATATATATATATATATATATATATATATAAATATATATATATATATATATATATATATATATATATATATATATATATATAAATATATATATATATATATATATATATATATATATATATATATTTATATTTATATATATATATATATATATATATATATATATATATATATAAATATATATATATTATATATATATATATATATATATATATATATTTATCATTTAAATGGTATTGTATGATGATTAAGATCAATAATGAATATCAGCTTGCTAGCTACTGGTCCATCCATCACAGTCTAGTATATCAGTATTAGCAATAATATGTTGTATTCTCTAGCCTACAATAATGTGTAGTTTTTAAATTGACTGTTTTGAATAAATGTTGGTTTCAAAGACATGGCGACAGCAAGGTCATTTTGTGGCGGCAGTGTTCAATAATAAGAAAAGTTTATCTTCTACATAGATACCAATCCGCGGGTCTACTTCCAGTCTGCCTCACGATAACTTTGTTGAATAATATAATATATCCTGCCCACTGAATTTCTCAGCTTCGTACTTTTATACTTTTTTTGTATTTCTATACAAGAGGGAGTAGGCCCAAGTCATAAGGAGGAGAAAATGTGGTGGTAAGCTAATTATGTGATGTTAATTATCGTGGAAAATTATTCTTATGTTAGTACTGGTGAAATAAGGAATTGTACAGTAACGTCGAATAAAAACCATTACCAGTATACTCTTTTATAGGCGTATACTAATTTAATGTTGATAACAAATACGTCACATTTTTTTTTGACTGAAATGAAAATAATATAACAGTTTTACCAAGCTTATATAGAATGCATCATAGTTCGAATGATTCATTCTATATTGAATGCAATAATTTATCGGATTAAATTTATAGTTTATATTTCGAGATACAATTTGGTCGATTTGAAATATTTCGATCCATTCTAGAGATCTCATTGATAATGTTTCCTGAGAAATCAGACTTTAGCTCATTGAATTTCCACTTAACAAACTCCTTATTGATTTGTATTACGTACTTGAACACTCCTATCAAATCATGAGGATCGAATTAAGAATATAATACAAAGTCGCGCATATGTCTATAATAAGTGAGTAACACCATTCGGGGTTGGATTTAGCCATGATACATGTTTTTATAAAATTGTATATTCAATCTGAATATTATAGTATCGATAAATCTTTTCTCGACGTCGGTGCGCGTGCCATTCTACATGGAACCAATGGTGCTAATCAACCAGGCATCAGCGTTTCAGCGGCCATATTAGAATTTCGTCGTCGACACCAGCGCATTCTCTTTTTACTTTCAGTGTCGTATATGTTGCACTACGCATTCAACGTGTATCGTTGAAATTACATACTTCATAAACTTCTCACGCAAAAAAAAAAAGAAACAAAAAAATACGTGATGAAGTAATTGTTTTTGGGCAGCATTTCTTCTGCCCACATTGAAGTCTTCTATATACCCTTAGAAGGTATCTGACACAAATCGGAGAAACAGGAAACAACTCGATCAAATAAACGTCGAGGGTTGTACAATAATCCTATTCACAATATGGAATGTACTTGAATCACCATGCAAAACTGAAGATCCCAGAATTCCCCCTCATGCTTCTCAAAACTGGAGAGAGTCTGCTTTAGTTATAAACATGAGTTGCATATCCATATAGTTCTAACCCAAGCTAATACTCACTGTTCTTCTTCAGATGTTCTAGCTTATATGACCGATACTCGTGGTCCCCGCTTCACGCTCGAGCCCCCATCACTTCTCATCTTCTCAAACACGACCGGCGGGCGGGCCGACTGCACAGCCGATGGGGCGCCACAGCCGCGAGTCGAATGGGTGATGGGCAACGACGGCACCCCTGTAGGCACAGTGCAAGGGGCACGTTTCATATTAGCCAATGGCAGCCTCGTATTTCCACCGTTCGGCGGCGAGCACTTCCGGCCGGATGTACACAGTTCTACGTACCGGTGTACGGCTAGTAACACCGCCGGAAGGGTTGTGTCACTCGAGGTTCACGTCAGAGCCGGTAAGATAATGCACATATATACATACAGAACATATTATATGTACTGCACATAAATAGGTTACGTTATTTCAGGAAGAGCAGCTGAAGGTATGGTCTATAGGTATGGTGAGATCCGAGATAAAACATCATAATTGTTCGACTGATTTGCTTTTTATTATTCGTGAGTGTCTGTCTTTCTCTGACACACATGCTGATGTCATTACGAGGGTGCTGTGGGTTGAGAGCTACAGTGTAATACTAGGAAAACGCCATATATGCGTTGTTAGACGAGCGGATAATAATAGTATATGTCGACTTTTTTGCCAAACTTTTGCCTACATTCGCCAATTGGGTGACATTTAAGTTATAAATGGGTAAAAACTGCTTCGAGTGGTACCAATTTAGCACATTTGATGTTTTTTCTTAGAAATGGCTGACCCGATCAAGCTGAAAGTTTCCAGAAATGTGTATCAAAATGTAACTCAACTTCACGCAAAATTTCATTTTATTGGAAAACAAAAATATTTTCTTTTTTACCGCTGTGTTATTCTAATGGGTATTTTTGAAATTTCTAAGATTCATAAAAATAAAAGTTACCACCCAATGATGCCACGAAACTACACAGATCTGAGATATATAAGGAACCATGATAAAAAAAGTTTGGAGTTGATAACTGTAGCCGTTTGACCTGTGGAGAACCGACAAAAAACATAAAAACGAACACCAATTTTTTTCAGTATGTCAAATTGAATCCTCGCTGAAGCTCGTATAATAAACTAGGAAAACGCCATATATGCGTTGTTAGACGAGCGGATGGTAATAGTATGTATACTTTTTTGCCAAACTTTTGCCTACATTCTCCAATTGGGTGACATTCAAGTTAGAAATGGGTAAAAACTGCTTTGAGTGGTACCAATTTAGCACATTTTATGGTTTTTCTTCGAAATGGTTCACCCGATCAAGCTGAAAGTTTTAAAAAATGTGTATCATAATGTAACTCGACTTCACGCAAAATTTCATTTTTTTTTCTGAATAAAAATATTTTCTTTTTTTTCCGACGTGTTGTTCTAGTGGGTATTTTTGAAATTTCTAAAATTCATAAAAAAAAAGTTATCATACGATAATGCCACAAAACTATACAGATCTAAGTTAGTTGAGGAACCATAATGAAAAAAGTTTGAAGTTTATAGCTGTAGCCGTTTACCTATGGAGAACTGAAAAAAAACATGAAAGAAAAAACAAAAAAAAAACGAACACCAATTTTTTTCAGTATGACAACTTGAATCCTCGCTAAAGCTCGTCCAATAAAATGGACGTGCCGATGATAACATTGTAAGAGAAAGTGTAGAATTTCTCTAAAAATGATCTAGCGTGGACAATAGTAACAGTAGCACGCGCCAATCATGAACTACAATTTTCGTTGAGGATAAACCCAGCCCCGCGTTCCATGTCCTGAAACTAGGAAAATGTCATATATGCGTTGTTGGACGAGCGGATAGTAATAGTATGTCGACTTTTTTGCCAAACTTTTCCTACATTCGCCAATTGGGTGACATTTGAGTCAGAAATGGGTAAAAACTGCTTCGAATGATACCAATTTAGCACATTTTATGGTTTTCTTCGAAATGGCTCACCCGATCAAGCTGAAAGTTTTCAAAAATGTGTATCAGAATGTAACTCAACTTCACGCGAAATTTCATTTTTTTTTTTTAAATAAAACTATTTTCTTTTTTTTCCCGCCGTGCTATTCTAGTGGGTATTTTTGAAATTTCTAAAATTCATTTAAAAAAAATGTGTCACCCGATAATGCCACAAAACTGTATAGATCTAAGTTAGATGAGGAACCATAATTAGAAAGATTTTGAAGATGATATCTGTAGCCGTTTGACATGTGGAGAACCGACAAAAAAACATTAAAAAAAAGAAAAAAAAAGAAAAACGAACACCATTTTTTTTCAGTATGTCAAATTGAATCCTCACTAAAGCTCGTCTAATGACGAAAACTATACTTGTTGATTATCAATAGGCCTATACACACACACACACACACACACACACACACATACACACACACATACACACATATATATATATATATATATATATATATATATATATATATATATATATATATATATATATATATATATATATATATATATGAATATATATATTTCTCTCTCTCTCTCTCTCTCTCTCTCTCTCTCTATATATATATATATATATATATATATATATATATATATATATATATATATATATATATTTATATATATATATATATATATATATATATATATATATATATATATATATATATATATATATATATTTAAATGACGATCGTCGACTTATATTGAGGAAGAGTATATTTACTTAACGACAGAATATATTAAACAAGAGAAATGGAAAATGTATAACGTATGGAAAATGTAGGCCTATGACGTACCTGAGTTTCACGAATGGAGAACCATGTCAACCAGGAAGACAATAGTTTCTATGAAGGGTAAATTCTGACAAACTAGCATATTTCATACTGAAAATAGTCCCAGTGTCAGGCTCGGTAGGTCTGTGACAAGTTCAGCTCCCTGCTTACAACTTGCAAGTGCTTTATCAGAACTTGTAACAAACGGCATAAGTGTATATTAAACGTATCGATCGGTTTGCTATTTGTTCTGAAATACAGGCTTATATAAGTTGAGACTTGATGAATGAGTAATAGATATAGCGAAGGCATTCATTCGGGCCAAATCGATTCCCTGCTTGTTTGATGTTTGTTCGTTTGTTTGTTTGTTTTTTTGTATGCGCTCCACCGGTCGAGATGCAAAACAGAGTCACATGAAATTTTTCTGGGCATTGTGCTTCTTCTAATTTGTAACATTATTTCGAGAAATTAGCAGTGGAGAATTCGAACAGGCCCACCCAAAATAACATATGGCACAAAAAGTTGGAAAACATTTTTCATCCGAAAACAGAGAATGTGATTTTGTCGGGACAATAATGACGGACATCAAATTGACAATATAAAATATAAAGATATATATATATATATATATATATATATATATATATATATATATATATATATATATATATATATATATATATATATATATATATATATATATATATATATGAAACAAAATTCATATAAAATATATCATAAAAATGATGCGCTTTACGGTGTGTATATTTCTATCAGGCCTACATTTCATATGAACATCTGACCCAAGTTATTTCGCATACCCTATGCTGAGTTTGTCCCATCCAGCGACGGCAAAACTTGTTGCGTTTTCCTAATTTATGTGCATGCATCTGATGAACATTTCCACACCACAAGAATACTGTTGCCAATAATAACGCTGCAGCTTCATGTCGGATATGAATGTAGTTATGGAAAGTTCCGAAATGAATAAAAGAATCATCAGAATGTCTGGCAAAAATGTACACATGAATAAGAATCTCTATGTAACTTGGTTCAATAATATCATCATTATTTCTCAACACAACTTCATACTTGTATAATTTATCGACTTTCTTGATCAAGTTCTGATCTTTTCTTATAATGTAAACTTTTATATTTCAACTTTATCTGTAGCTGCTCTTCATTATTATTTCTTATTTCAATCATTCACGATTCTATGTCGCTCGCCAATCTAATTGTTGAGCAGAGATTCTACGTACAAATGTCGAAATGTTGAAATGAAACGGATTATTTAAAATATCAATATTCTTGAAGAAAAAAAATACTTTTCAAATATAGACCTTTATTGGATTATCCTACAAAATGTATGTTTCATTATAAGAAAGTATCAAACGTTATAATCTGTCTTCACACCTTCTGCTTTCTCTGGGTGTAAGAGCCGTACTTCCATCGGCAGCTTCAGTGACTACATAATCATTTAATAATGCAGAGATAGAGATCTTCTCTTCATGTTTCATAGATAGAGATGGAGATCTTTTCTTCATGCTTCTTCGTAATCATTTTAGGCACCCGAGGCAGTCGAATCAGTGAACTAATGAGTTTTTCAGTAATAACTTTAGAACGGTATGAGATATCAAAATTCTACTATAACAGACACACAGCTATACCTTGAAGACAGTATACGCCTATTTAAGCACCAATCACTTTATACCGTGTTATTTCCTCAGGTAAACAGCTCCAAATTATAAAATATGTTTTGCTGTATGCATGTGAAAATCTTGGGATCTAATCATTTTAATACATAGCACTGTGAGTATGTATACTGAAGAGATCTGACGTATTCCCGTTGTATCACAATTATGATATCTCGTACCAGTCTGAAGTTATCACTATAGAAAACCGGATGTTTAGCTGAATCAATTCTCATGTGCTCTTGCGGCGTTCTAGTTTCTATTGGCACCAAGTGTTCAGAATCTTCAGTTCCTTTCAATTTCCACGTTTGAAGTCAACAATGATACAAAAATCGAAACATGGTACAACACTTTCTATCAAGCTCTTGTTCACCAAGTGCTGAAATAGCGTTTATCATGCAATTGAAAAAAAAAGATTTCTTCCGATTTTTTGTAAAACAAAAATTTTCAATTGAATAACCCTTTATAGAACGTTTGATATTTCTCTCTAGTTGACTACATTGAATTTCTTTTATAAAGGCAATTGAATATAATTCGATGAACACCAGTATAGAGCTCGACAACTTTGCAAGTGTTGAAAGGCTACTGTGACCAAGTTGTGCACTTGAGGTGCCTGAAATGAAATGAAAACGAAAAGTGGAGAAGTCGTGAAATGAAATAACATCAAGCAGTGGAAGAGTCATGAAAGGAAGGAATATAGATGAGTGGAGGTCCGTGAAATAAAAGGACTTCGTGCAGTGCAGATGCTGTGAATTAAGAAACAGATGTGCCGTGAAAGAAATAACATCGAGAGGTAGAGGTGCCGTGAAATACAAGAAAATCGAGCTGTAGAGATCACATGAAATAAAGATAACACATATAAGTGTAGGTGCCGTGAATAAAATGACAGACGGAGATGGAGGTGCCATGAAATGAAAGAACCTTCGAGCAGTACAGGTACCATGGAAAGAAAGAAAATCAAGCAGTGAACGTGCTATAAGATGAAAGAAAATCAAGAAGTGGATGTGCCGTGTAATATAACATCGAGAGGTAGAGTTTCCGTGAAATGGGAGAATCATCGAGCAGAGAAGTTGCCGTGAAATTGAAGAAAATCAAGCAGTCGAGGTGCCGTGAAATAGAATGACATAAAAAATGGGAGTGCCGTGAAATTACAACACATTTAGCAGTCGAGGTGCCGTAAAATGAGCGTACATCGAGGAATGGAGGTATCGTTTAAAAGAGCATCGAGTAGTAGAGGTGCCGTGAATTCAAGAGGAACCAATTGAGGCACTAAATTAATTATAAATTAATTATATCAGCTCACTTGCTCGCATACCAAGTGCCTGAACGTATATTATTACGTAACAACTGAGTTATTAGACCTTTGGACGATATTTGATTGAATTTAAGATAATTGATAGTATAAATTCCGAGCGTGGTTATGAACTCAATAATATAAATGTGAGAAGATATGGAATATGAATGCCTGGACTGGCCACTTTCCTTTTCAACATGTGTTATTTTACACATTACGACAAGAACACCATGGTGAGACACGCAGAGTAGTACCGCGGCAAGATGTAAACCCAGGACCGTGCATCTTCTGTTCGGTTTCCTGTCCCGATAAGGTTCACTCCCGAAACACGTCCGTCCCTGTCGATGTTTTGTCTAAGAGATCTACAACGTTTTCGTGGAGTCACACGCAAATGTAAAACAGCTGAACCACAAGTATATTTACCTAGCTTTGCAAGCCTGTATTCTGTGGATATACTAGAGTAGATGCTGGTTATGGAAGCTGGCTATAATGTCTTTCATTCTGGTTGATGTTTTTATAGTTCCTCCATCAGGCAGTGAAGTAAGAATGGGACTGTAAGTTTCTAATTACATTTATGCAGGGTAGCAACGATGTATCAGTATCATGACAATATAATTGATAGTCAAAACGCATCCGTACCACATTACCTTGGAGCCAGCTCTAAGTTTAGTTCATGATTTGAAGAAGACTATCGGAATGATTAGTACATTTATACATTAAGGCATTCCCAATCTCTGTAGAGAAAAAATTTCCCGCCAGGAGGATTTTATTGATGTAATTGATCATGAAACTTCAATAGAGCAAGATACAAAATTGTCAATTAGATCACAAGATTCAGGCAATGAATGTCCAAAATGCTAATGACTGATAATGCCAATGCTAATTGTGAATGGTGATTTCTCAATAACGAAGGTGGAAACATCACTTGTATGTAAAAGAAAGACTTGATATTCTTGCCATCGATTTTCACCTCACCGAGTACCGTTAGATACAGATAACATGTAACCTAATGTGAATGTTCATTATGTATCAAAAATATTTTAGAAGACACTCTCGTTTCATCACAATATGTTCAAGTGGAAAGTCACTGCGATCGTGCATATGTTCCGTTGACACTGAAAATGTGAAGCTCTGAGTGTGTTTCCCTCAAATCCTCATTTTGGGAAACGTCCGTGATATGAGTTTCAAACAGGTTATCAGAAAAATATGATTACTCTAAATTATGTCGTAGAATAAATAAATAAATAGAAGTGTAGTAAAACGGTTTAATATACGAAATATGAGAATACACATTTCACAGACAGGAAGAAGAGAGAAACTTGACATATAAGTAGAAAATTCTATGAATAAATATGAATTCTATTTACATTTTTGTTATAATATATAACAAATCTGGGCTGCTTCTCCATGCTGAGAAAGACAAGTTGAAGTTAATACATGACAGCACGACAGTAGAGATGCGAGCGTGAGTCGTTTTCCATTTTCAAGAAAGGGCATTGAAATAATTAAAACAGAAACTACCTGTGTATTCAAACAAATATGTGCTATCTCATTCTAACTACAATCTTTTCGAATTGTTTCTTTCGCACAGCAGAAGTTTCATATTCTTCTTTGTAAAATTGTTCTTTTTTCAACCTCGCAACTCGAAAGATACAATAGAAATGAACAATTCAAGTTACATTTAATTAGATGAATAAAGTTTAGTCGAGTCAAGTGTCAGGTAAAGCGAGGGAAAATGTGGCAAATCCCGCTTGGGCATATACGTTACGTTTTCTAAACGTTTCACCATTGCATAAAACGGAAGAGATTCACTCCACGATTAAAAGCCATTGCATTATTCCATAGAGATTTTAAAACAATATGATGAAAAGTTAATGTAATCTCAGTGGATCTATCAGCATGTTATGTATGAAAATAGCCATTGTGTATTCAAAAGGAATTCTATCTGATTGACTGAAACGGGTGGATCATTTGTTAGAGCGTTGAACAGTCTTTCAGGAGACTGGAGTTCTATTCCCGCCATGGTCGACAATCCTGACTAGATGTTTCGTAGTTTTCCTCAGTCGTCAAATAAACTGGGATGGCCCGTTGAATGTGCATCGGAATCTATTTAGAGGAATATACTGTTTTTGTGATACTTTCTGAACGGTATAAGATATCAAAATTATAATTCGGAGAGAACACAGATATTTTAATACTATCCAGATGGTATGAGAAAGTACTATTCAACTCATATCGCATACCTTTCAATCGTATTCAGCTTAACATTTCTTTTTTCAGCTGTATATATTTGACAATTATGCGAAATGAGTTGAATAGTTATAACCTACCATCTGGTAATATTTGTGTTTCCCCTGTATTATCGAATTTTGATATCTCATTTCGTTCAAAAGCTATCACCATGAACCAGATATTTCTCTGAATCGACTCCCATTCACCCCTAAGATCAGGTCACGACCGTTTTTTTCCCACTGACCGAAACAAAATACTTCCTTTTCTTCCCATTATTCCATTTAATACTATACGACTCCAATATATCCGATTTACAATTCGAGGTCATCGTTGTTCCCAAAATACAAAATGAATCCAATCTTATATACACGTGATCACATCATCATAAAAGTAGTCCCACTAAACATTCTGTCATAAAAAAAAACACAATAAGAAAAGTGTTTCGAATATCATCATGAAATCAATAGTATATATTGCAAATACTTTAATATCACTGGAATGTGATTTGAGAACGAAATTCCATTTTTTTTGTGAATGTTGATAATATCTATAGAAATATTCATTATTAATAATGGTACAATGAAATTCCACAACTTGAACATACAAAAAGCTCCAATAACGTACTGGTGTATCTAGTGAAATATTCGCCTCTCGATGGAAAGGATGCACAATTCGTAGATGAGTATTTGTCGTTCAGAGGTATAGGAAGTAATCGGACGTTGCCTGGTAGTAGGAAACCATATTACTAATCAATATTAGTAGGCATATCAAATGTCAGACGAGGACAATGAACATTGGAGATCATATGACGCTCATGCCTCCTTGCTGTGCTATTCATTAAGACATGGGATATTTGTGCGATGTCATTATTTATTACAAGCCGTAATACCTATATGTACACTTGCGGTCACATAAAATGGTTCGATCCGAAATTGAAATGGTAATTTGAATCAAATTCACACACATTTGACAGATAGTTGTTTTATGCACTTAGATTCTTTCCCAGTTTTAGTGCGTGTAATATCAGTATACTTTTTTCAGGATGCATTTCAATATGCCTTCTTCCACCACTTTATGTGATCGCAACCGTACCTCTTATCTGCGACTATTTGAGATAACAGCTAGTAACCGTACTGGTACACTTCTGAATTGGACTTTATCTGTAGGCTAACTAACACCCATTTTTATGCTCTTTTTTCAATCTTATAGTTTACTCAATTCATGTATATAATATTCTCAATAAACCATTGCAAAATCACCACAAAGATATCTCTACTGTTTATCTCTCTCTCTCTCTCTCTCTCTCTCTCTCTCTCTCTCTCTCTCTATATATATATATATATATATATATATATATATATATATATATATATATATATATATATATTTAAATATATATATATATATATATATATATATATATATATATATATATATATATAAATATATATATATATATATATATATATATATATATATATATATATATATATATATACATATATGTATATATATATATATATATATATATATATATATATATATATATATATATATATATATATATATATATATATATATATATATATATATATATATTCATATTGAGAAGTATGAATTGAACACAATAGAATAACAGACTGTGTTCAACTTGGAACAGCTCATAGCAAGAACGGAGCTGTACACTTACGGTCACATAAAACGTTTTCTTACCGAAATTAAAATATAAATTCAAATAAAAGTACACACATTGAAGCAGATTTTCCTCATAGCTTATACGTGAATTGAGTATGCGCGTCGTCTCCTAGTTTCAGTTTAGGATATATTCAGGATACATTCAAGATACATTCGAATGTAGCCTGATCGACCATTTGATGACCGTAACCGAACTATGTAAAACGAAGAATGTACTTCATCAACTACGGACCCAAAGCATACGAGCTTCAACATACATTCGGCATTCCTGATTGCTGGTATGATTAACAACGTTTAATTGGAATGGCTGAAATTCTTAGTTAATGAACATGAGTCATTCACAAACTACCACTTCGATGCATGCATGGATTCACTCAACAATAGGTTCATAATTTTGTTCGTTGTCCATTGCTTGATAGGCAAGTTTTCATGTGATCTTTTCAAATTATTGTGAAACATTCAGATAATTAATTTTTCATATCGATTCTGTGTGTTTGTGTTTTTTTTCCATATTGATGTCATGTGTATGTTATTGTTTGAATGAGTATGGTTCAATTTTTTCTATTGATAATTTCTTTCTTCGTCAATTTTCAAATTATAGTTATAAGGTTTAATTTCCATTCTTTCGTCTTTTTTACACCATCAATTGTTACATCAATTCATTATTCCTCTTTCGTCGATTAAAAGATTTGATTGCGTGATTGTCTGTGTCGATTGGGCACCCAAATGTATGAACATATATCTGAATTAGGATTGTTATATATATATATAAATATATATATATATATATATATATATATATATATATATATATATATATATATATATATATATATAAAACCCAAATTATTACATTAATATCTACTATGAAACCACAACATTTGTGATGTAGGCACGTGCATATAGAATGTAATGGAAAGTTATAGACACACTCACTTGGAATCATCTCTGGAATCACTTGGAGGCTCATTTTGAGAATTGAATCATTTTCTGATTAACTCAATCATTAGTGAGGCTGTCATTATATTTTCAGAATGAACCTTATCATGGAGATTCTAATGTGAATTTTATTTCAAAATTTAGCATTTCGATATAAATTATACCTAGTTGAAATTGTCCAACTCACTTTGACAGTTTCATGAGAAAAAAATGAAATATAGAATTGAAATAACCAATTGAACAGAACTGAACCATTTTAATTTCTCTGTCTTCAAACGACGGACTATTTTAAAGAATGAAAACAAATTAAACTACTCCAAATACCTCAAAAACACCATCAAATAATTCGGTTTCAAAATACACCTGCGGGGCTTGAGTGAGAACCAATCCCCCCACCCATTTTGGGGCTAGGATTCAAACTGGAAATTCCCCCCCTCCCCTCTTCCCCCTCTTTGAATATTCTCCTGCGGACGTTCATAGTCTAACATATTGGTGAGTAGATACTAGATGGGCTCAATTACAGACACATTCAAGTCCGAGCGCTTCCGAGCCTACATGACGTCAGTTAGGGTCCGGAATATCGGGCCACTTGTTGACTGTGGATCTTAAGGCATCCTCTGTCTCCATAGTGCAAACACTTTCCATCAGGGTGATTTCGCAGACACAAATGATCATACAACTTGAAGCGTGCAAAATACAAAACCAACAAATACATAATCTGATGCCGAAAATACTTGTCGAAAATACTATTGAATCAAATTTCATAAAACATATGTGGAAAGATCACTTGTATGTATCAGTAACAGTCGATATTTTTGCCATCGATTTCTACCTCACAACGTACCGTTACATACAAATGACACGTAACATATAGTGAATGTATATTATGGATCGTCAATATTTCAGGCGATACTTTTCTACATGCTATGAAGCAGTTTCACTATACAATATGTTCACACGGACAGTCACTGCGATCGTTCATATTGTATCTTGATATCTTGATCATTATGGTAGCTTGCATAGAGTACACTGAACCCGGCACCTCCACCATAAACTACGAAAAATATTCTGCATATTCAAAAGGTATTTGTTTCTATTCATTTCGTAATTTTCTCTTGCAATTCAATCTTGTTCATATATTTTTATATCCCATCTCGCAATATATGATAATTTAACCACCTCAGATTCTTGGCATTTCTTGACGATTCTTGGTACAAACAAATCCACATTTCAATGATGGATTTTCATAATGAACTCTATTCTTTCTCAAAATGCTTGTTGAAAATGTGTGATGAATATTTTTTCAATATTTTAGTTGAAGATCTCCGAAAGTTTGGCTAAAAGTGAAACTTTTGTATCATTCTAAAACGCTTTCAAGTTGATGTAGACCCATCTCTTTTGATTACTCCTTGAAATACAGATTTAACAATTCGAATTGTTTTTTTATTAATTGTATTGCGATACAGCATATGTGGGTACAACATTACATTTAAGAACCGATATGTGCTGTGACTCACTTGAGGACCGGAGAGTTTGAAGCGTTATTTCTTGCATCTCAAGTTGCTATATGAAGAGCATAGATAGCAGATGATTTCATTTGATATTTTCTTCAAGGCTGACGCGCGCATCATAAAACAGGTCAAGCTTAATCTCACCCCCACCTCCTCCTCCTTCACCGCTCCAGTGAATTGAACATTTCACCCTCTACCGGAATGAAACGTTCTACAAAGCTGAACATTGCTGTAATAAAATCTTTCTCCTACTAACTATACATCTTCTTACTGATTATACACAGAGCATGCTTTTTCCAAAGCCTTTTTGAATAATTAATTTGTCAATTGAGACACATTTCATGGTGAGAGTGAAATCTTCTAGCTCCAATAGTGTCAAATTGGTGTTGGCATTCTTGGATTGATGCACACATTTCCATTTTCATTCGATTTTGACTACACATTTTCGACCTAATTAATAACGAAAAATACCATGAACTAACAAGATAATTAACTGCTTTGGTCTTCCCACTCAAAGGAGATGCTAGTAATTACCTAAAAGGGACTCGTGCCGTGTTTAGCTCCAAGTTTAATCGCACTCGGGGGCCAAATGTGGTGACAAACTTTAAGGTCAGTGGTTAAAACTAAAAGACAGATTTCTAGGAAGTTAGCACAGAATCTTATATGTACGAGAAGATTTCACTCTATTTTGTCGCCAAAGTTGAACCATCCCCACAAGGTTTTAATATCATTATAACATAAACCTTTCTGAGACAAGATAAGAAAATAAACAGAACCTGGAACATGATCCACTTTTGTTATAGTGTTAACGTACGATTTAATTATGGAACGCGGTGGTACTCTATACAACTGTTTGGTTTAACGACGCATTGTTGTTACGACTGTAACTTAAATTGGCAGCGGTGGATGAATTAATGACTGTAATTTAATACTACAAAGCTAGAAGCACAAAAGTATGAAACATAGCTCAACTAATACAAAATATTTTACGAGCACTTATCAAAAGAATGGTGACTCCAGGTTCTATACATTCTTACGGTGAAAATGTTCCTAAATGTTGTTTACTTTTTTTCTAAAGTTTTATGAACAGCTTGAAGTTGCGTGACTTGTTTTGATTGCAACTATGGGGTAGTTGTTGCCGTGGTGGGGAGGGAAAGGGGTTAATCTAATGTACATATTAGATCTGAAAGGTCGTCAATTAATTTGATTATCGTTCACTTTATTTAACTACAGTTTTGGAAACGAACATTAGGCCATTTTTGTGTTGTGACGGTGCCAGAAGATTATGGGTTATTTCGTCTAAAATTTCACCGTCACCAAAACAATTTATAGTCATGCTTAGAAATTCCTTGTTTATACTTTAATTTCCGACAATGCTTTGTGTGAATATAATGGGTATACGCGCCTCCAGTTACGGCGTGCCTTCTCGGGCGGGAATGCAAGTTGGGGTCTGGGGCTACAGCCTGGTTGGGCTAAGGGCAACGAAGTAAACCTTGAAAGTCGCTACTCGCCAGCATCTAAGGGTGTAGAGTCAGTGAGTTCCAATTGCATATACTGACGAAAAGTTAAGGGTATGCACACTGTTCAAAGGTTTCTATTCAAGACCTCTCCAAGTGGAAATACTGGGACGGAATTTCAACTCGAAACGAAAAAGGGCTGTAAGATGTATAATATAGTATGGGTTGATATTAAATTGAACTAGGGTTTTCGTGGAAGTTTAGACCCTTTTTTGCATTCTTCGTTAAAGAATTTGCATTTTTTAGCAATCTTAGTTGAGAAACATGGACCAATATTGACTCTCCTTCTATCCAATAAATTACTCTCCTTTCACAGTATATAGACTACTTTGAGACTGGATAATTTGCCTCCACTTTTCAGAGTAACAGAGTGAAGTTATTTGTCTTCAAGACTTTTAAGAAGCTCGAGATAAAAAAGACATAAGAAAATCCATATTATTCATGCTTTGTATAGTGTTCTTTTATGCTCATGAATTACCATCACTCTTCTTTGTCCACCCCATCACCTTTCACTCAAATAATTTATTCTTATCGAATAAAGTTGTTTCTTTTCCATGCACATTTATACATTTGTTTCGAGCTCATAATTCACTGATTATTGTTGATTGATTGACTGATTCAACAATAATCAGATGAATCATGAGCACGAAAAAATCATATTCATAAATTTGTAAAATGATCTTTCGATTGAAACTTTGTGAGGATAAAATAGATAGATTGGCTTTCTTTTCATCCTGTTACTCGTCAAGTAAGTACGTCTTTCCTATTCATATGATCCGGTGTAGATTGATAGCTGGTACTATTCTGAATACATAGGCCTACAGACACATTATGTATGAAAAGCACGACGAATAATCACAAATTTGGAGGATGAAACCTTACACTATATAATAATGGTGAGCTATTTGAAGTTGACATAAACTCATTATGTGACCGATTTGACGGTACAAAGAATAAAATCTGAATAATTATTCGAGATTATAAAATTCCTTACACATGATAAGAATAATATGGTATATTCAGAGGGAATATATACATTGATATCGTTCACTGAGATACAGGCTGTGATGGATGATCAGTCGCTAGCGCATTTTTAATCCTTTCATTTGTTGTTTATTGTATCTTCATCAAATTCAAATCGGATAAGTACTCATGCAGTTTATCTATCTCAACTTCGAATGAAGTATCTTACCGCTATTATATCATAATGAGAAGATTCTTTTCTTACGAGTTGTAATAATTGTTTCTCATTGCTTCTCGTTTTCTACACTCTGTCTATATGTTTTCAGAATTGTAGTCAGGAGACTGGGGTTCATTTTTCCTTCAACGTTAAAGTATCTTCTAACACTTCCTCACGACTGTTCAAAGCATCGAATGAAACAACCTTGTATAGACTTCTGTCAAGTAACGTCACTCATTGTTGAAATTGACAGACAGCAATGTCCACCAGTTGGAATTGACCAATCAGAATATTTGGTAGTCCACCAGTTCGCTGTATTGCTATGGTAACGATTGTTTGTAATTTGTTACGTGACATAAGCCTATATTATTTTTTCATTATTCCATTCATCATTCGGACGCCAATAGATCTATTATCATTTCAGTGTGACGTTTTGAAATAAGCCAACATGGAAGAGATTACTGCATGTGTTTCACACTGTTTCCCGAACACGACGATCTCCATGTGCTGTTCTGACTGACACAGGCAATGGGTTCGTGTAGTCGTACTTCCACTAAACGACCTAAAACTTCACTGTCTGGAAACCTCACTGTATGAAAACCGAAACACGTCCAATGGCATTCGAGACAGACTTGGCTTGATTTAACTGTGTAATTAATTTGCGGGTCTCTCAAAATGTACATTCGTTGAGGTGTTCGCACAGCATGTGAATGTGAGACATTCGGTAGAAATCCAAAATGGCTCTTTAGCTTCACAGACGATATACCTCCTTTGAGGTAAATGTTTTGGAGTCTCGTCACCACGGCTACATGAGTGCTGCACAGCAACCATATATAAATATATATATATATATATATATATATATATATATATATATATATATATATATTTATATATATGTATTCACCACACTGAAGCGCACGTCTTCTCGACAAGTCAACCAAACAGGACACTAACAATTTCCGGTTTGAGCACATCTAAAACCTTTAACCATTACCAAACACCTCTTGTGCGATGCCACACATCTTGTTCACGGGGACGTTGAAACGGTAGCGCAGGGGACGGGGAGGGGGGGGGGGAGACGAGGAAGAGGAGAGAGAAATAAGAGAAGGTGTAGTAGTGACGAGGGAAAGAGATTCTGAACTTTGCTACCGGAAAGCGGAGAAACGTGTGAGAAGAATTTTCACTTACATTGTCAATACTTTGAAGTGACTTCACAGACGAGAGATCGATGGGTAGTTTCAACTTGGAACACTCTTTTTTTCTCAACTTTCCGTTCGCTTCACACGTATTTTCTTATTAGATGGTGATTACTTGTTATTGGAGAAATGATGTATTATTTAGCGTCTAATGATGTGACATGATGTCATTATTTCTTCTTTGGAAGGCTTTAGGTATAATAGCCAAGCAGTATCTTTTCCTGTTGAGATGCATGAAGAGTTATCGATATTTTTATCGATGTAGAACGATATGATCAATCCAGCACAGCTGATGATTGAAAAAAACTATATTTGCCTTCCTCAATCGATCATTGAAGTGGTTGTTGAGATGTGAAACTCACAAATCAAATCGGCTACGACCAAAAATTATCAAAACAACAAATGACAAGAATCAATTGATGGATTAGTTACATGAAATGTGTAAGAATGCGATGAAATGAAGGAATTTGGAATGAAATGAGAAAAGCAGATGGGAATAAATGAATGTTTAATAACAAAAGATCAACGAATAAATTAAAAAAAGAATCGAAACAAAAATTCTCAACAATACAATGCACAAAAGAACAATGAAAATGAAGAACAAGAAGAATTCGAGCTTAAGAAGAGAAATGAATCAAGATAATAAGAAGATTGAAGTTTTTCTCTCCAATGCAAACGTTTGAATTCGTCACTCAGCCAAAATTACTATTTTAGGATTGTTTGTAAAATTTTCAACGTCTAACTGAAAGACAAGGAATCCAATATTTTGTCTGACTCTAGTCATTCAGTAGCAGTTAACAGATGATTTCAAACGAAGGGAATTTCACTTTTACAATCAATGTTCACATAACAATGTTCAAATTTTCTTTCAATACCATCGACCTAGATCGTACTGCATATCATCCATTCCATTGATTCACGATCACGTCAAGAAGACGGGAAGGACCGACGAATATAAGAAGAAAACACTACAAAGAAAACACATTCCAATCCAGACTGAACTGTCTGATTTTTTACATGACGGATAGCATCATAAATACAAAATATATTACAACTGGTTGGACAATTATTTGTGGAAGATCATTCAAATTCCTATATGAATTCTTTATTATTGAAAAAAATAAAGACTGCCGTACAGAAGGTTGCCCATCAGAGACAGAATAATATAGTAATATGAAAGTGAAAATAACAGATCAATAAAGAGAGCAAAAAGACAATACAAACGAACCCAACTTTGTTGGACGAAATGACCACAACCTTTAGATAAACCTACCAAGACGTAACACCAACATGGACGTCTAATCTTTCATTGGTAGATCCATTCGCCTCTGGAACGATCTTCCCCAAGATGAAATGGAAACGTTACCGAAATTCTCTGCATTCAACACTATTCTATCAAATCTATAGAGCTACATTAAAAAATGACACTTCGCTACTCTTTTTGTTTCACACATTTTGTTCTGCTCCAAACTTGAAATCGAAACTATTAAAATAAGGACTAGTATTCAGAATCAACTGTCACCAGACCAACGGTCCGAAGCTGATATATGAATAAATAAAATAATAAATAATGATAAATAAAATCAAGGAAGGCGATTCATAAGCCAAACATGACATCACTCTCAAGAAGAAGGGGACCGATACAGATTTCGCGACGAAATCAAAAGAAGAGGAGGTGCTGTCACGACTATGCCTACCTAGCTGTCATCTCATATGATACAACAACAACCACGACCTTGAGTGATAGTCGTCACTTGACATAGCAAGACAATGCGACGCAGAGCGAACAGAGATAGAAAACTAGAGTAATCACACCTCAGAGAGTTCATACATACACTCACTCTCACTTCCGCCCAGAATATCAGGCGAATTACATCCATTTTCATCAGTGTGCAACGTATGTGTGTGAAGATGCGGACCGCCTTCAAGATCAACAATCAATAACTCGGGAGCATGCTTTGTGTGCATAGATCAGCTGGTCGATAAGTACAATGCTGAATCATTATCTTCATTCATCATTATTTTGGAGGAGTTGTTTGTCTAGACAGCATCAGAAAGGTTGAATGACCAACACGATACACATTTGCATTTATAACCTAATAAATCGGTGTCTGATTAGCTAGATAGTGTATCCGTCAATAACAAAATCTTTTAATTAACTCCATTCCTTTCACATGCCAAGTGAAACCAAATCCATCGATACCAAACGCTAGAGCTACATTTCCCAATCACTGATTATAGTTAGGTATTACATGTTTAACGTATTCCCGTCTTTAGACTACTTATATTCGTAACAATATCGTCATTGAATATTCTTTGGAGTGGTGAGATCCCTCTTGTGCCCGGTCCGAACGATTCTAACTCCAATCCTCAGCCCTAATTGGAGAAAAACGATTTTGTATCGTTTCGATATTTTTGAAAAATATTTTAAAATGCCATCCGTTTGGCTCAGGCAGTTGAGGTACAGCTTCGAATTTGAAGTCATATGGGTGCGGGTTTGAATCCTGTTGTGAAGTATGAGGTTTTGTGAAAGTTCTTTCACCTGTCATCACTTCATCGTTTTCTCATCACATGGTGATGTCGTTCAGTACTATTGAATAAACACAACTTATTTTGAAATGATTGTTTCTTCTTCTCTTCTACTCATAATAAAACTGAATGAATTCCAAGATCCTAAAATAAACAATCATAGCATTCAATGGTTCTATTGTTTGCTTAACGACCCCACGAAAAGCTGGGTTACTAGAGGGTCTTATATATCTGAATGGAAATAAGATGAAAATAAGATAATAAGCCGAGTGTATCATCAACTGGATATCTGATATATATATATATATATATATATATATATATATATATATATATATATATATATATATATATATATATGTTTTCAACTTATCTGAAACAATGTATCTTTTTCACTCCAACCGTTTCAATTCTGAGGTACACTCAATCAGCTACTTTTGAAAGCGTGCTTTTCGATACCAAAAGTGAATGAAATCATCTGATCCTGACAATTGGCTGTTCAAAATATTGATCTTAGAGCAAACATGACTTCATGTATTCACATAGTGATTACAACCGAGTCAACTGGCAATTAAATAAGTAATTCATGACTTGACTCTCCACACTATGCTTGCGGAAGATTTTAATGGTAATGTAAATATAGCTGAAGGACTGAACATCCCTAGAGTTTCAGACTCTCGAGTAATTTTTATGATACTTTTAACCTTCAGATGACGTTTTGCTTCTGTAACACATTCACTTATAAAATATTAACCAAACTACAAGAAACATGCAAATTTGCAAGGCTTTCATAGTTTCTCAAATAAGGATTTGTAGTGATACTGGCTGGTGTGTGCAGCCTACGCCAAGCAATTCGGCGTTTGTCCCATAACGATCCGTTCTGCTGTTGCTGAGATATCGTTGACGAACCTTTTCTTGTGAAGCGGGAGCATACCATTTGTATCGCAGGCTGAAGAAATGAAGGCCCTCAAATTTTCTCGTGGGCGTCAGCACATTCCGAAACAGTTGCGCAGAGTGATTGGTAGGCAGTAAGTATTTATTTCTCGTCCTATCTCACGAACAAAAATCCACCCAGACCTGTGGCCCTCGACAAGCCAGCGTGGTCAGGCTTATGACTAGTACATTATTTGTTTACATTCTTTGTAGGCACGACCTCAGGTGTTCAGTATTGCGAAATGTGCTTGTTTTTCCCGGATGGCCTGAATTCGGATTGAATGCCGTTTTCTTGACGGTGATTTCGAGTGATACTCTCCAGACACTGCGTCGAGTTTTCTGGCGTTTGTCACAGGACATTAATTGGTAAGGCGTTTTCGAGATTTCGGCAAATCACAAACACATCCATCCACACATCCATTCACATAAATACGACTTTAATATTATGATATTATCATAATACGATTATAATATTCACTGAATACTTGGCTACTAGAGATTTCCAAAATGAAGTTATAGTGATCAATTTTCGTAAACGAATATTATTTTTTGGATAGACGAATGCGGTACAATGTGAGTAACGATTGTCATATCACGAAATATATTCCTGAATAGTAATTATATTCATTTGATAAAGATCATATTTTTTCTATCCGACATTTGTCATTCCAACAAACGTGTATGATCACATAATTATCACACACAAGAACAAAATTATACTTTACATTCATCACCCAATTATATTCAAAAATGAGTAATATGGTTTCATAATATTCTTCACGATTAATCACCTCTTTCGGTGAGACAAAGTCACCCCAGTAATACCCGTTCCAATATGATTCTACCTCATCATCTTCAGCCTCAATTGGGGAACAATGACTTTATGTCCAGTTTTCGATATTCATGAAATGAGAAATAAAAAAGCGCATTGTCTCATAGTTAAAATTTCAAACCAAAAACTTATCTATAAACCGAATATTCAACATCCTTCAGAACAAATGTGCATAGGCCCAATCTTACATTACTTACTCGGTCAAAATAATCATATCGGGGTCTTTTATATTTATTTGAGTCAACAATTTCAATTTTTAGCATTACAGTTTGTAATATCAAGCCATGGACTTATACTTAGAAGTATAAATCCATTATTAAACCTCGTTTAACACCAACAATGATAGCTAAATCGTTCAAACAGCATTCATCTTGACATAGTATCGCAATACAATCCACAGAACACGTCTATCACATGTATTTTTTGACAACATAAAACTGGGGTCTCAATTCCCGTGAGATTTACGGTGTTTTTAAATCCCTTCCAGCCAATTTATACAATAGTGTTTTCCATTCTGCAGAAAAGAAATAGTGAATTCCGTTTGATCTCAGTAAAGGAATTGTCGACAGTTTTACTCAACCAATGATGCTACAATATAGTGATACATTATGAGATTTGTAAGGATAACAAGGAGTTCATAACAATCTTGAGCATAGCAACATATCTTCTGTTACCAATGTAAATAATTTATCATTCAGAATAATGTAATATTAAATTTCACATTGGTATTGACTATTTCATCACGTAACATGCCATGTGTTTGTAGATTGTATAGTGAAAGGAAACCGATGCATTTAGCATTTTATTGATGTCTGATCATCTGAAAGTCAACATAAAATCCGAATTATAATTATCAAAAGTAATAATAAGAGCCTTTATGTTGTTGACTGTTGAAATTGAAAACGTGACACAGTAATGAATGTGATTGGATGAGCGAAGCGAAGACTCCCTTTGCGTCAGAGATGTATCTTCCTCTGTTTTATTGTTCCGCGCTCCACAGATCGGAATGTTTCATTGATCGATATGATTTTCATTGTGGACGCACCTACTAAGACCAACTTAGAACTGTATAGTTTTGGGGAGTTATCGGTTCCGTCATTTTCGAAAAAAGTGCATTTTTGAATGTTTTTGGACAAAAATGCTACAAAGAGCACTCCACAGGTCGTATGATTCAAACGACCGGTCATTTTTTTTCGTGAACAAGCTGACTCAAACAAGTCAAGTCTATTCAGTTTTTGGTCTTGATCGGTTCCACCACAGCTGAGTAAAAATATATTTTCGAATAAATTCGAAAAATGAATGATGAACGAAAATCTTCGGTTTCTTTGAAAAATTCCTACTGAATGTTGCGACTAGGTTGATACACTCTATCACAAAGTCCGAAATTGATTGAAAAAGGCATTACAAAAAAATCGGAAATATAGTTTTTCTTGATAATTCTACCTAAAATATATTTTATTATGCCACTGTCTCGATTTGTCCTTGTTTCGTTGCCTATGAACAGCTTTGTCAAAGATATATAGTCCATGTTGAGTGAGTAATGAGAATCACCGGATTTACAAAGACCCAATCAATGATTTCAACATAGAGTTTTTATTGGAATCATTTTCAGCCTACAACCATCACACAATTTTATGTTAGTTTTGAGCCATCATGGTCGGGGATATCAAGACCAGGTTAGTACCGACTCAGACCTTACCTGACCTGAACTAACATGGCCCAACGTAACTGCTTGGGTTGGGCTTTTATGGCTAGGGTTATCAAGGTCAGGTTAGTACTGACTCGAACCTGACCTGACCTCATCCAACGTGGTATAATCTAACTGCTTGAGTTGGGCTTTCATGGTTAGGGTTATTAAGGTCAGGTTAATACCCACTCGGAACTGATCTGACATCATATAACGTGATCTAACCAAACTGCCTGGATTGGGCTGTCCTGGTTAGTGTTATATATCAAAGTCAGATTAGTACTGACTCGGACCAGACCTGATCTAACGTGGCCTGACCCAACTGCCTGCGTTGGGTTACCATGGTTGGGGTTATCAAGATCAGGTTAGTACTGACTTGGACCTGACCTGACCTGATCTAACGTGGCCGAACCTTACTGCCAAGGTTGGGCTATCATGGTGAGGTTTATCAAGGTCAGGTCAGTACTGACTTGTACCTGACCTGACCTGACCTAGCGTGGCCCAATCCAACTACCTTGGTTGAGTTATCATGGTTAGGGTTAGGGTTATCAAGCTCGGATTAGTACCTACTCGAAGTCGGATCTGACCTCACCTGATCTATCGTGACCTAACTCAAATGCCTGGGTTGGGCTATCATGGTAAGGGTTATCAACGTCAGGTTAGTACTGCTTGCTAAAAAAAAAAAACTACTACTACTACTACTACTACTACTGCTACTACTACTAAGGCGGCAATGAAACAAGTTGGTCTAATAATATCTGACTCAAGTGTTGATAAAAGTCCTGGTATAGACAAAATCAGAAGCAAGTACTTGAAATTAATAACTGCTCAAAGCAGTCCAGTAATAGCTAGGTTAATTAATCTCTGTGTCAAAACAGGAACGATACCCACTTTACTTAAGCAATCTATATCAAGACCATTTTTAAAAAATGGTGATCACAATATCTATAATAATTATAGGCCCATTTCAATTTTACCAGAAATATAGAAAATTATGGAAAGATATATAGCGCAAGAACTTATCACTTATATCAATGCTTATAATATTTTAGATGGAAGGCAGTACGGCTTTCAAAAAAAAAAAGTACTGGCCTATTATTAAATGATTTAATGTTGTTTTTATAGATTTTTCAAAAGCATTTGATGCCTTATTACACAGTAGATTGAAATATTGTTTAGATAGGGCAGGAATAAGTGGGCCTCTACTTTATTGGTTTAAAAATTATTTGTCCGATCGATTGATCACTGTAAAATTTGGAGACACTTTTAGTAAATTGAAAAAAATATCATCAGGGGTACCCCAGGAATCGCGATTAGGGCCTTTATTATACCTGCTTCATGTAAATGATATGCTGCAACAAGTAGAAAATTCCAATATATTTTTATACGCTGATGATACAGCTTTAGTTTCAGTTCATCAAAATTTTAAACAAGCTAATAATAACCTTCAATCAGACTTCACTAATATTCTAAGATGGTCACATCATAACGGATTAACAATGAACTATAAAAAAACAAAAGTCATGCATATACATGCTCCTTTTAAAAATCACGAAAACATTCATTTATTTTACCAGAGTCATTCATGCTTACATCGCAACTTCCAAAAAAATATCAATTCACTGTGTGTCAGATGCAGTTGTACCACCCTTATAGATAATACATTCCAACACACATATCTGGGCGTGCTATTTGATCATCATTTTAAATGGGACAAATATATAGATGGTTTATGTAAAAATTAAGATCAGCATCGTATAGTATTCGAATACTAAAGCCTTATGTTAATTTGAGTGTATTGATAGTAGTTTATTTTGCTTTAGTCGAATCTATTTTAAAGTATGGAATTCTAGCATTAGGAGGCACTACTGACATCTACATTGATCAAATACATAATATTCAAAAACAAATTTTCAAAATTATGACATCAATCAATGCAAATACATCCGCTCAAAGCAGTTTTTTAAATGTCAAACAACTACATAAATTTATATTAATAACAGCAAATTACTTTTCAACAGAAATTAAAATTAATCTCCAGCATCATCATCGAACTAGAAATATGGACAGAATTAAAATATCAGAAATTAAAAATTTATTAAAAAATCAATTATTATCAGAGCAACTTGTATGAAATGTTGGTTTTTTCTTAATCTTTTTTTTATATCCCAAATATTATCTTCCATGTTTTTGTTATTGTATTCTCGGTACTTATTTTTTGCTATAAAGATGTTTCGTGAAAATTATAAACATAATGTTCAGTTAAAAAAGAGGTTACTATAAGTTAAATGCAAAATGTAAACTTTATGTCTATATTATAATTAGTTTATGCAAAATTTAAACTTTTTGTAGCCTTTATATGTTATAATTAGTTTATGTACGTGATCCAGAAATGTAAAAAAGGAACTTATTTATGCACATAGACCTACAGACAAACCACATTAGTGGCTTAGTGGGTCTAGAAATAACTACGTCATGTACATTAAATGAATAAAGAACTTTTGAAAAAGAAACTACTACTACTACTACTACTACTACTACTACCACTACTACTATCACTACAACTACTACTACTACCTCCCGAATCATATGAAGCGAGCGCATTGGTATTTGAGCTGGATGTGACGGTATTTTTTATTCATTTTATTGTAGCTTATATAGATTAGGGTAAGGCATATTTGTCTGATGATTAGCTGTCATGAATCTGTTGAATTGATGGAAAGATGACTGTCATGGTCTGATATAAAGCAACCATCCTAGTAGTAACTTTAACGACAAAGAGAAACCACTATGAACCTCACTCAATATGGTTGACCATGACGGGAATCGAGTCCCGGTCTCCTGAATGACGGTTCATTGCGCTGGCGACTGCAGATACCCATCTTGGTTTAAATCATGCAGAATGTAGGTAGCAATTGGATCAATGAATTACTATTCGATTATATTGGGTTCTAACCACGCGTTATAATGATAACTAAGCTTTATTAGCACCGGATGAATGAGCTATGAGATGAAGTAGTCTTACGTGAATGGGAAGGAAGCGGTCGTGGTCATGAGGTAGCAACCATCCCGGTATTTGCCTAGATTTCAGAGGAAAATCACGGAAGACCTCCGTAGAAATACCGACGGTGGCAGGGATCGATCCAAGACTCGATCTACCCTCACCTCTCGGTCACATGGAGCAGGCGCGTTAGCACTGAGATACCTGTGCCGGTAATAAACTATAATTGGGTACTATCAGTTTTATTTGCTATACACGTAAAATAAGTAGTTGAGGTCATATAACGTTGGTTACATGAAAAAAGAGATTCTGCTTGCTATACAAGTGAAATAGATTGGAATGAAGTACGGAACTCATATTAATATTGTAATGTAGAATTGAGAGCTCTCGGAAACTAACGAAAAAGAAGTTGATAGAAATGTTATTTGAACAAGAGGGGAAAGTTGTTTAATATAACGCTTATTTGTTTGAATATGCTTCATAAGTACAGCGGAAGATAAATAATGTTTGACGTGATATTAATATACATTACACATTTTCGTTATGATTTAAATATACTTCAAGTACACTTGCAGTCGCATAAAATTGTTTTCTCCGATTCTAGGAATTCAATTCAAATGAAATATACTCACATTTACCCACTAACATTTTCGTAGACTATGCGTGTAGTGTGTACGGATATTGTTTTCTAGTTTTAGTTCGTATTGTAAAAGTATATTTTCCTCAGGATGCATCAATGTAGCTTGATCGAAAACTTTATGTGACTGCAACCGTATCATGTAGGCCTAATCTAGAATATGTTATGCATGCACCTAATATATCCAAGTCAGGTTATTAACGCATGAAATGGTTTTCTTAGACCTGTTCTTCTGTGTTTAGCAACCCCTATTGTCGTGATTAGAAACGTTGGCTACAAAATGATGAAGAGACTATGTGTTTTCTGAATGTGGTCAAAATTAAATCAATTCCATTTTCACGCCACGGAATATAGTCGCCTTCTTGGCTCAACAGCTAGGGCACCACTACAGAAACCGAAGTGAATGTTCAAAACCATTTCTGATCAGAATATAATTATATTGTAACTTATACTTGTGCCCGTTGTGTTAGATGTATAAACTGGAAAAATGAAGCAAATGCGTCAGAAGATATGCAAGATGCCAGAAAGAAATGTATAGGCTATAATTACTCGAAACCCATGGTACACACCCTGGTTTCAAAACTGTCAAGTCTAAACACTACCTGACTTCGTCATGCAGTTCCAATTGATTCAAGTGAATTGAAGTGGTCGATCAAGCCACATTAAAATGCATCATGGAGGAAATGTATTGAAATAATACGCGTTAAAACTGGCAGGTAATGTACACACGCATTATAAGTTGAAATGTTAGTGGTAAAAACGGTGTGGTTTCTATTTGAATTAAATTCCGAAAAAGTCAATTTTATGTGACTGCAAGGGTACCTATATGTGAGTTGATTAATTCCATATTGGGTTTATGCCGCACTGTAATGATAACTAAGATCTATCGGCGTCATATGAATGATCAATGAGATGATGAGATAATGAGGTAGACTTCTCTTAGATAATGGAGTGGATAGTGGAAGGGAGCGGTCGTGGCCTATATTGTAGGGTCATTCCGGCATTAACGTTGACTACAGAGGGAAACCACGGAAAACTCCTATAGAGATGGACGGTGGCGGGGATCGCGCCAGGTCCGATTTGCCCTTCACCTACCGGATCACAATGAAGCAAGCGAGCTAGCAAGTGAGCTGCATGTGCCGGTGCAAGTTGATTGTTTCAATGGTTTCAATTGATATAGAAAAAATATATTTTCTATTTTTTCTCTCGAAGAAGCTTGTCATATATTCTTGTGAAATTTCGTGATAATGCGTATCTTTATTGGGTGGAAATACAGGAAAAAATGTAATGTTTTTGAAGATTTTTTGTTCAAAATTTTGGCGTTCTGGATCTTTCTTAGGGACTTTTCAAAATTTCGTAACATTTTCACCAAATATATGTTTATATCAAATAAATAGGTATATATATATTTTTTTTTCATTTATATCGGGTTTAAAGATGCACTGTACTGGTGACTACGATCTATTGGCGTCGGTGAATAATATTATATGAGTTGATGGGATGGTAAGATGAAAGGTTATTTAATTAGGTGTTTTTGGATAGTGGGAAGGAGTCGGTCGTGGCCTTTTGTTGAAGAACCATCCCAGTATTGACCTGAACGACAGAGAGAAACCACAAAAGCCCCCTGTCAGGATGGTCGTCAATGGTGAGAATCGAATCCCGGTCTTCTAAATGACGGTTCAGTGTATCAACCACTCGGTCACTGGTCTCAGTACATAAATGAATGAATATATATATATATATATATATATATATATATATATATATATATATATATATATATATATACATATATATATATATATATATATATATATATATATATATATATATATATATATATATATATATATATATATATATATATGTATATATATATATATATATATATATATATATATATATATATATATATATATATATATATTTAAATATATATATATATGTATATATATATATATATATATATATATATATATATATATATATATATATAAATATATATATATATATATATATATATATATATATATATATATATATATATATATATATATCAATCTTCTATCAATCTATATATAATAATTTACCAGTTGGTATCAAGAGTATTGTGAATGTTGATGTATTCAAGTGTAAGGTTAAGGCATTCTTGTTCGAGAAAGCTTTTTGTTCAATTGACGAATACCT
>OZ023327.1:25597379-25629879 GCA_964007535.1 Brachyptera risi
CCTGTGTTCCCTTCACGTGTCAAGGATAACAATTCTGACATAATATCCCCTACCGGGCTTTGCTTGGTACAAAAACTAGGTGCACGACATAAATTGTCGCATGGTGGTGCTTGTTTCAAGCGATCTCAGACGAAATTTTTCAGATCAATTAATCACAAAACACACATCTCGCGTTACATACACGATGTGATTACTTTTTGAGATATTGTATCGTGTAGGGTATAGATGTGTTCGTAAATCAACTGAATTTGGGATAAAATAAAAATGAACAGCCCAACCACATGTATTTGGCATACAAAACCAGGAAAAATCGCCTTTTTTGTGTAAATCTAGGTAATTAACAGAAATTAATTATTTGTATTGTATCAAAACGGTTATAGGTATGATGATGAAATGTATGAAGCTTGCCTGATAAGGAAAGGCTCATTCAACCAATTATTGAATTTTCTTCTCCATGCTGTATATCTGTGTGTAACGGTTCAACGTATTTTTCACCCAGTTTTTCAAAAATTTTGTCGGAACTTTTTTTTTTTTTTAATTTTCATATTTTCAATATACTATTCCACCATGAATGCATCAATGAATAATAAGAAATGTGATACATTACTGTGGATGGATTCCCCTTAAGCTATACGAGACAAATCAATCATATAATATAGGGTCTACATGAAAAAGTTCACTCAATATTTGTTGTTCCACCTTTCTTATAAATTGAGATTACTCGATATAATAAATATGATAATGCAAGTAATGAGAATTATAATGATAATAATTAATAGCCACTATTCAGCTATGACATGGAACCAACTTGTAAGCATGTATATTAACTTAGTTTCTCAGATATTACATCCTGCTCGTATAGGCTACAAGAGATCGATAGATCAAACGAATAGTTTCGTGAATTCCCTCACTATTCCCCCCCCCCTCTTTTCCCTCCTTCTCAAATCATCAACGACTACTGGAACCCTGGAATTCTTGGTTGCGAAATTCCAGATCATTAATTAGGTGTTCTGTTATATGTGTATATAGTATAACCTGGTATTCATGTATATTACTGCGAATAGAGTAGAGTATACAAGTCAAGAATGGTCCTTTGCTGTAGGCCTACACGGTTCTATGCGAATCTGGGGTCCTTTAGAATCCATGGCAAGACGAACTTGGCTCCTTTCATATTTATTTGCATATTCCTAGTCATTCATAAGTCATTTACTTAGAAGAGTAGATCAGTAAGTTGGTTGCCCTATCATTCAGGAGACCTGGCTTCGATTTCAGTCGGCCGTCCATTCTGATTGAGGTATTTCGTGTTTTGTTGAAGTGATTGGTTAACTATTATCAAGCCACGACCGATTCCTTTCCACCTCAGCACAACAAGATCGTAAGGAATATGTGATGCCCGAAAGGCAAACACGTACTGTAAGTGTAAGTAGTATGGTATTCCATGCCTAGAATAATTCTCACTCTAGGGGAAGCCATCCACAAAAATGCATCCAATTTTCTGTTTATTAATGATGCATTCATGTTGATAATATATTGAAAATTTGAAATTGAGAAAAAATTGAAAAATCCGAGAAAATCTAGGAAAAACTAGTTGTTAAATACGTTGAACCATTACATACAAGAGAACCAGTAGAGAGTCAGCATGAAGATGACAATTTATACATTGGTTCAGTAAATCTTCCTCTATTAAATAAACTAAATTATGACCGTTTCGATGCAAATGAATAGTTTCTGTTACCTTGATTTAGAACCAAACATGGCCTGAATTTCCCCGGTTTTGTATGTCGAGCGCATATGGTTGAACTATTCATTTTCAGTCAAGCCCAAAGGCAGTTGATTAACGAACACATTGATTTAAAATACGATAAAATATCTCAAGAAGTAATCGAATTATGTATATGTGAAGTGAGATTCATGTTTTGTGACCATGTTCAGTGTCAACTAAAACATAAGCAATCGTAGTGGCTTTCCGGATGAACGTATTGTTGTGAAATTGCTTCACACCGTGTAAAGTACTTATACTAAGATATTGTCGATCCATAATGAACATTCACAATGTTTTCACAAATAATCACCCTGGTGGGAACTCTTCCCTATTCAAGACTGGGACACCTCAAATTCAATCTAGACCCGATTTGTCTCGATTTCTCAATAATATGATTGCCATAGTAGTTTAGAAGACGTGTGCCTTCCAAGACGTTATAAGCAATCATGAACTGATTTCTTCAACAACCTGAACAATACGATAGATCAAATCTCATCATTTTAGCATGTATCGAATTACAAATGACAAATTGCTTCTGCATAAATGAGTTTGGACGCTCTCAGTTCAGTTTGTTCAACTTGTCAGCGTAAATAATACTTGCTTTAAGAGCCCGCATCTTAGCTGAGCATGTTTCTCTTCAAAATGCTAGACCCAAGTTCGATGTGCGTTTAAAAGTTTAATTGTGGGTTGAAAAGTGAAAAAAGGATAATATTGAAAGAGTTTCAGTAACCACCGCTAGATGGGGGAGTTTTTCATTTCATAATTTGGACAAAATCTAGTTACATTACACATTTTGGCCAAGGAAATTGGGAAAACTGTAGAATAAAAGGCGAATCAGAATTTTGAATATTGATAAGGAAAGTTGAACTTAAGGATGTGCGTTTGTAATTTATTTCTACTATTATTCGGTGACCGGGAATTAGGCAATGAAAACCATCAAATTAGGCACATTTTGATTCAATTATTGCTCCATGATGAAATCATTCTTCAATTTTCGATTAAGCATATCTAATTATGAGGGTATTGTTCATTCATTGCATTTTACCGCAAGTCCGTAATGTTTGCAGTTCTTGAGATATATGTGGCGAAAGTGCACCCTGTAAATCCGTCTAAGATGCGGGCTCTTAATATTACGTCGTAAATTTGATACGCAGTCACTGCTTCCCAATTAAGGCTGGGAATGATAAGACTGAAAAAGATATCGAAAATCAAAACGCACGCTCAGCATTGAAAATTGAATTATTTTTGAAAAATCATCAGAAAAAAATAATTAACTTCCCGTTCATCCCTGCAGCATCTTCCAAATATCAGTTTACATGTTTTTTCAATACGGTGATCAGTTTTATACTCATCCATTTATAGCGTTTTCTTGATGTTGTTCATTCAAATTCGTTTTCATTATACGTGAATCCCACAAAAGAAGAAGGTTGTACCGTTTGAGGTCAAAGATTTTTCAGGACGAGATTTACAAGTGGAAACGCAACTACATATATTGAAAGCTACATTTGTTTAAAATTGCAATGAGTTTCTCGAGAAGGTACAACTACATATTAACTGTACTGAAAACCTACTGCACTCAAAGCTCGATTGTCCTAATATGGGACAATCCTCAAAATCGTCTGTAATAAAAACCAACTGATCTAAATTTCTACTTTTTGAGCACCTTCACAGAAATAAATTGAAACGTTTAGTTCCTTCCCTTCACACATTTCATTTGACACAAACCTTACCCATCTAACCTTTAACAATCACTAAACTACATAGTTGAAACATTTAATGGGGGGTAACATTTTGTAAAGGGGAGGAGCCAACTTTTGACTTCGTCATCTGTATAGTTTGCTCAAGTGATATAAATTTAGGGCAGTTGGTTTTGAGTACAGTTGGTTTTAAGTACAGCTGGTCGGTTTTTAGTATAGTTGGTCGATTTCTGGGACAGTCAATATTTAGTAGTGTCGACCAATCCCCGAGTATCTCTACAATTATCAATGTTTTACAGTTGAATACAAATATTTGGTGGATGACCTTCCCATTCCGTGTATACGAGCGTACATAATGTTTTCAATAACATACAGGCTGGTGGAGGTGCCGGGTCATCGAAACCTGGTTCTGAATTGTGCCGCACTCATTTAGTGAGCGCTGCGCATCAAAATCAAATTAGCAAGGTCGGTAAGGGCAGTCCGAGCGAATCGCGTACGTCTGTGTCAAGTCACGTAATTCTTTTCATCAGAGAATGACCCGCGACTCGACATAAATAAATAGAATTTATAAATAGAAGGTATGGTTGGTATACAGTATATTTTGCATGTGTTGAAATGTGAATTATCAATAAATTGAAGCGAGAAGGAGAGAATCTATATGGGGAAAAATGAAAAAGAATCTAAAAACGGTCACGGTTAGTTATCATCTCTATACGTTTTAATCATGCTCTTGAAATAGTATCGACTATTACATATTATTACATCCACGATGATTTATAGATGTGCACGTTTTTCTGTTAAGTGTGAAGAAACTCTGCGCGGAAACCACGGGTGGGAAACGAAGATAAGGCGTCGGTTGAATTTCAGGCTGGTTGGTTTCGAAGGGTTGGGGATGGGGGTTGGCAAGGAGGTGTAAGGTACGAGGAAAGAGGGAATACACACGATAACAACTGAATGTTTTATGACTTATATTTATTTACCGAACGATGCCTACACAAGTCTTGTGTGTTTTATGTTCCTTTTTGTCTGGCTACCGTTTCGCTTTTTTCTAAGCAAACGGAAGTTTCGCTGTTATAGTAAGCCTGAATGAAACTCACACATACATACTCAAATGGAATGGAGAAATCTGAGGATTGTCCATCTCCCCGAACAGTTTTGTACGGTGAATATCTTCTGGATAAGTTGCATAATAGAGATCATCAGGCCATGTTATACGGGCTCTTGAATTCGAAAATCATAGCTTATTTTCTCTTCTCACTTGAAAAAGAAAGTGTTGAGTCTCTCATCATTATTCATAACTCTACATTTAAATTTAATTATTGATTTGACTTGATGAAAAGGTGAACACGATGTGAATCAATTGATGCTTCTTTTTCACTATTGCTTCTCTTTCTTTTTCCTATGAATGCTGAGTACAAAAAAAAATTGGTGGTCAATTTACTGAAAATATTTTGTAATACTTATAATGATTATATTGTTACAGTGATTTTGTTGTGAGTTGACATAATGTTTATATATCTCTTGTGTGTACGACTACTGTATATATTCATGTATCCTTCTGTAATTCGTTGTTTTTTCCGTGTGTTCAATTTTATTTCTGAAATGTATGTGAATTATATTTTAAACAGGTTGAATGTGAGTACGGTCCTGCCGAATTTCGCCAGCAATGGAGATCCTTCGATAATAATAATAATTGATTGATAATCGCATGAGTACAGCTAGGAGAAAACAATTACGAGAGAAAAAAAAAATGAGTATATGAATGTATATATATATATATATATATATATATATATATATATATATATATATATATATATATATATATATATTCATATATATGAATATATATACACACACATATATATATATATATATATATATATATATATATATATATATATATATGTGTACATATATTCATATATATGTATATATATATATATATATATATATATATATATATATATATATATATATATATATATATATTTATATATGTATATATATATATTCATTTAAATGAATATATATATATATATATATATATATATATATATATAATATATATATATATCTATATCTATATATATATATATATATATATATATATATATATATATATATATATATATATATATACATATATATATATATTTATATATATATTGATACATATATATATATATATATATATATATATATATATATATATATATATATATATATATATATGACGATAATAATATGAAAAATTATTCTTTATCGGTAGTTATACTAGTGTTAACAGTTATGGTTCGTCGTTCTAGTACAATTCATTATACAATAGGTCAACTTCATCATAATGGTCGTCAATGAAGTAAAATTCTTTCTCTATTGAAAATCTTTTCACATGGGATCTATATACATATACATCTATAAATGGGATCATATTATACATAAATATTCATATATATATATATATATATATATATATATATATATATATATATATATATATATATATATATATATATACATATTTGTGTGTGTGTGTGTGTTTGTGTATATATACTATATTCTATTCTGTTCTTAGACTCATATAAGCGGATTAAACATCAATGTATAAATACTTTTGTTTGTACACTGAAATTCTTGTACAGTAATAAAAATCGTTGTCCGAGGAATCGCGTTCGACCGCAAATAAGAGATAGCTGGACGCTACCAGGCGTTGTGTATATAGCCTCTGTAGCAAACAACGGTCGGAGGCGTCGCATGAATAATGGGGTCCCATCTGGGCAGAGGGCGGTACTCGGTGCAGCACGGGTAGACTGTAGACATGCGACGATATACGAATATCCACAGGTGCTCGCCGAAGATTTTATATACAGCTTGAACACGATCTCGTTTCCACTTCACTTAGATAAAATGCTACAAAAGTGGAACGAAATAAATGAGAGCACAACATTGTCATATAGCGCACGACTCTTCTCTTTTCTCGTTCTGGAGGCGAGATGAACGCGATTTCGCAGATCCATCAACAATCACAGATGTGGAAATAATAGAGGTACACGCGGAAAATTGAATCCCGTTAGAAACCCAATATATCTTCAATTTTTTCGTACATAGTAATTTGAAGAGCGATAACGATTCCATTCTACTCTGAAGGAGCAATGTATGTGTGTTTTTGTACGTTTGCCTGTTTGTACGCACTGCACATGTCATACGGTTTGCTCGATTAACTCTGGACCAATTCTGGAAACGCGGACCTATTCAACTTGGAATTTTTAGTGTTGTGGCCAAATCGGTTTGACCACTTTGAAGAAACACCACCACACATTTCTGAAAAAAAAAACGTAAGATTAGGTCATGCGGAAAATTTCTGAGGATTTAATCTCTTCAAAAAACTTCAAATTTCTACTGAACATCAATACAAATTTGATACATATGAATAGAATAGAACAGAATAGAATAGAATAGAATGGAATATGCTTTATTGGTCCAAATTGATCTTATGAAGATATTAGTTTCGTCAATATAGTATATGGTAATGATAATACAAAATACAGTAATGATGAACAATTAAAGAAATAAAGATGAAAAACACATTTGAACATTATGAAAACAGTGAACAGCAATAAATTAATCAATCATCCAGAAACTCTCTTACACTATAATAACATTTATCAATCAGGTGTCTTTCAAGTCTAAATTTGAATGAATTTGTTTCAAATACGAATTTTCAGTGACTTCGGACCGGCCTTTTTGAGAATAATAATTATTCAATGAATACATTTTCATTAAATTGTTCGAAATGGTCGGTTTTCTTCATTCAGTATCTTGCGCACGGTGATTCACGGCTTTGTAGACTTGACAGCCAGTTTCCATCAAGGTGAGTAGAGCTCTCGAGTATATTTCATATAGGTCACGGTGTATAGATATTTCGAGTGGACTTCTTACAAATATCTCGCTAATCTCATCTCACAACGCATATACTGCGTTTGACCAGTTATATAACTTACTGATTAAATCATCATGCAGGCCTATATTAAAATTGTCGTGTGATTTCTGTTAGAAGGCAATTAAGCTCGCCTATTATCTCATCACTGGTTCTGAATGTCGAGGTTTCCAAATCACGTTGTCTCTCAAGCACTTTGTGAACACCACCGACCAAAACATACACGACAAATACAGGCAGACTACCAATGTAAAAAAAAAACGCCATTCATTCATAAGCTTTCTGCGAGTACGAATTTTCATGTTTATGTGAATAGCTCGTGTTTCCTGAGTGAATAAGTCCAAGTAGGTCTACAACCGATCTAACTGGTATACATAACAATGCTTATCTGAAGAGACAGCGTCAAAGCTTTCGCACATCGTTCGTGAAACCATTCCGTGATACCAGTTTCTCGTTATTTCAATGGAAGGTTTTGTTCACGCTTGCACGGTGGAGCTGCGAGTGTCAGCTTGAACTGATCAAATCAGAATTAATTGGATGAGCGAAGCGAGGACTCAGTTTTGCCGCAATGAAAAAAAACGTCCTTTTTGCGCTCCATAGGTCAAACGTATTTTGTTTTTATGAAACTTGGCATTTACAATTGTCATCATCTAACTCGACACTGTGTATATTTCAGGCGCAATCGGCGACTCACTTTCGAGAAAAATAATTTCGACATTTTGAAAACTCCTATGAGAATAAACACAGTGGGAAAAATATGAAGAAAATATTTACTCCGAATAAATTCAAATTCCTACGGAATTTAAGCACATGAATGATACACATTATACCAAACTTTCACATACATTGGATAAGACGTTTCAACGATGAAAATCAATATGATTTTTCTAATTTATCAATTAAAGACCTCTAAATTAAGAAAGCTATTAGAAGATCATCAGCAAGTTGAACAAATTAATTTGTAAAATGATTGGAATTATCAATAGGTGTATCAGGTGGGCGGTGAGTGAATAGATCCAATTTCAAAATGTGTACACCTCGACCATTTTCCCAGTACATTTCATATAAAATCTCGCTCATCCTACAACGCATATGCTACGTTTCTCTAATATCAGAGAAATAGGCTGTTCGCATCTCCATATCTAACGTATGGACGAATTAAGAACTTTTCAATGTGTGAGAAGATATAACGTGTACAATATACGTTCATGAACATTATGATTAATATTTGAATGAGTGTGGACGAAAATTCGAGTTCAATTTTTTTTTTTTTCGAGCTCCACAAGTCAAACGAAAGCACGAATTCTGATAAAACTTGACATTCATCTATCATCGTCCAACTCGATACTGTATAGTTTTAAGGCACAATCGGTAGAACCACTTCCGAGAAAACGAATTTCGAATTTTTGACCCATATGAATAACCCAGGCGAGGAGAAAATTCGTGAAAAATATTTCCTTCGAATAAATTCAAATATACACGGATTCAAGAACAAGAATTATTCACATTATTCCAAAATCTTATATAAATCGAATCAGCTCTCATGAAGAGAAAACATCATGACGCATCACATCAATTGAAGGTTTCTGAAGCTGTCAAGAAGAGAGAAGTAAAACCAATTAAATCGTAAAAGGCTTGAACTGAACTACGTAATCATGAAAGAGAAAGACCGTGAAAAAACAGTTTCAAAATCAAGGTGTGTGTGTGACTGTGCGTGTGTGTGTGTTTATATATATACATACATATATATATATATATATATATATATATATATATATATATATATATATATATATATATATATATAGGTATTTATATATATTATATATATATATATATATATATATATATATATATATATATATATATATATATATATATATATATATATATATATATAAATAAATATATATATATATATATATATATATATATATATATATATATATATATATATGTATATGTATATATATATATATATATATATATATATATATATATATATATATATATATATATATATATATATATATATATATATACCTTTCCATTACATTGCATATAAATATGCCAATATCGCTCATCTTATATCGCATATTTTGCGCTTAGCTAGTTTATCTCCGATATTTAATCAATACTATTATTTGCTTACTGATCCCACCAACAGCTGGGTCACTTTGGTGTACGAATCCGCGGACGAAATATACCTGAATGATCTGTACAAAAACCCATGGCTTTCGCAGGACTCGAACCCACGCCCCTCGAACCCACGCGAGACTTGACTTGACTTTATTAAGCCAGACGGGCGGGTAAATGAAGTATTTTCTCAATTTAAAATGTTAGTTCTTTCGGGGTGGAAAGATCGCCCTTGTGGTCTCTCAAAAAGTGCCTGCCAGGGTAATTTACAGGTATCAATGATCAGAAAACTTCAACCGTGCAAGATATAGAATTAACAAATACATCATACGATCCAGACAAAATTTTTCGGAAATGCTAATGAGTCAAATTGAATAACTTGATAACAAAGGTCGAAAGGTCTTCTGTATGTAACAGTAACACTCAATATTTTTCTCATCAATTTTTAATTCACTGCGTAACGTTACATACAAATAACACGTAATATATGAATGTTTATTATGGGTCGTCATTATTATTAAAGATACTTTTCTGCATGCTATGAAGCAGTTTCATTACAATTTGTTCATCCGGAAAGTCACTGCGATCGTTTATATGTTATGTTGACACCGAAAATGTTACGCTCTGAGTGGGCTCTCCCATAATGAGACGTACCAATGGTAAAATTTAATGTTGACACCTAAGTGCCCCTTTAAGCTTGATAAGCCTGTGCTTGTATTATCCTGGCACGCCAATATTAGAGAGACTAGATAATTATGGCTGCATCCCTGCTATCAGAAGACACACTTTCAACTTGACTAGCGTGCTAAAAAATAGTTTTAATGTGTGAAGTCGGTTTATAGTTTTGGCAACGTTTCCCCGTTAATCCCTAATCCTTATATCCAAATACAATAGCTAAACTATATACAACTCGAGATTAAAATATACATTCAAGCCGTATCGCGAGGCTCTAAAAAATGTTTTTATATTCATTTCTTCAGCTTACTTTCCGTTCAACGAGAAAAGAATGGCATTGCCACGTCAGTATTAGGATAACGCTTCCAAATATTGAAATTTACGATTTCCTCTATTATCTGTCTGAAGTAAAAAGATGGCCTTTAGCCAGGTCATTTGTTTTTATTTGCTTTGGAATAATATAAAGTGTATTATCTTAGAGATCGTGACAGGGGAATGTGTCGTCGGAAAAGGCTATTATTTTCGGACACAAAATGTGGGTCCGAAAAGTTGGTCTTGTCTTGAACAAGTGACGGTGAGACGGATTTTTTATTATTCACCCACTATTCTTTTGTGTTTCTTAAGAGTGTGTGGAAGTCCATTTTAGCGAAATATCTTTTTTTTTAACGATAACTTTTGACCAATATGAGATATCGAAATTCCAATACAATCTTCAAATAGATATTTTTAATACCTTTGAAGAGATGTGAAATACAATTATCAACCGTGAATGCTAACATTTCCACATGTAGGTAGTACGTATACACAACTGTATTTTTTTTTTGGTTTCTACCTGTGAAAATTATACGATTTCCAGGGGCGCAAAAATTAGTAGTTTTTCGTAGTTTTTCTTCATTTCACCGCAAGATAGGCGTTTCACAAATTCTATTTATCAATTGTAGTTTCATTTATACATCACTGGATGGAGTAAATGTTATCACATTCAAATATCACTGTTATTGAATGATGAATTAATTCAGTGTTTTAATTGCTTGGAACAGCCATTTGGAAAAATTAGTTTTGTTGAAATCCACGTATTCTAGGAATTTCCTGTGGTTCCTGAAACCCGTAAAATCGTACTTTCAAAAGTGAATTTTTGAAAATTTTCCTGCGGGGCATGGCTCCATCCTTGCATTCACTTTTGATATGGACACTCAGGTTTGGGGGCTCACAATTAACTGCTTGCCTTATGAGGTGCTGAAATGATATGAAACGGCCTTGCAGCTACAAATATTGGTTTTGGCGTCATTTTCAATTGCAAAAGTCGAATGATTTTGGCATCTGAACCTCATCTAAAACACTCTAAACCGTATTTAAAATGGGTGTAATCTGAAAAAATTCCCTGCGGGGCCAGAACTGTTCTCATATGGTTATTTCTTTCCCAAACTGACCCCCCCCCCCCACCATGAATGTGACCTGGATCTGCCTTGCCCAGGGCGCAAAAACATCACGAGCCGGCCCTGGATGTGAGTTAAATATTTTCTATAAGTACATCACCTTGAAGGTATTACGAATGTTTCTGTTGTACTAGCATTTTATACCATCAAGAAGTTATCACCAAAAACTGACATTTCGCTGAATTGACTCCCACGTGCTGTTATAAAAACGTATTGTGAAAGGAGAACATACATGATGTACACTGAGTGGCAGTGCTGTGAGGTTATCTCCGAGAATATCCCAGATTCCAGGCGCCCATCATATTCTCTTATACTGATTACCTGCTTATTTATCTACTTTATTTTAAGCCACAGTGTAAAACTCATATTTGGTCCATGTATTGATGAAGGGAAGAGATTTGTACTGCTCAGTAGTATTTTTTTTTTTAATGATATGGACCCTTATATCAAGTAGTGATTAGGACTTGAGAGTAAAGTTTTATGTTGTTTTTATGAGCTTTTGCCGTATGAGCTTTTAGTTCGGTTAAGCCTGTGATAATCAAGTCCGTTTTCATGTATAGCATTGTTGACGATGAAACAAACAAAAAAACGTTTTATAAAAGAATATATTCAACACATCAATGTGATTTGATGTACCGCCTATTTCAATTCTATATATAGTATAGAATGAAAAAAAAACATCCTTTGTTACCTATCTTTTTTGTGGTTTTTGTATGTATACAACAAAACAATAATTATTTTTGTGCATTTGAACATTGTCGCTTAGGTTTTGCTCTACGGCCGTGTCTATACACCGTGTCTGTGATCATATTGTTCCATGTTGTTTGTTTGTTTGTGTGTGCAGTTGTGGTGCAGGGCTACGAGGCAAAAGTTTACGACGCGCAAGTATTGCCGGGAAATACAGCTGTGTTCCGGTGCAATGTGCCAACTTTCGTACGAGATTTCCTCACAGTCACTTCCTGGCTACAGGACCATACATTCAACATCTACCCGACGACTGAAGGAGGTAAGGCGAAGTGATAATAATGTCAAGAAAAAAGATATATAAAACTACATTCATAGTATTTATATCTAAGATTTATGGCCGGTTTAGTCTGGGGATTGGATCCGGTTTGGCAGTATATATAAGGCTGTAATGACTTCTTCGTGAAAGAAATATTCTGAGAGAATGTGGAACAATACTTTCAGAAAAATAGAAATCTGGGACCTGATTGTGATATCATTACTCATTTCATGGAATATTTACCAAATTTTCGGGTCAACCAATGCTGGTATTAATGAATAATTACGTTTTTTTTATCAATATCGAAAATTGTATATATAATCATTGTTGCCAAATATCGAATCAGGATCAGGATCGAAATCAGGATCGTTTGAACGAGGTGTCACAAGTGCGATCTTACCACCCTGAAGAAAAATATATAATGTAGCTAATGTATCGAAAAAAAAAATATATATAGTGATATGTTAAAGAATTAAGAACAATTAAATTACGATAATTACAATTTCAAATTACAATTTTTATCATCATATAATCTCGTCAGACCTTTTTGTGAACGCGCTTTTATTTTTTCAGACGAATTCAATATGTAAAGTTTAAGATTATCTTCACATTCGCAGGCTCAGTTGATATGTTTTGAATACATTACTATTTTATTCTCAATTGTGATTCATATATTGACTTGCCTTTCATCATTTTAGTTAGTGAATTAGGTAGGCCTACTACACTTTTCTAGTGATGTAATTATATATTTTGATATTAATTATCATACTGTGAGCTGTGGGCCTATAACGATCTCACCAGCAACCAGTTGAAATTATTATTTACTTTATATGAATCATAAAATGCATTTATATAATTTTACATAGTTAGAAATTGTTTGGACATGTTTAAAAAATAGGATTTTCACATTCACACACTGGCATTTATTTTTGTTGATAATCTATTTCACGCGTGAAAATGTGTTTCACATTCTCTTCAAGTCACGTTTTCTACACAGTGTTGAACATTCAATAAAAATAGATATTTTGCAATAAATTTGCATATGAAAGTTGCATTCTGAACCCCCACTGAACCGTAACTCCCGTCTGTCTCCAACTCAATAGATATTTAGACTGTGAAATATAATATCAAATAAATCAATACATTTATAGTAGTGGTTATAGATTTGTATGTGTATGAGTTTTCTCAATCCGAAATACGTCAACGCGAAAATGTGATGTGCCAAATATATTCTCGTTTCTCACAATTCCACGAACTTTATATACATCCAGTCGTTGGGCATTGTATGTAACAAGATACATTTATCACCACCGTACACACGGTTATACCTCTATAAGAAAACATTTCCCGCAGAATAAATATATTTTACCAATAACACACTTGAAGATGAAAATCGTGAAACAATATCACAAATTTACATGTAAAGTAAAATTCGTCCCACACGAATTGTGAGAATATTGTATTTGTATCAAGACAATAACTCTTATGCAATGCAATCACATTAAAAACAGACGCATGGAATTTCGATAACACAAAGAAATCACGTTGAGTAGTCCTATACTGATTGATTTGAAAACCACGTTATTTATGGTAACGGTACTATAACAAGTTTTAGTTGTGAGGTTTGTCTTTTTATTACTTTTCTTTCAACATCGAAACTTGATACAGAATCATTGTTCCCCAATTAAGACTATGGATGAGAATGAGATAGGATAGTTTGGACGGGGCACCACGAGGCCGATCTTACTTCACCAACAATAATTTTTGTATTCAATAAATGGATCATTAGGCTGGATCCTTATGATCGCCCACGATGGCCCAATGATGAACAGCATAACAAATAGTTTTCTTTTTTTCAAACAGCCTTAAAACCCTAACATTGATTCATTTACGAGAAAATGAAGAGACGAAATAACAAGATTTAATCAGATGACGTTTTTACTAGTGAAAATATAAACTGAGTCATCAATTTGCAATATTTTTGATATTTTATTTGATGAATCTGGACACCCCGAAATAATTTTGTGTAGTGAACTTCAATCTTGTCATTAGCCTGAATAATCAACGTAATATTTCATTGTATTGATTCGTTCAATACGTCCCTATCCAGTTTCCATAGATCAAAAAGTTTCCACGGGGATGATTTCACAGATATAAGTGATAATAAGTCTTGAACCGTGCAAGATACAAAATTCGCGAATACATCATCTAATGCAGGCTATATCCGTCAAAAATTCTAATCACTTAGCTTGTATGTAGATCACTTGTGTGCAACAGTAAACACGCGATATTTTTGCCGTCAATTTTAATCTCACCGCGTACCGTTACATAGAAATAACACTCAACATAGTGAATGTTCATTATGGAACACCATTATTTCAGATTCTTCTCTGCACAGTGTGAAGCAGTTTCACTACAATATGTTCATTATATCGTTCATCCAGAAAGTCAATGCGATCGCTTATACGTTATGTTCACACCGAAAATGCTACGCTGAGGGTCTGTTGCAATTTCATTTACATTGGGTTGACGACGCACTCTTATGATGACTACGATCTATTGGCGTCTGTAAGGTGTACGTTCCACTTGAAGAAATACTGTGAGTGTATTGATGACCAATATCAATTATTGTGCTATAGGTGAATGATGAATGAGAATGAGATGGTGAGAAGTTGAGATGAAATGTTATTATATGTGTAACCGTCGCGTAAGAAGTTAACCATGGTGGCCTGTTCTAGACGATCAATCACCGTAATCACTTCAGGTCTTTAACGACAGCGGGTCTCCTGAGTGACGGTTCAGCACATTGGCGATTGATCTAGCCGTCTCAGTCGGGATGGTCGACAATGGCGGGAATCGAACCCAGGTCTCCTGAATGACGGTTCAATAAGTTAGCGATTGATCTACCCGTCTCAGTCGGGATGGTCGACAATGGCGGGAATCGAACCCAGGTCTCCTGAATGAAGGTTCAGTGCGCTGGCAACTGATCTGCCCGTCTCTTCAAGTGAGAATGATCGACCAAGATGGGGATCAAACCCCGGTCTCCTGAATGACGGCTCAGTGCACTAAAGCGGCTGAACCACCCGTATCATTGTGTATAATAACACAGTCACTGTTGAGCAACTCGGAATGATCAGGCACGTAGAAAGGGTGGTGGATGGGAGGAAGGGTACAGGGAGGTAATCACCCCTCACTAATGATTCTAACCCCCCTTCCTACCCCACTATATGTGCCTTAACACCCTCACATCACTTGCGGTAGTCAGATATACATGCTAACTTGGGTTAAATATACTTCCAAGATGGTCAAAGCACAATAAAAGGGCTTGAAGTTATCAGATTTCGACGGCTGACCCCGTATGTGCGAGAACAACTACATATAAATTACACATTACAATTATATTTACAATTATGATCCCCCCCCCCCCCCTCACCAAACTCGAATCAAAGTTCCTACGCGCCATGTGAATGGTTACTGATATTGCTGATTCAACATCACGTTGAATGCTCTTGTTCTATAACGGCACATCAACGACGCGTTACAACGGGTTTGTATTATTGGGACGAGACAGCGATGTGAATGTATGATGATGGATGAGCTTCTGAAGAAAAACCGCCAGTAACATATACTGTGTATACCTTGTTTACAAAGTTCACTGGAGATTCGATTCCTCAGAGTCTCTTTATATATATATATATATATATATATATATATATATATATATATATATATATACTATTTTTCTTTCAAAACACCACAAAAAGTTGATGAACATCAGAAGATATAACCGATATGCTACGTCTCATCGGTGATGGTGAGCGTTTTTGACATGGTGAAAAACGTTGAGGGAAGAATAAGCGAAACCCCGGGTAGGATAAGAAGTCAAAAGAAAATAACCATGAATATATATAAGGCTTTACCAAACAGCGTCCGAGTAGGCAAGCATGTAGGCCTATTTTTTGTTTCGGTTTTGTTATCAATCTTTCGAAAATTTGGCTCTCGATTTTTCATTCGGAAACGAAACGATTTCGGTTTTTAATGTGGATCTTATTTTCAGAGAAAATCGGTTATACGTTCTGATTTCGTTCTTCAGATTTTTTCGGTCTCACTTTCGCTCTCAGTACCTGCTAGGAGTTAAAAATAATAAATAATACTGATTAGGTAATTGGACGAAGCGAATACTCAAAAATTACTCGGAAGAACGATTTTTTTGGCGCTCCACAGGTCAAACGAGAATACCAATCCTGTTGAAACTTGGCATACACATGTATCATCATCTAACTCAATGATGTGTAGTTTTGATGCGCAATCAGTTGCAACATTTCGAAGAAAAACCATTTAGAAATGTTGAAAACCCCCATGATGATAATCATGAAGAAAAAACTTGGAAAACATATTTTCTTCGAATAAATTCAAATTTTCACGATATTCAGATTCAATGAGACACATTATCCTGACGTTTCACATGAATCGGATCAAACGTTTCAATGAGAACAATATTGAATATAATTTTTTACATCAAGTAACGCTATTTAGAAAAGCAAACAGGTATAACCAATTGAGTTGTAAAAAGATTAAAATAAGTGAGTGATAAAACAGGAAGGAAGTCACATAATTAACGACACACTGCACTGATGACCACGATCCATTGGCGTCGGTGAATAATATATGAGATGATGGGATGATTTGGTGAAAGGTTATTTCATAGGACGTTTTTGGATAGGGAGAAGAAGTCAGTCGTGGCCTGTTATTAACGAGTCATCCCAATATTGACTCGAACGATAGAGAGAAACCACTAAAAACCCCCGTCAGGATAGTCGACCATGACGGGAATCGAACCCTGGTCTCCTGAATGACGGTTCAGTGTATTAGCCACTCGAGCACTCGTCTCAGTACCCTGACTTGTTTAGAATGTTCTTCATTCGACAACTATTGAGTCTAAAAGGCTGTGGACCTCGACGACATGGTAGGCCTACTGCCATTATTTCTCTCTATTCGATGATTAAAACACATATTCATCAAATTTTTTCTTCGATATTGCTGATCCGATTTGAATAAGCATTCGTAATAATGTGTATTTTCTATGTGTTTTTATTCAGTGCGAATTTGATAACCTTTGAAGAGATTTTATTTTTCAATTTTTTTTATTTTTTTTATTATTTTTATATTGGGTTTTAACGACGCACTGAAATGATGACTGAGATATATTGGCGTCGGATGTATGATTAATGAAATGATGGGATGATAAGATGAAGGTTTTATGGGTAATGGGAAGGACAGTGGGAAGGAAGCGGTCTTGGCCTATATTGTGGGAACCATTTCGGCATTAGCCTAGACTAAAGAGGGAATCCACGAAAACCCCCTGAAAAGATGGACGGTGGCGGAGATCGAACCGGGTCCGATATGTCCCTTCTCATCCCGGGTCACACGAAGCAAGTGCTCTAACCACTCAGCTACTGTGCCAGTTCAAATTTTCCCGCCCGGCCCAATCTTACAGGCTTTTTGGAAGCTTTGTGGTGGTGTTTCTTAAAAATGGTCCAACCGATTTTATCCCAAAATTATACAGTTCCAAGTTGGATGCTTCAGCGTGTTTAGAAAAAAGTTTCATGTTTATCAGTCAAACCGTGTGACCTGTGCAGTGCTTACAAACAATCAAACAAACAAACAAATAAACAAAGGAACGAATGAAAAAACGTACGGACGAAATATCCGTACGAGTAGGATGGAAGTCTTCGCTATCGCGCATCCCATTACTATATGAGTATATTACTATATTGCTAGCAAATTATTTCTTTGGGTCAGTAAAATAGCCCTTTTGGTGTCCCATATAAATGATCCTCATAAATGATCCGAACTTGACACCCTCAACCTTAATTAGGAAACAATGACTTCATGTCATTCTCATTTTCTTCATTAAAGTTACGCTCAATTTAATTTCTTTTTCATGTTCATCATCATTCAACCTATTGAGCTTTCGATGTCAATAACAAGAACTGCTCTATTGAAGTGAGCCTATTGTATCTACGGATGCTGCATTACAATGCAATGAAGTATTGAATATTTTTACAATGGTGAAGAAGAGATATATATTCATTTCTATTGGTACGCATGTATTTAAAGCATAGAGTTTTGATTGAACAAAAAAATCAACATTTAGAATAATAGCCAAAATATTCAAAAACATTCCGATGGAAACTAATGAATTGTGTCAAATGTTTCAAGAAATATCGAAAACTCCATCAATGAAAATTCTGAGGAAATCAATCACAATTTTGAAATCAATTATGAAAAAACTGTTCGATTTGAACCATCATGAAAAGGAAAAAGGTCTGACCCGAGATCATACTGGTCTACCCCCGAGTCTGAGTGGATTGACACTGTATTACTCGCCGAGATCAAATACTGAATAAGTTGATATAATATGGAAATATTCAAATCAGTTTCAAATTGGTTGCCTTATGTAGGGTCAATATGATGAACATAAATTATTATTTCTTTCATTCTCATTTTCTTCATCAAAATTACGCTCGATTTAGTTTTTTTTTCATGTTCATCATCATTTAGCCAATTGAATTGAATTATGTTATTAATGATAGTTCATTATTGGTATTGTCAATCACAGTGTATGTATATGCTTTTGTTTTCATCTATTTAAACCACAGATGAGCCAGATGACTTAGTGGAACGAGAGTTAAACGAGAGTTTAAATTGTATCACACTGATTATATAAACTAATTTGTGACATTAGAAATATATTTTCCTGTATTATTGTAAAAACGCTCTACGGTAATTTTCCAGTTTAATTTCCTAGTACACGTTCGTCCTGTTTTCCCGCAAGTTTGTTTTGCGAAGAGTCAGTGCCGGGTAAGAATTAACGCTCACCGATATGTTGCCATCGCATCGCAGCTTCCTAGCGTTAGTATAGGCTATAAAAGAAGCGATTGCCACTTAGTTTCTTTGGGCAAACTGTTGGCTAAACCATTCAGGAGATGGAGAGAAGTGATAATTGCAAACACCCCCACCACCTCTCCCTTCCCCGCTCCCCTTGCCATCTCTAACGCCTTGAAATCCCTTCGCGCAACAACGCATCGTCGTAGATGCTTAACCACCGAACTGTCATTCAGGAGACCGGGGTGCGTCTTTAAAAACCCGTATAGGCTAACAAAACCAACGCAGAGCTCACATCACTCGCATTTTTTTACTTATATTGCTTAAAAGATCAGTACAAATAGGTTTTTCACAGTGATGATGCGGTATTGCGTTCGATGTGGCAGTCGTCAGGTAGAATTTCCCTGATTTTTGGGGGGTTTTGTTGGAATGATGTTTTTGATAATGTTCTAGTATCCTCTGTTTTCTGAAAATACTCATTCAAAATATAAAGTAATTTGGCGTAAGACTTACTATTTCGATTTTCGGAGAATCGGTTCGTATATACAGACAAGCTTTGAGGTTAGTTTGAAATGAGTTGGGTTCAAGTCTTCTTGAATGTTTCCTTCTTGTATTTTGCTCAGGTTCACTTGAAGAAGGATATACTGCATTTTCTTCAAAGAAGAAGTTATTTTCTACTTTTCGTGTTACAATAATTGAAGCGAGTTTAACTATTCGTTGGGATTGTAAAGTTGAGACCTAGGTTCGATTACGCGATGGTCGTTGTCCTGACTTGAGGTGCATTGTGGTTTTTCTCAGTCGACGAAGTTGATATTGGGATGATTTGTTCAGAGCAGACTACGACCACTGCCTTCCAACTGTTCAAATCATCCAATAAAATTGAATGAATATAATCTTCACGTAACTTAAATCTCATTCGTCATTTGCCGTCATAAATTAATCTTAATTATCACCACAATGCGTCATTAAGCCCATTATTTATAAATGAGAGAATGGTTCAATCAATTATTTGATGGATGATTGAATGAATGAATGAATGAATGAATGGGTGAAAAGATAAATAAATGGATTAATGAATAAATAAACACAGAAAGTAGTTGAATGTAGATGCTGTCATAGACATTGACAATGGGAATTTATACGTAATTAGTTTCTATAATGAAGCTGTAATGAAGTATTTACGCTTTAGAAAAGTGATATATTGATGAATGCATGATCATTATGCATACGTGTGATTATAGATTTTATCATGAAGTCGACGTCGTGTTATCAAGTATATTAAAATCATTTCCATTGGGCTATATCAGTCATATAATAGAATGATTATATCATTCATCAATAATGAAGTAAATGAGCGTTTCGTAATAAGTAACACTAAATGGTACCCCACCAAAAACAAAAACTTGTACAAACAGGGAGCTAAGCCCTTGCTATTTGAACACTTTGGCATACAAAAGTGGTGCCATAAAGAGTTTGGCTAAGCTGACTCTTCAAGAAGGGGGAAATGGTCATGAGTGGATAGATATTGGGCATATAATGCAAACGATCGTTAATTGATAGCTTTTGACATTATTAAATGGAATGTGAATGCCAATTTTATTTCATCATGTCAAAAGCTATTCAGCGTAGTCATTATTGTTGATTATATTTCGATGATTCATTGGTACCGTGAATTGCGATGAATGAACGTCGATAAGGCAGTAAACTTCATTTCTGAAAGTTATTAGCACTTCCAGTTGGAAATGATCAATTGGTGAATCTCTAAGACACGATCATTTTTGTTTTTTACACAAGCTTAGCCATTATATCGTTGAAATTTCATAAAAATTGATCTATTGAGAAATGATTTTTAAAAAATCTTCAAACCAAAATGTAAAATGACATTACTTCTCTTTTTCAAAAGTAACTCCCACTTGAGGGGGGGGAGGGGGGGGACAGTACTGAAACCCCCAAGCTCTACATTTTATACCCGATCGAGTTGATTTTTTTTTATTATGGTCTCACATTGCCAAAAAAAAAAATATATAAAACATTCAAGGTTACATTTTTTTCTATTCTTCTCTTTCCTCTCAATTATTATCCAAATATTTTCAACTGTCACGGAAACACTTTTTTTATGAGAAACGGCTTGAGATAAGTGGTTTAGAAAAATGTCATGGTCCTCTCGAAAGAGCATTCAACAAAGTTATGCATTGGTGTTACTTCAAAAAAAAAAAAAATTGTAGCAATGATAAATTTATCTATTTCACACTTTTTTTCGGAGTTTGTCATTATTTTTCTTATTCGAAAATTATTGTATGCATATACTATTTTCAAAAAATACTATTGATAATGCATAACTTTGTTTATTATCTGGTTCATAAAATATACACACAAAAAATGTGCAAATCCATCCAGTAGAATAGATTTCATTGACTTCTTCATCCCAAAATACGTTGGGAAAAAAGATGACGAGAGAACAGCCATCAAACATTTAACTGTATTCTGTTCCGAAGCTAAATTGGTTCGACACTATATGGTTAAAAGTTCAATATAAAATATACCAGTGAATCACTTCACGTTATTTCTTCAGTAGCCCAAGAAGGAGATATGAAATGAATTGATCGTAAGAAAAAAAAGGTAAATTCCGACTAATGGACATATTTTCAGTAAAGTATCCAAACAGCACATTTCCATTCGACTCCACACATTCCCCAAAAATCAGACTAATCGGCCGACTTTTCGTTTGGCCTGTGGTCGATTTTTCAGGTGACGACGAAAGGAGAAGGAGAAGAAGCAACCGGCACAGGTAGCTGAGTGATTAACGCACTTACTCCATGTGACCCGGTAGGTAGTGGGCATGTCGGACCCGGTTCGATCCCCGCTACCGTCCATCTTTACAGGGGTTTTTCGTGGTTTCCCTCTGTAATATAGGCTAATACCGGGATGGTTCCCAAAATATAGGCCACGACCGCTTCCTTCCCACTATCCTTCCCATTACCCATAGAAAACCTTCATCTCATCATCCCATCATCTCATTAATCATCCATCCGACGCCAATAGATCTTAGTCATCATTACAGTGCGTCGTTAAAACCCAATATAAAAAAAGGAGAAGAAAACGTATAATAATACGCCCCATAGTGATATAACTTCCAAATGTCCGGTTCGATATAGCTCAAATTTTATATATCGTGTATTGTATGGCGCTTCATTAAATAACAGCAAACTAGAGAAACATCAGTTTACTAGTTTCAGAATACAGTATGCTCAAAATCGCCTGAAAGTGTTTCGTGTAAGCAGCTAGTGTAGCTGCAGTTTCACGCGGGACTTGGCTCCCGTCGAGCTGCCGCTCAACTAGATTCATCCAAATGACAAAATATTTGTGTTCATCTATTGTCGTTTCAAGATTTGAAATTATATTAAAAGAAACTCTGGCGTTTTATATTGTGCATACGATTTTCGTGATTTCATTTTCGTCTGCATCAATACAATTCCTTAATAGTTTATAAAATATAAATACGGTTAGCGGAAAAACATAAGAGAAATGTTCAAATGGAAACTGAATACACTAATGGAATGATATCATTGCACTTTAAAAAGTTTGTCACGTCCTATGTTCTACTTTAATTTATCGGACATGAAAACTGAAAATGATCTAGACATCTAGTACACACACTTGTTTCACAGAAAATATATTTTTTCATATATGAATGGGGATGTTTAAATTTTTCCACATTAAATCACATCAAATTTGTATAAGTAATATGTTTCGGGATTAACGTTTCATAAAGGACTGATATACAAAATGTAATTTATAAAACCCCATCTTTATAAACGAACTAGATAAAAAAGTAGCGATACGTATATAATTGTATTATTTCAAGCTACATTATGTTCCGCTTTACATTATTCCGTGCGCAACAATTTTGTACAGCTAATCAGTATTGTAACAGAATGAAAATGCTTTCAAATCACGGTTTAAAATTGAACTCCAGTCCGGTTGCTAGTTACATCAAATGAGTTGTTCCATGCGGAAAACGAAACTCGTTTTTCCCCCGAACATTTTGCACCATATTGAATTGATATACTGTAAAATAAAGATATACAATCTGTTATATGTATGAAAAATCCTTGCTATCAAATACTATGATACAGAACTTGCCATTTTCAGATGCAATTAATCAATTGGACAATTGGAAACTAGTATATAGAGCCCAAATGGAAGAGAACATCCAATTTTCCAGAATTGCAACCCATGATAGATCATATTCTGATTGTATACTTTATTTAATTGCATTTTCATTGTCATTTCTAAGCGACGCACTTTAGTTATTACCAAGATCTATCAACGCGGTATGTCATGAGTGAGATCATCTATAGTACGATGGGAAGAAATGTTATTCTGTTTGGTGGTTTGGATAGTGGGAATTAAACGTTGGTTTCAAACCTAGCTATCGCAGTTTTCACTTTGACGATAGAAACGAAGATGCACCTCTGTCAGGATGGTTGATTATGACGTCAATCGAACTCCGGTCTCCTAAATGACAATTCAGTGCACTGTAAGACTAAGTAAGAAGTTCATGAATACTATATGTTGGGTATTCATCAACCAAGTTGATTGTATGCAGAAAAAACGTGTCAATATTGAGCACATTCATCAGGCCTAATCTGTGATATAATTCCAGTCCAGGCACCACCAGGCAGCAAAGTTGGGGTAGACCACATAGACCTATATCACCCCGGGAAAGGGGGTTCCAGGATCCTCGAAGTGATTCCATCGATTGCACTAGTAGGATCAAGCACTGGATTGACACTGGACAGGCTAGGCCAGTTATAGGGAATATCCCTATCGCTTGCCATATAAGCTCAAGGAAGTGGACAGTGGTCCAGGAGCATATAAAAGATATGATGAAGACGAATATTATAAGACCATCGTCATCGCCATGGAGTTCGCCGATAGTGATCGTCGATGAGGAAGTGAACATTCCGGGGTGACGTCAACCAGAGATTCGAAAGACTGTGCTCGAAGCGGCGCCAACGTCCAGCTCGACATTGGAGGTATTGCTGATGGAAGATGTCCATGACGGTACTGCAGGGGGGGCAGACATGTTATAGACACGAGCGGAAGATTGCCACTGAGGATGGCCACCGGGGCCACCTGGGATAACGTTCAAACTCAAGAACGTTCTGTTCTAGTTGAACCTTATATATACCATATAGAATTTATTCCATCATATATAGCAGGGATCGACTGAATACATCGAAAAATATGAAAACATATCAGCGCTGCGGGACTGGCCCGACTTGCGAGGCGGCGATCGCAGCCCAGGCCCCACCTCGTTTATAGCTTGGTTTGGGGCCCCCAAACAGTTCTATAACTATTGGGAGATGGGAGTTAGTAGACAGGCTGGCTAATAAGATATCATTTTATATCATTCTCATAACATAACACCAATTATTTTGTGTTTTAGCGTTGCAAGTTGCAACATTATATATAAGCATACATCAACCACTTCCATGAGACGTACTGATACTATCAATACTAAATAAATCATATTATTACTAATAACTAATATTATCGATACTTCAAAGATCACGTCGTGTGGATTTATTTTTTAAAGAGTTATATTATATTGTTTAGCCGTGGAATTTCCGCAAAGAATGTTTGATTACGCTCTATTTTTTCTCTTCACGGGTCCCAATTTTTAAATCCTGCCCGGGCCCTTGTCACCCAGTCCACCCCTGGAAAACTATCACTGTTCTCGAAAAATTACTCAACCTTTGCCCCCCTTTGCTCAACCTTTTCCTTTGCCCCTGAGGGTTTCACCTTCTTCATTTCATTAGCTCTAATTTTACTGTCCCTGATTTTAATTTTCCCTAAATGATCACTCTGATATATCCGTGTGTATTTCAAGTGTTGCTATACCGAGGTCGGAGCTCAGAAGACCGAACACTTTGCGATAGCAATCATTATCAGTGCTTTAAACGGGGGCATGCTCGTTACTTTGGAACCCGAGAAGATGGGATTTGTTCTGGTCTTGGGAGAAATAATTAAGACAGTGGATTCTAAATATAATAAGAAAATAAGATGACAAGTTTAAGTCAACAACTTCGGTTCAGCACTTGACATAATAAGTTGAATCCCTCTACACAAGCTTTACAACAAGAAAAAACAAAACACCAGACCATATCATAATGTATTACGACATTTACGAGTAATTGAGCCCTTCTACAGCATGTACAAGATGATAGTAGCATAGAATAAAGAGTATCGGAAGAATATTATAGTCAATGTTATATTCTAGGCGTTTGTTTTTTGAGGTTAGTGGTATAGTTCAACCGAGGGGTTAACAACTTCTGAAATCTGGTGTACATTTTGTCATGAAATCTTCCTGAAATCCCTTGAAATATTCTTGAAATCCGTGAAATCTCCGTGAAATCCTTTGAAATCTGAAATCAGGTGTGCGTCACTAAATTTACTAGAAACTGTTCACCCCTCGAGTTCAACATCTAATCTCTGTATCGCTAGAGTCGCCACACATTCGAATACTTCCACTAACGGCTCTTGCGCGAACAATTGAAATGAGTAGATTGCTCATAGTGACGTATTTACAGTGAACAGACGAGAGTGAGAGAGAGCGCAATAGAAATCAGATTTGTGTACACATTGGGTGTTTCTACAACATATCCGGAAACGCCGGTCGTCTAATTCGCGTAGCAGTTGGCCCATATGCTTTAAAGTTCTTCCTTAACTCTTTAGTCTGTATACCCTGTGCGTGTTGCTTGTATAGCTACCTAATTCTATCGTAGACAATACTGTCAATTAATGAAACAATCGTATGGCAGACCCAAGTTTAAGCCCTCCATTCCCCCCGCCCATGACTGCAAGTAGTGCATCCGACCTCTTCGCAGGCTCGAGCTGCGAGCTGACCGATAGTCAATCACAAACCATAATCCAGTACGCGTATGTCGCCCTTTCTACCGGTCGGCAGACGCACTACAGAGTTAGGGGGTAGACGGGAGTGACATTAAAGTAGAGAGGTGTCAGTTTCATTTCAAGATTATACGTGACATGTCTTGACACACATCTATCTTCTGTGATTCTATTTGTGGTGACTATATTTATCGGACCGGAAGTATATTTGCTACATGTAGATGTGTGTGAACATGATTCCATGAGAAGTGGTTCTGCTTTCATAGATTTTGAAGTCTTGGTGTGTGTGTAGGTTTGTATGACCAAAATGGACGAACACCAGACACCAAAGCATTCCGGAACATCACAGTGATGAGATTCAAGTATTTCCAAAATGACTAAGCATCATCTTCGTGCCCATCTTCAAGATAGCCTTATAAACATATTGCGTAAGTTCAAAAGAACCAAATTGTCTGAAAAGTCTCAAAATTGATTGAACAAGAACATTCAATTCCTAAGAAATCGATGATACATACGAATTTCGCGAAGTAATTCGCGGTCTGGTGCTATAAAGCAATATTGGTATTGCACGCATTTCCGCGTCCTGATTGTGGCGACTGGCGAACGCTGATGGATCATTTAGAAACATATATTAGATCCTTGACTTCATTACTTCAATTTTTGGTCACGATTACGTGAATTTCAGAAAATCAATACCTCTATAGCTATGTCAACGCAGTAGTCTTGGGTTATTTGTAGATTGCTTAAAGTTGAGTTAAGTTTAAGTAGGTTTGCTTGATACGATTGTTATAGGTTAGTTAAACTGACTTGATTTGGGTTAATTCAGGGTGCGAGCAAGAACAATGTATGTTTGTGGTAACATGGTCTGAATAATCCAATGAATAGATGCTGCCTATTATATTAATTCATTCCAACTATCCACTCTAAATACTCTATATCTACGGATTCTACTGGCATTGCGAATGACAAACTTCTAAAACAACTGGAAACATGCGGTTTAATAATAATTCGATGAGATGTAACAAAAACTTCGAAGCACACCCACACAACACAATATTTATTTATACAATAAAAATAAAAGTGAACGCGTATAGCAGTATTCACCTATGGATTCGTATTTCCTTCTAAAATAAAAAGTATAAGTTTTGAGGACGACTAATCGTCATATAAAGTGAAGTGTATATTTTCATCTTTAGATCAATACTAATATAATATATTTGATTTGTTCTCTCCTTTCGTTATCATCTTCCACATACTGAGACATGTAGCCGAGTGGGTAATCCACAGAACCGTCATTCAGTAGACCGGTGTTCGATTTCCGCTATGGTCGACCATCATGACAGGGGTTTTTCGTAGTTTCCCTCTATCATTCAGGTCCCTGACTGAACTGGAACTGGGACGGTTCCTTGACAACAGGCCTCGACCGACTCCTCTCCACTATCTAAAAACACCTATTAAAATAACCCCACATATCATCATCTCATCAATCCATCATCTCAGTTCTCATTCACCGACGCCAATACATCGTAGTCATCAGTATACTTCGTCTTTAAACCCAATAAATATATATATATATATATATATATATGAAAAAATCACATGCAGGCCTGTGAATCGTTTTGGTGTTTGATGACATTGTTTGTGAGGCGCATGTCGACTGTATAAGCCACAGACAGTAAAATTGATGATGTAATTAAAATCAGCGATGGATTACCACACATAAATCTAACCGTATATTACACTTACCGTACGAACAATAAAACGTCATTATAATAATTACCATCTAGTAAGTAAAATCTCAACCAAGCCATGTCTGCTAGTTTGCTAATTTGAGTGTATTTTCATCTCAATTCTCAATTTTGATCACACTCGAAAGCCTTGTTCCACTTTGTAGAGAGTCTAGACACAGCAACCCCCCCCCCCCCCCCTTAAGTAATTATTCCTCACAATCGATTATACGTACATAAAATGCATCATTATCATCAAACTTCTTCGATAGTACACATCATAGAGTAATGTAAAAGAGAGTTGGATGTTTTTCAAAGAAGAATAGAACACACGTTCAGCACGACCCTATTTAAAACATTAATACAGGCTTTATCCATTAAAACTATAAAAAGGTATATCCCCTACAAAGAAAAAAAAAGGTTTCATTATTACAGACGCAGTATTGTTTAGGGGTGTGAAAGGAGGAGAAGGGAGTTAAATTATGAGTTTCTAGAGCTAGTGCGCGAGTATTTCGTCCGTAGCATTCCAACGTTCCCTTTCTCATCGTGGTGGCAGCCATTCCATACGTGACCTGTGCCACCGTTCGGTGTCGCCTAGGCATTTCACAGTTATTACTCTGCAAGCTGAGCAATATTTGAGAAGTGTACCCCTTCCCCCCACTTCCTACCCAACACACCAGTCAACTCATCCAATAGAGGAAATGAACGACCACGAACGTAGTCTAATGCATAATTATACATCATCCGATGTGTATTCCTTTAAACGCATCGTCTTGGCCGGTGATAGAATCTTCACAGTGAATATTGCTCACCGATATTGAAGAGTCTTCGGGAAACTTCTGCTTTGAATACTGAACTTGAAAAGGATAAATGTAGTGAAGTGTTTTCCATTCAGATTTTTCGAGAGATATTCTCTTCCTCTTCGTTTTCGCCTTTGTGGTTGAACGATATGACCATCAGTAATAGTTATTTAAACGCATATGGCAAACCAGATATGATAGAGGTATATAATAATCAGACATGGGCAGTATCTAGATACACATATCCTAAGATACGTATTTTAGATACATTTGTATCTTGTATTTTGTATTTCAAATCGAGGGGTGAACAACTAGTAACTCTGGTGTACACCTGATTTCAGATTTCAAGGGATTTTAGGGAGGTTTCAAGGGATTTCAACAAGGTTTCAAGGAATTTCAACAAGATTTTAAGGGATTTCAGGAATATTTCATGGCAAGTGTACACCAGATTGCAGGAGTTGTTAACCCCTCGTTTCAAATACATTTTTTAAATGTATCTTGTATCTTGTGTTTGAAATTCTCAAAACTCAAGTATCTCAATCAAGTATTTTAGATACTTCCAAGTTAGAGTATTTTGCTCATGTCTGATAATAGTGCTGGACATATCAATGTGACGCCCCTCAGCAGAAATTTCTCATGAGCGCCAATTAGATAGATCAAAATTAATTGTATAGATTATGTACAATTGTATTCACGAGAGAAGGCGTGTATAGTGAGTCACTCGGGCTTGAATATGCATGCCTCGTGAATACAAATATACTTAGGGTGGATTGCAGAGACGGAGTTTAAACCCCGGCCTACCTTATAGACGCCGTCTAAGTAAGAAATTGCATTGCAGCCACAATGCAATTTCTTACTTAGACGGCGTCTAAGGTAGGCCGGGGTTTGAGCTCCGTCTCTGCAATCCACCCTTAATGTTATGAGTTAGGATTTGAACGGAAAGAGCCGCCCCTGTGGCTCAGTCAACTATAGCACTGCGTTAGGAAATGGAGTCAGATCGGGCGTGGGTTTGAGTCCCTCATAAGACATGGATTACTGTAAACGTCCTTTCACCTATAGCTATCATTATTTCATCATTTCATTATCACCCGCGCTCATTCGTATCCCCGAATAACCTGGATGTTGGTGGGGACGTTATGCAGCATTAAAATTAATGAATTAAAATCAAAATTAAACGAAAAGTACAGGTGACGACGTTCATCACACAATCCGGAAACATTTTAGCCGAATCGATTTAGTCTGAAACGGTTTAAACTTTGACGATTTATTATACTTAATTCCACAACCAAGTATATCATATTTGGTCCAAGGTTTAAACACGCTGAAATACTCTGGGCAAAAACGATTGACTTTCAAAGTGGTTCAAAATGCGATTTGACTCGGTAAATCGCTTCTGAAATGTTTAACGAACAGACCAAAATGGTTTGGAGGGGCGTATACCCCCAACTCTATAAGCCAATAAAAAGGCATTGTGAATAAGCAAATATGCCGGCATTTTTCGATTTGCAAACTGTATCGACTAAACCGATTCAGGGTATCGTGATAAACGTGATTTGTTTGAACCATTTTGGACTCAATCGGTTTTGCCAATCCATTTTCCCGCTGTGTGATGAACTTTGTCTATGACATACAAAGAAATATAAGAATATGTAAAACTTACCATCAAGTTGAAATCAACAAACGTCGACTGATTGAGAAAGACGAAACCCAATATTGTCAATATACACATCATAACACACATCATAACACATTTCAAAGAAACCGTATTTTCAATAACACACAAACTTATTTGATATTAAATTCAGCAGTACTTACGCCTAATCTCATAGCATACACAGCTAGAGAAATATTGAACGACGAGCAAACGAGAAAAAGAAAAAAATACTCAACACTCAAGCTTGAAAAGTACTACATGTGACGAGAGGATTCACGAATACCAATCAGAAACTCTCACACGTGGATAATGAAAGCTACTCAGCGACAGACTAACCGGTACACTGCGGCGGTCAGTAGGTGTGTGGTGAGTCATAGACTGTCTGTATTCATCGGACCATAAGATTGTCACTGCCGCATGGGGTGACCAGCTCTGTAGTGGCCTGTTCACACGGGGGATTGAAATACCAATCATCCAGAGTTAAAACTTCAATTGCTAGTGTTGGGTCGTCCTGACACAGATGGCATTGCGGCAAAGCGCAGTGTTGAAAAGTCAAATATTTTCATTTATTACCTTTTTCAAACTGGTGTTACCTGTTATTACATATTCATTATATACATGGTCAAATCCCTATCTTTACGTCAGACACACAGCAATAGCTTGGCCAATTGTTCATAAAGTTTAGATGCCGTCGTATAATCACTAAGCGGCCATGTTTTATCGCTCCACTGTCCACTGATCTCCTATTAGTCAAACATTTAGGATTACACACTATACATGGTTGAATTATAGAAAAGCCCTGTTTATCCGAAATCCTACGTGATTCAGGCATTCATTGTTGACCTTGACGTGTCCACACGGGGTGTTTCCTACAATTTCTGAAAGTCTCGGTATGAAATCTAGAGATCTAGCACAAACTCTGGACAAAGTTTCAGAATTTGTGCTGACATTGGAGGGGCCAGGTTCACGAACCTGCATTGCGCTCAACAACGTAGGATTGGTACTCCAGGCCTCGTCTGAATAGGTCATGAGTGCATGATGACGTTGTTGCGCGCACCTAAATTAACATAAATCAACATAATCCTACTATCTGCAACCTACCTAACAAACCCACCCTAAATTAATTCAATTTAACCTAAACCTATGAACTGAACCTTCTGTATAGATAACCCTATTCAGTCTTTTGGAATGACGGCAACGAGACGGTCGCTGTAGCCTGTTCTCAAGGAACCATCCCAGTATGCACGCGTCAACAACAGAGGAAAACTTCGAAAAACCTCAGTTGGGATGGTGACTATGATAAAATTGAATCCCGATCTCGTGAATGACATTTAAACTCGTTAGTGACTAATCCTTCACTCTCCGTATAGGTTACTGTCCCGTTTGTACGGTGGTGATTCCGTTATTTAATAAAGAAAGTCAATAAAATGAAGAGAATTACGTCTAGCATTTTAAATTGAAGGGTTTATTTGAACTGAAAGAATCTAGCGAACTCACAAGCGGATGATCCTTGTTTTAAGATCTTTTGAAGATTGAATCATACACTTCTGCATTTTAAGATATACGCCACCAGTCAACACCACCTTGGCACAAAACATGGGAGATGTCAATTCAAATATTTATTCAGTCATTTTCATTTAATAATAATTACATTTCACTATGACAACTCCTGTGTTTATTGAACTACTGGCGTAACCGTTTTCATTTTCCACTTCGCTTCTAATCTGAAGCGTGCAGTTGAGCGCATAGAAACTTATAGATATAGCATAAACATTTGCGTTTTATTGTCAGATTTGAACCACTTTCATTATTAACTAGCACATACACCAGCTATGAAACGTTTATACTTTATAAAACGTTATACGGTATA
>OZ023327.1:25634879-25647379 GCA_964007535.1 Brachyptera risi
GGCTCAGGATGATGTTTATATTGATACATTTTTCATCGAAACTACGCTTTTAAAACAGATTTACCCCAACCACAGATCAATATGAAGAAATAATGGAATCTAATGAGACCACAAATCTATTTGGATGTGTTTATGAATGATTGATTCATATTATTTAGTGTGAATGAGAAGGAAGGAGGTGGGTAAAGTAATACTTGAGACATGAAAATGAATTGGAAGCTACAAAAATTAAATGTGAAGATGATTAGTATTTATGGAATAGAAAGATTGAAACACACACACACACACTCACACACACACACACATGTATATATATATATATATATATATATATATATATATATATATATATATATATATATATATATATATATATATATACATATATATATATATATATATATATATATATATATATATATATATATATATATATATATATATATATACATACATACATACGTATATGTATACATATATGATATTTTATGTATGTGTACAGGAGTAATGGCAGGTGACTGATTTAATGATTGAATATATAAAAATGACGACTGAATCACGAATAATGCTGACGATAATATGGTTAATTACCCGAAACATTTCCCAATATTTCATGAAACTTACTCTGCTACCCGCTTTGGAATGGTATCTCTTGCTACAAACAGAAATCTCCATACTTTTATCGTGTCCAGGTTATATGTACTTCGTTTTGTGATAAATTACAGATGGCTCATGAATTTCATCTTTTCATCTCCCCCTTCCCCTCTCCCCCTCCTGCCCCCCCCCCTCCCGCTACCCCCCCCCCCCCTCTCACACCTACATTTGTTTAATGAATATTTTATAAATGTTTCAATTTGTTTTATACATTTGTTTCATATGAATAAATGGCTTACTTGAAGCAAAATACAAATGTAAACGATGATTAACTGCATGTGATTATCCAGAAAATGTTGGATATTTTGATGCCGCCCATATAAATATAGATGACGTAATATGTGCTATCCTAATACTATATACCAAGATGCATTGAGAGTTGCGTTGATTTGCCGGTTGGAGATGGTGACTTCACTAATTCGAAAACACATTCCATTTACTGAGTACTTTTCTGAGAACCAAAGATCACTGCTTTATCTAGTGTTGTTTTGTAGAAACGGCTGACAAACTGACAACCTTGATGACAGCTGTTATTAGTTGAGCCGACGTAAACGTGAAGTTAATTCCTATTACTATTACTTATCTACGCACGATCGATAGTTCTTGAGATGTGGCCCGTGAATTGGAACACATTTTTAACATGGGAGGGATAGGAAGTGAAGCTACTATCTCCGACCGACAAACCAACGCAACCCTCAATGCATCTTGCTATAGACAAACGCAGCGTATGTGTATCAATTCAACTCTGATCCACTTCACACCTTGACTTATATGGAATATACTCGAGAACTATACACACCTTGGTGGCACCTGTCTAGTCTACAAAACCGTAAATCACAGCGCCCAAGATAGTGAATAAACAATAATTACCATTTCTAGGTATTTGATGAAAATGTATTATAATGTATCAATCATTTTCTTCAAAACGGCCAGTCCCATCAGGATGAAAATTTTTGATAATTTGTTCCATATCTGTGTTCAAGTCCAGTACACATTTGAATGGATTTGAAGTGATCTATTCTTCAATTTTCATTCCTCTCTACCCAATTTTAATCTTATGGGGGTTTTCGAAAATTTGTCATTGTTTTTAAAAAGTATTCGAGCCGATTTGGCCCGAACACTATAGACAATTCCAGGTTGGGTGAGTCCACGTGTCCAGAAAAAGCTTTATGTAGATTAGTTAAACCGTGTAACTCTGCGGTGCGTAGGCCTACAAAGTAACATAAAAACATACCGACAAAGCTATATAAGAGTGGAACAGGCGTTTTCTCTTTCACTCATCCAATTACCGTCTGTTTTTATCTATGTAGATGTGTGGATGTGTGTATGTTTACGGCCCACCCAAATATTGAAGACGCATCAAGCGATCGACGTGAGACAAACGCCAAAATGCTCACATCGGAAAGCGCTTGATTCTGAGAATGATCAAAAAAGCGGTCGACATTTTCAACGAATTTAGACCACCCAGAAAATAGCTATATATCGTAATACAAGTAAATCAACACTGCGCCGACCAAAAATATAAACAAGTGACTTACTGAGGTATTTGATATTGGATGATTTTGTCGCATCTTCTGATAGTGTTACAATGAAATGAAATTGAAAATCATAAATACGCGAAGTACACGGATTGCGGAAGTCGTCAACATCTTATAAGTGACGCACTATGCATATAGGCCTGCCTGCACTGGCGTGTCGTAGGCCACTAATTTGGGTGGATCGTTGATAGTGAGAGAGAAAAGAGGGAGGGGCCTATTGTCCAACAGTAACTCGGCACAACTGTTTCGGAATGTGCTGACGCTGAAGAAAACATTGGAGTGCCCATACCCCATTAGCCTGCGACTTGAATGTCATGGTCGCTTATCATGGTGAAATGTTCAAACTAGGATATCTCGATCGGCAGAGGCTGGACGGATCATCATGGGACAAACGACAAATTCCAACCATCACAAACACCTCAGAGTCTTTGATATGCCTGAGAAATATATTTTCCGTACCACACACCTTGGTACTGACTACCGTTGGACAAGATTTCCACAGATCCTAGCACATTTGCCCGGTTTTCCGCTAGTATATAACACATATAGCATGATATAACGTAATATTTTATGATAGTATGAAACATAGTTCAATAAACAGTGTGATATAGTATAATTATATTGAACAGGACATAGTAAAATAATATCATTTGAATTCATAATTTGCTGATGTAAAATATTGTAGAGTAAGATATCATGATGTAATGGTAGTATGATATCATGATATTATTCCATTGGAAAATAGATGACATTTCAGGATACGGTATGTAAAATACATTATACTCATATTCAATAAACAAGTTCTCCTCTGTGATGAGTTAATAAATATGTCATAGATATCTCTTGATAAAAACGTTTGTATGAAAATGATGTTCAATTTCTACTCATAAAATTATACCAGCAAGAATTTGAAACAATGTGCTGATACGTAAGAGCGAGCAGATGGTCAAGGGAAGCTCAATCGTTTCGCTTGAGGTGTTGCCAGTGGTCATGGCAAAACTTTCTAGCCTGGGTTATTCTGCAAATATTAATAATCATAAAACTTCAACTGTGCAAGGAACAAAATTTAAAAATACATCATCAAAATTGCTGATAAGTCAAGTTTTATCATAACAAAAGTGAAGAGATCACTTGTATATAACAGTAACACTCGATATTTTTGACATCGCTTTTTCCTCACAGCGTACCGTTACATGCAAATAACACGTAACCTGTGCCCTGAATGTTTATTATGGATCGGCACTATTTCAGAAGATGCTTCTCTGCAAGGTGTGAAGCAGTTTCAATACAATATGTTCATCTAGAAAGTCACTGCGATCGTGTATATGTTATGTTGACACTGGAAATGTTACGCTGTGGGTGTGTGTGTCGCCTCAATCACCTCCAAGTTAAGCACGTGTATTCTATCAAAATTCTGTATTGGCATAAGCCTAAGCTGGAACAAAAATCAAAGTGATTTTTCAAAAACCACATTCGTAAAAGTTCACGGCGTTAAAGCTTACACTCTTATGGCAGACAGGAGACACCTACAGTCTCTTAAAATATCCTCTTCATAAAAGTAATATTACTTTCAATCCTTCAACGTATTTATCTAAAAGTTGCAACCTTTTTCGAAATCTGTCATGAGTTCTACTTATAGCAGTGCCCTCTGGAGTTTACGCTTTCCAATAATGCTTCACCTTCTGCACCTTAGAAACGATGCGTCGGTGTGCACACAGTATTATACGAAAACTCAAAGATCAAATAACAATCATTAGGAAACAATCAAAGGGAAGGTCGACGTCAATGGATCTTGGTCATCAGTTCAGTGCGTCGTTGAAACCAATATAAAAAAGGAATGAGAGGAAACCACAGCATGAATTTTTTAGCAAATCAAAACTTGATACAGAATCAATGCTCACTAATTAGGGCTGAGGGTGAGTGCATTATAGGATCGTTCGTACGGGTTCTGAGTTTGTTGTATATACTACAAAATCAATGGCACGATGCTACCACTTCGGAATAAATAATCAATTTTTAAGTAACACATTCACTAAATAATAAATTTGAAGATAAGCATTTCAGAGATTGTATAAAAATCAAATATTTGCATCGTGAAAGGAAAAATCGCCAATCTTGTTGTAATCTTGACCTTATTTTTCTCCAATTTCCCTTTGATTTTCTTCTCAAAACATGGTTTTTCCTTTTATTCATCTTGGTATTGGCAAATTTAGGTCTCAAACAAATGTCATTGTTTTGTTTTGCTTCGTTTGATGTATATATACATTGTAATGATTTTATTAATCTAAAATGAATAAAGGTATACCATAGAATTGTACTAGTTTCTTTCTCTAGTTTCGATAAGGCGGAAGTTTAATCAGATCCTGTTTTAGATTGTCACTCTTGTTTTGTTGAAAAACATGTGCATGCTCTGGTTAAAAATGCATCCTTTGAATGAATGAAACTAATTAAATCCACTTGATGTATATGATTTACATACGAGCGTAGTTTGTGTGTGTTTGTGTGTGGTTGTTTTGATTGTGCGAACTCTTCATGTATACAAACAGCTCATTAATGAGCATATGAAACTCATTACATTTCAATCGAATGAATTCTGCTAAAATATTTGGTTCGAAAACCTGGGCTACGTTCATTAGTTATATTCAAGAGGAAGAAGCAGCACATTATGCATTGTCAGATGAGCGAGATATTTATATGAAATATAATAAAAATCTAAACACCTTGATAACCTTTCAACAGATTTTCTCGACAAACATATGTGTGTCATCGTTGTCATCACCACACCTCGAAATTATTTCGTTATTGAGTTGATATATTTTCAACTTTGTTTTTGCTATAATACAAAATTTCGAGAATTCATTTCTCAAAATCTACACGACCGATTGTCGCCCAAATTATTATATAGCTTTGAGTTAAAAGGTCAGTGATCAAGTCTATAGAAAGTCTCTAATGGGGCACTTGCAACAACAGAAACAGATATGGACCCTATTTTGACCGAATGGAAGATTTCACTTTGCAAGTTGACATAATTCTCGACTATCTTTCAAATTAATTTTTCCAAGATTGAGATTAATGAATTATCACTGAAGTCATTCATTCGTGAAGCGAGAATGCACAACGTATATATTTTTTTTGTATATTACATTGTTTTATTGTTTCTTATTTGAAATAATGAAAATGAGATTGTAATATCGCCCTGGTGGTGCCCGGTCCAAACTATCCTAACTGCATTCAAAATCTCAATCGAGGAACAATAATTTTGTATCGAATTTTAATTGTGATAGAAAAAGTTGCATCATGTAGCTTTATATTCAACTTAAGAAACGTTGAAATCGTTCTGTCAACCAGGAAGATCATCAACAACACGAACGAAATCTTCACAGAAGATTTACTTTCAGCTTATGTGTCGTTTTGCATAGTCATATCATTCCGTGTCAATGAATTAATTGTATATAGTTGCGATAATATATGCAGTGAGTCAAACGGAAACAATCTATTGCATTATAATTAATATAGCTACGTACGTCTACTCTGTGCATTAAATAGTCAAATAAGGACAAACAGCAATCTAATTAAATTTCCATGTCGTCAACTTTGCAGCTGCATCTGACGATGCTACGTAATATAACCTATTAAAACAATGTTGATAGGAAAAACCTTGCATTGAACAGGTAATCAATTCAATACAGAATGATGTCAAATGAATTATCATCTCTCTCTCTCTCTCTCTCTCTATATATATATATATATATATATATATATATATATATATATATATATATATATATATATATATATATATATATATATATATATATATATGAATTTAAATATATATATATATATATATATATATATATATATATATATATATATATATATATATATATATGTATGAAGAGAGAGTGAGAGAGAGAGAGAGAGAGAGAGAGAGAGAATTAATTCAGCCAGAATGAAAATGAGAATAACAAAATGGAGAGCTTGTAAAAATAAGTTACTAGCAAGCTGTATGTTGCTGCTATCATTCAGTCCTATTCTAATATCAAAATATTCAGGGTAGCTTATGAAAAAAATAATTCGAAACCACTGGTTATATTTTAGGTGAAGGAATAATTCTGTATTTGATTTCATTCATATATTTATATATATATGTTTGTGTGTGTGTGTGTGTGTGTGTTTTTTTTTTCAATTTTTTTGTGTGTGTGTGTATAGGCATCGACACACTATAAAACACATTTTTACTTTAAAAAAACTCTCCGAGAATAATGTTTCAATCTCTGACCTACTCTATGATTATATACCAAATCAAATTCAAACATAATATCTGATATCAACTACAGTTAACTCGGAGGGAGAGGGAGAGAAAGATAATGATTGAGTATTAATATTTGCATGACAGTCAAAACAATAGCTGTAGATAATTCAAGTAAATTAAAGAGCGTATAATGTAATAATGATCTCTACAAATACCCATGCCGTATTCAGGCCTCTAATCCAACCCAAATTGACTTCAATATCTAAATCAGTGTCTTAGCTGAGCTGACTTAGGGGGCTGCAATGATGATAGAAAGACAAAAAGAGTAGTATTGTATTCAGAAATACGAATAGCAATATGACAATTTCTTTTATATTCAGCTAACGACAAGTTCAAGTATCTCCGTCATTGCTCGTCTCATTTTCTTACTACTTGGGTGGGTTCTAGTTCTATCTAAGTATACAACTCCACGTTCGTGTTTTATCGATGGAGTCGTCGAAGATCTTTTCTCGTCAGCATCGTTTTAATAGGCCCATTGAACACGACGATCTTCGCTTTTATATTATCCGACTAGATCCAACTCCACGTGAAATTCTGAATGCTTATCGCCCTCTAGAAGATGTGAGATTAATTCAGAATATTTACGTTATTGGTTGAAAAATGCTGAGAAGTTCAGAAATGATATTCCATATTCGGATTATTCTCAACAAACTTGTGAAGTTGAAGGGTGCAGGTAAAGAAGAATATCCACAAGTAACAAATTTCCGACTTCAATATAGACAACAACAACAAAATCCGATAACTTTGAAAACTTTTGTCATATATTTTCAATGTAATCACATACATGGCCAAACTTTGAAGGAAAAATTGACAAATAGTGAAACTTCGCAGCTCTTTCGTCTTTTCAAAATATTGAGTAGTTATCCAGTACTGTCAAGTGTGAACAATAATCATCTAAACTCATTTGATAACAACCTATAGAAGAAGACATCTATATTTTTCAATACAAATATTTTCATCTCGTATTTATTCAAGTATACATTTTTAAGGGTTATTTCACTAGAGAAGTATATTCTTATTTTTGCTATATCGAGGTTTCCTATGACAAGATATCAACTCTTTCGTAATGATATCATGATATTCATGTTTTTACGCTCAACGTCGCGATAATCAATATTTCAAAATGAAGTAGCCAAGGTAATGTATAACGAAATTGAATAACCTAAACGTCAACTCTTTCGCTAAACGTCCAGATGTACTATATGCATACTCCATTCAACGATGAGCACTCTGATGATTAATTCAGAATATTTACGTTATTGGTTGAAAAATGCTGAGAAGTTCAGAAATGATATTCCATATTCGGATTATTCTCAACAAACTTGTGAAGTTGAAGGGTGCAGGTAAAGAAGAATATCCACAAGTAACAAATTTCCGACTTCAATATAGACAACAACAACAAAATCCGATAACTTTGAAAACTTTTGTCATATATTTTCAATGTAATCACATACATGGCCAAACTTTGAAGGAAAAATTGACAAATAGTGAAACTTCGCAGCTCTTTCGTCTTTTCAAAATATTGAGTAGTTATCCAGTACTGTCAAGTGTGAACAATAATCATCTAAACTCATTTGATAACAACCTATAGAAGAAGACATCTATATTTTTCAATACAAATATTTTCATCTCGTATTTATTCAAGTATACATTTTTAAGGGTTATTTCACTAGAGAAGTATATTCTTATTTTTGCTATATCGAGGTTTCCTATGACAAGATATCAACTCTTTCGTAATGATATCATGATATTCATGTTTTTACGCTCAACGTCGCGATAATCAATATTTCAAAATGAAGTAGCCAAGGTAATGTATAACGAAATTGAATAACCTAAACGTCAACTCTTTCGCTAAACGTCCAGATGTACTATATGCATACTCCATTCAACGATGAGCACTCTGATGATAACCTTTTTGTCATCAACATAGAAAATTCGATGTACTACATCATTCATTGTGACTCAATTAAGACCTAGAATGAATTATCAATACTTCTTGAGAGCAGCACTTCTCCATTGTTTCAATACTTCAAGACTGTCTTGTTATCAATATAAACAATGACTTTTATCAATCAATTACAATGAACTTTGACATCAAAACACAAATTTGCACACAACTGTAATGTATTTGACCATTCTTCTTAGCCCCAGATAAAAGACTTTCAGTTCTCAAAAAGTCCTTTTAACTAATGAAATAGATGAACGTAATGAGCTATAAATCTATCGGCGTTTGTGAAAGATGAATGAGATGATGGAAGGTACATTATTATGTTTATGGGCAGTGAGAAGGAAGCTGTTTTACCCTACCCTCAATCCATATAATCCCAATCCGATACAGTATCCATGCACTTGACTGACTGAGCGAAACCACAAAATACTACTGCCGGGATGGTCAACAATGGCGGGAATCGAACACGACTTCTGGATGACGGTTCGGCGCGCTAACTGCTTATCCAACCTTATCAATTCCTCTATCAATAGAAAAAAGAGTTTGTTTTAAATGAAGACCTAATTATATATATATATATATATATATATATATATATATATATATATATATATATATATATATATATATATATATATATATATATATATATATAAATATATATACGCATGTCCTTACATATATATACTTTCAAACAGATATTGCCTCAGACATTCAAGATTTCCACTTAATCAACAACAATATAATGAATTCATCGAAATGAAGCATTTACACGTTATACAATCACGCTTAATACTATATAATCTTCTGCATTTACGAACGTAATTAATATTCTAGAGCTCATTATCTGTTGATACATGGTATTATTAATAATCGAATAGTTCACACAGCTGTAGGCCGAGAGGTGTTATTACATATCGTGGTTACTGTTGAAACAACCAGCCAGGACGGGATAGAAGTTTCGTTGCGGTCATAATGTTTCGTCTTATCCTTTGTCCAAGTTCTAAGGTTTCAACGATATATAGCTTAAGCAACAATGAAATATAGACGCAATAAACAGAATAATAATGATGCAGATGATGAATTATTCAACAGTAGCTAGAAGAGTTTAATAATGTTCTACAGCTAATATAACGAATTGTTAAACTAACACTAGTTCTTACCACAAAAAAATATCGTTTACCGGTACTTTATTTGATATTTGATCATATTAGCGAGTGAAATGATTATGCGATTTTGATTTTGTAGCACATTCACCGAGTTTTAGTTTCAAATTCAATATACATCATTCATATAATACAAGTTAAATACTATCTCTTCTTCCGATCCAATTCAAGCAACAGCGTCAAAGAAGTTGGGATTTTTGAAGATTGAAAATATACCCAATGCTGATGAGCCACAGTGAAGATTTGTATTACACTCTCTGTGCTTTTATGACAGTACTGAACTACACGAGATTATTGTTATGGTACCGAAACTGTATGACATGCATAAAAAAAAAGCCAGAAAAGCTTCTCTAGTTCAAATTGAAATTATTTGGACTATACACAAATAAAATAAGTGTATGGGTGCAGAAGTGGTCACATTAAGTAGTCGGTTAAGCTACATTGGAAGCAACCCGAAGAAAATGTATTGATATTGAACGCACTAAAACTGAAGGCAATGTACTGTACATACGCAATAGGCATAACGATTAATTTGTGTGGATGGTATTTAAATTTATGTTCAGATTAAAAAGTTGTATGTGACCACACCGTACATGTTTTGATGCTCCTGGGAAAAGGCGTACAAGTTCTGTGTAGTAGTACTAATCGAGCCTATAGATGGGAATAAATTAGTCGTGGTCTGATAGGAAATGATTTACTTTAATGACTGAGGGAAACACAAAATACCTTGACCGGAATGAATGAAAAGTTGATGATAATTCTCTTCATTATTATTAATTGTATTGTACATTGTGGTTCAGGAAAAAGTAAGTTGGAAATGTATTTTAATCGGACCATTTATTTTGAAGAACATATCGTCGAGTAAATGTTTATTTGTTGCATATTCAGTTTTCACTGTTTCCAAGATATCAACTCCGTCATATATTTGGATCTTTATTTGTACCATATCCCCGAACAAATATTGTTATTTTCCTTGGACAACATTAAAACATGCATGTTTGTAATATAGTTTGTAAAATCCATTTTGATTTTTGGTGTAGTTATTCACTTGAAATTGATACCGATTTTCACCTGTTTATTCACTGAATATTATTCTTTAACCCACACTGTTAATATTTCAAACGGAGTAGTGGTTTTTACATCTGACAAGACAACAAAAATTTTGATCTGGTTTCATGATATTTTTTTCAATTTCTCTCTAACCTATCTTGTGACACGACTCTTTAGATTAGAAATCTCAATTATAAATCAAATAACACAATATGTATTATCGTTCTCCGATGACCTTAAAGATTTTGTAGCGTGACCTTCGACCCATAGAAAATCTGTTGAGATAGATTTTTGGAACATATATGATAAAGTTGGCAAGGTTTTGTGAAAAAGGCTTGAAAAATCAAGGATACATTCAGAGAAATGAGCTTCATTTAAAGAATGGAGACCTTTGTTTTTCCTCCTTGTTCGGTGGTGTTTGGTGGTTTGGTGGTTGGTTGGGCCAATTTTAGGGGTGAAGATCTGAACACTTTTATTTGATTTCAATAATGAACCATTTTCCCACCGAATATCGTTTATGAATCATAATTCGAATATACTAGGAAAACGCGTCATGTTTTTCCGCATTGATGGATGAGCTGGAACATGTCAACTTATCTTTGAATTGGTTATTAATTATATACCCACCTTAAGCTCCAAACACTCACAACTCACTGTAAACGTCACTGCAATCCTATTTCCTGATCAATTTCTATGGTAATAAAGAAGGCTTTGTTTTAATCGTTCTCAATTGATTGGTGACACCTGTTGCTTGGATTTAATTGGCAGCTTTGAGTGATTCAAAAATATTACATTATAATTTTTTTACATCAAAACGGCTGATCCGATTTGAGTTAAAGTTTGGAATAATGTGTATATAATTATCATATTGGAATTCCCTGAGAATTTGAATTCTCTTGAAGGAAATATTTTTAGCGAAATTTTTCCTCTGGGTTATTCTCATGGGATATTTGAAAACTTTGAAATGAGTTTCCTCAGAAGTGGTCGAACCGATTGCGCCTCAAAACCATACAGTATCGAATTCGATAAGGACACTTGTGTATGCCGAATTTTAACTGATTTTGAAATTTTGTTTGACCTGTGGAGCGCGAAAAAAGGACTCTTTTTTTCGAGTATGGTGAAATTGAGTCTTCGCTTCGCTCATCCAATCACGAAAATTGATGATTTTTACCCAAAGTGGGGTAAAAAATGAATCAAGATCAAGTCTCGTTGGAATTTTCTATATATAATTTTCTGTTTCTCAAAACAATATTTCTACACCACTCCTTTCTCCCATTGCAGATTAAGACCTCTTTCTATCACGTTTTCTATATAGAATTTCATTTGTCAATGTTCTACTTTTCCTTAACCAATATTATGTTCATTTTCTCTCCACTTTTATGTCTCTTCGGGTATTAATATGCATATTCGGGAAAAGTTTTTGAAGGTGAAGTTTTATATATTTGGAATATTTGAAAACAAGTCAAGGAATAAGTTGAAACCAATACACAATGTTTGACCATATAGGTGTTTAATTCATATACTTTTCGAGATGTGAAATTTAATTTTCTGTAAGTTACTGTTAGCAAGTTTTGTACATTTTCGAAAAGTATCATATTTCTTCGTTCATTGTGTATTGCATATTTAACGATAATGTCCACTAGTATTGTCACTATGGTAACTTCCTCAAAATTGATGGAATATTTTCTCACTATACTTTATATCCCGTATAACCTAGCTGTTGGTGGGGTCGTTAGGCGAACAATAATCAAACACTTACACAAGTGTAATCAGTATAGCTCCTATACATGTGACTTGTTTATAGTGAACCTATGTTTCCAAATATTATA
>OZ023327.1:25649879-25717379 GCA_964007535.1 Brachyptera risi
GGAACCATCCCAGTATCAACCTGAACGACAGAGGGAAACCATGAAAAACTCCTGTCAGGATGGTCGACAATGGCGGGAATCGAACCCCGGTCTCCCGAATGACGGTTCAGTGTGTTACCACTCGGCCACGCGTCTCGGTGAAAAACAACTAAATGTGTGTGTGTATGTGCCTACATAATTTTTTTTTTTATATTATAGTACTCTCAACATTCAATCATTCATAGAACACAAATCAAACTTTGTACAATTCAAAAACAAGATAGTGAGTTTTATTACAGAAATTGGAGAAGAAAGCAAATACATTTCATTCGTCAGTACTGCGCAACCGGCATCATTTGTGAGACCCTAGATAATGGTCCCCCTTCTCCGTCCTCTCCGCCACCTGTGACATTGTTGTCACAGTGATGTGACATGTGACATCGTTGTACCCGACCAAACGATTGATATATTTATATATGTACAGAGTACAATGGGGTTCTCCTCACACGGATTTTGTTCAATAACTCATGGGTAATAAACTAAAAATGATACCTCCATGAACCAAATTCAAGTGAGAAGTTGAATCGACAATGTCACCACAATATCTCGTTTTCTATTAGGGTAATGGGGTGGGACTGGCCCGGTTGTATTTCGGCTGGGAAGGCGGAAAGGGGAGGGGGTCGAACGAGTTCTCTCACACACAATATATTTTTGTATCATTCACACTGGAATCACCTATTGTCACCCGGTTGCAATCACATTACTCTTATGTGAAATCACACTTAATCATCAATACTTTGTACTGAATCATTTTTAGACGGCTATATTTTGATTAATTCTATTCTGTTCATCATCGCAGTTTATTATCAAAATCATTCATTCATTGAACAGTCCTAAGATCTTACGTGAATCGTCACATATTCTACATCACCATCTTTTCAACGTTTCTCAACTTGTAATCAAATTCTTATTATTTTTCTCATTTTATTATCACCAATTAAGTTTTTTTTTTATTACCATAATTTTTCAACTCATTTCCACTTTCGGCAATCATGATACCAAATCTATATTAAGCGGGACCTTCATGGTCATTCATCGTCAAGATGAACAGCCATCATGAATGAATGGTTTTCTCTCTAGAACAGCATTTCTCAATACTACTAAATTGATCAATATGCAATTAGACTATTTCTGATAATGAGTATAGAATATATGAATATGTTTATTGAATATTGTTTTGAATTATTCAAATATGATATTGTTTTAAATTCTGAATAATCGAATGTATAATGATATAATGTATAATGATTGAATCAAGAACTTATGACTCAAAATAAATATTAGGATAAATGATAATATGGAAATGATAATTTCATATAATATATTGACAATAGAAATTATTCTACAACACATTATGACATACTATTGGCCTATACTGTATTGCTACTTGATTTGAAACTTCGAGCAATTTTTGCTTTTGTGTTTCGTATTTTTGTGATTTTCAAATTATTCATTCATTTTCCAAACAAGAAGTTTGTAAAAAGTTATTTCACTTGACAACAATAGTCGTATCCATAGAGTATACAATGTGTTTTGATTTTCTGGTGTCTGGCTTCTTATTCTGAATTAGAAACCAGTGAATATTATCACATATTCTGAATATTCTCACTAAACTGAACAAATTTTCAATTCTGCTTCGTTTCGAACAAACTTTTATTTGATACATTTTTAAAGATGGAAAACAGTTTTTCCCGTTCTGAGTTGAATAAAATCCATCAAGAACAAGTTTGCCATGAAACGTGTCCATATTATATAGGCCTAATGTGAATGTATAATGTTTGGGCCTAATATAATGTTCAACAAATTGAATGAATACATACATCCACTGTAATAAAATCAGAATGAATAAATCAAACCGGAAAATGAAACGAAACATGCAAAATAGATGACGAAACGAAATGAATCGAACGAGAACAATCTAAAAAATATCCAATATCAATATGAATAATATACAAGAGGAAATTGTTATTTGGAAATAAATTAAAGGATAATTGGAGAAAAAGAAGAAAATTGAGATCAAGATTGACATCTATTTTCCTCCCGAAGCCTGTTTGAATTGTTCACTAACCCTGAAATTATTACCTTGAGATTATTGTTTGTTAAATGATTTAATATCATCAATTACATGGTGTCCCGTTCAAATGATCTTACCTTTCTTTCTGCACCTTAATTGGGGAACAATCATTCAGTTTCAAGCTCCGATGTTAATAATATATTTGTTGAAGTTATTATAATATAATATATTATATATTCAATATATATATATATATATATATATATATATATATATATATATATATATATAAATATATATATATATATATATATATATATATATATATTTATATATATGTATATATATATATATATATATATATATATATATATATATATATATATATATATACACATGTATATATATTATAATAAGATTCGAATCATATACTTATATTTATTTCAATTATACTGAATTTGTTACTTTTTCCCTATTTCTTACCATTCTTTGAATTGTTCTACCCGTTGTTCTATTATTCTGTGTCAGCTAAGGCAGCCATCGTTTTTTAATGACATGAGTCTTTAATGAGGATATATATATATATATATATATATATATATATATATATATATATATATATATATATATATATATATATATATATATATATATATATATATTATATATATATATATATATATATATATATATATATATATATATATATATATATATTTATATATATATATATATATATATATATTCATATGTATATATATATATATATATATATATATATATATATATATATATATATATATATATATATATATATATATATCTTATATATACATGAAATGTATATTGATACAAGTATGTGATAATAATGCATTGTATAGATTACATTTTGAATGTTGAGTGATCTCATTAATATGCCCAGTACGCTTGATTTCACAAAAGGCTATACACACATTCGGAAATGAAGTGAGAAATGTAACAGAAAAGAAATTGAAAAGTATCTTATACAATTTTCAATAGAATATTTTTAGATAGATACATCCGAACTATTGTGTTGATATACAGGAGAATATCGAGAAGAATGTAACAATTTACAGGTACAATCATATCAATACAACAAATTGAATTGTTATGAACAACTAAAGAACTGTTTTGCAAGACCTCCCTATTGTTACTTTCGAATAGCTATTTCTATCACGTTATACTTTCATGCTTTATTCTCTTGAAAATACACATCGAAGGTGAATATGTTTTGAAAAACTGCAAAACTTTGCCTGAGAATATATTGATTTTGTTTATTTCCTTTGAACAGAAAAATGAAGCATTAAAATTTCAATATCAAACTTGTATATTAGAAAAACAAACGAAACAACAATTGGAGAAGAAAGTTCATGATTTCATATTATATTTTCCTTTGTAGCATTCTCTTTATTCGTTTGAAGCACTTCAAGAAATAACTACATTTCTTTTTCAAACAGTTGACATACATTTTGTTATGCTAATGTAGCCAAATGGAACATTTGAAGAATAACGTGATATAATATCATTGGTTGTGGTTTATTCGTTTCCTGATTGCTGTAAAAAAATACTTGTGCAATTTCTTCCTGAAAGTGAAGAAAGTTGAAGACCTGTTAGTGGTGGAAATGCACATGAATGGTTCTCTGTAGTTTTAAGGAAAGTTTGTTATAAAACACTACTTGTAGATAAATAACTTAGATCATGTGCTGAGAATAATATTATATTAGCTTTTATTATATTTCTCAACAAACTGGAAACAGTAGAAATAATCTAATAGCAAGTTTAGTTATACTGAGGAATGATTTTGAGTAACCGTAGCGAGCCGAGTAAAATGTGCATTGATTGCAGTTATCAACCTTTCATGCCTGAATAAAAAAAGTTTCACTTTCACAACTTTTTTCCCCAATTTCATATCAATTCACTGATGAGAAGAAAGTAATTTTTCATTTTTCGATTTGACACCGGTTCGGGAGTTGCAGGGTGTGACCATATGGTAACGCTATATAGGCACATCTGAAGTCAGTTGCGATCGAAATCATCATACGTATTATCGAAGATATTGTCCATTAAGGATAGTTATTTTAATGAGTGAGATAGTGGAATTATTCACGATATGAGTGAAATTGGTTATTACTCTTAAGAATTTTCGATTTTTAGCAAGATATTCAGCGTGATCCTCAGAGAAACAGTTCACACCCGGACCATATTACATATCAAACACTTTGTTGTTTCGACACTCTAACTGAATTCACCCGAGCAGCGGCGTCTTTAATTGTTTGGGATGGCTATATGAACCATCAATGATTGAGTCTAACATATCGATCCAATATCGTCTGAAACCGGTACTCGTATACCAAACGTCCTGCCCACGGCAACGGCAGCCGTTAGCGTTAGGCCTCGGTACTCTCCGACGTCTCCATGCGCCTCCTCTGTACGCCTTATACCGCCACCTTTGTCCAGAATGACGGTTTCGGCTTCAGGTTTCTGGGTCAATCGAATCATCGTTAACAGGTCCAAATAGAGCGAAACAATTAAATCCATCATAACCTTCAGCATTTCCTATTCTTGTACCGCGTCTGTCGATTCAGTTTCTGTCAATGCTTCCAGCCGAAGACCATGCAACCGTCCTCTGACTCTGTCGGCAGAGTCCTCACCAACTGACACGTCAATATATAAGCCTCAATATGAATATAAAATGCATTTGCATCTTCATCATACTCCAATAAGTTCGTTATCTTTCACACAGATTGCCAGAAACCAAATATAATATGATAGGCTATACAGTGGTATATTATGACTCCATTAGTGCCTAGCGTGACCATATGGTGAAACAAACTTCATCATGTAATTCCTCAATGAAATTGAAATTTATTTTTCATTCAAACCTATGTATTCCATTTTGATATATTCGGAACAAGTATGACACATAGCATTAGGTCGAAAAATTGGAATCCGCTGATAAAATAAGTATACTCACGTATCTGTGTAAATATCTTTACACATTCTGACGATTGAGTAGTGATTAGATCAGACGGTATAAACCCGGTGGCAGGACCAAACGAGCCCAACTTCCCGCTGATTTCATTGCTAACGCGCTCGCTTCATGTGATCCGGGAGGTGAAGGGCATTGCTACCTTCCATCGGGGGCGCTGAAGAGAGAATATTGGAATAGAGATACCACCAAGAGTGAACGTGGGCTTCGTATAATAATGCCGTAGAAGCTATACTATCTCGGATTATTAGTTAGAGCAGAGAGTAGCTGTGGATAGGGTTATTTGGTCAGGTTTTGATCGTTTCCTTGAGTAGGTACATTCTCTTTCCAAGTCAACACGCCAAGCCCAAGTTCACTCTTGGTAGTATCTCCATTCCAGTATTCACTCTTCAGGCGCCCCTTTCCATCTTTACAAGAGTTTTTCGTCTAAGCTGATGTCGGGATGGTTCCAACAATGTAGGCCACGACCGCTTCTTTCCCACTACCCTTCCCATTACCTAAGACACCTCCATGTCATCATCCCACTGACTCATTAATCAATCATCCAATCGTACAATCTACAACGCTGAATCATTACAATGCGTCGTTACACCCAATATGAATTTTAAAAAAGTAGTCATTATATTTTCAGGACATATATACCTGTTGAATGATACATTTTCTTGATCTTTTTCCCAAAAAATGGATTTAATCAAATTATGACCGACGAAATATGAAGCACACAATTCGAAATTCCTTGCAAACCACCCCTACTGTTATTACGTTGCAGTGCTTGAAATTCTCGCTTTTAACGCAAACAGTATAGAATCGGCTGGAAATATTGCAAAACGCTCCAAAGTGAGATTTTTAAATGAAAATTGAATTGCTCAGCTAAAATGCCTTGAAGCTACCCGCTTTAGTCAGTTGACGCACCGCTTCGAAATCCGAAGCCAGAAGGGTGTGGGTTCGAGTTCCACTTCATTAGCCTTAATTCATGTAAACGTCCTGTGAACGATAGTTTCATTATATCTTCATTATATTTCATTATATTCCTACCCCATTCAGCCTAGCTGTTGAAAGGTTGAAGCTGTGCGACATGAGAAATTAAAAAGTTATAAATTACAAATTGCAATCTTCAAATGAAAGATCTTCAACCTTCCAAAAAAATAACTGAAAGTTAAATTTCAAATTAAGAACTTGAAAATTGAAAATTGAAAATTAAGAGTTGAAATTAAAAACTGAAAATTGAAAATAACGATGTAAGAATTGAAAGAAAATGCATTTCAATTTTTGAAATTGAAACTGCAAAAAAACATTACAAAATAAAATAAAGAAAATTTAATTGAATTGAATTGAATTGAAATTGTTTCAGATTCCAAGCATGTGATGCTCCCTTCTGGAGAACTGCACGTGGTGAATGTGGAGGCGGGGGACGGCCACAGCAGTTACAAGTGCCGTACCCTACACAGGCTCACAGGCACCACACAGGAGAGCACCACGGCGGGAAAACTGCTCATCACAGGTAAGAACACAATACATGTTGTCACACTAGTCCATTGTCACACTTAGGTCACAATAGTATATTGTCACATTATTTCAACACTTGTATATCATCACACTTGTCTACTGTCACACATTACTGTCACACTTTGACGTGGGTTACACTTGGGTCCCAATTTTCTATTGTCACACCATTTCTACACTCGTCTATTATCACGCACTATTGTCACACTATTATTTTTTCTCACATTATTGTCACACTTGGGTCAGACTTGGGTCTCAGTTGTTTATTGGTACAAGCTGTTGTCACACTTGAGTCACACTTGTCTACTGCCACATACTATTGTCACACTTGTCTATTTTATTACACCATTGTTACACGTGTCCATTTTTTTTTTATCAGGGTATTTGGCATTTGCACACTTGGATCTCAATTATAGGCTATATTGGCACACGCCGTTGTCACACTTGTGTAACAATTGTCAATTGTCTACAACTTGTCACACTTGGGTCTCAATTGTATATTGTCACACACTATTGTCACATACTATTGCCACGCAACATTATTGAGATATTGATCATATTATTCAAGTGACTTAATCATCCCAGTTTTGTTATGTATATTTATTTTATTTATAGTAGGTCCTATATATAGTTTTCAATTTCATAATAGTTTTCAGTTCACATTCAGTTTTATATTGTATTCATGTATTATGTGTCATATTGTTATATAGTTCATATTGTCACGCTCTACCATCAAAATTGTCTAACTATAATGCAAAATTGATGGTAGTTTTTCGTTTCTCGTTTATTGACGTAACGACAAATGTTCAAAACAAACGATTTTTTTTATTGAAACGTTTACCGGAAGTACGTTTTTAAGTCTGTCGTGTCATTTTTTGTACATACAAACAAACACAATTTTAATCAAATTTTACTGCTGTTGAGATTTATGAAGCTCTCAACTCGGCTTGAGCGATGAGAATTTTCAAAATAATCCTAACATAGAATGACATCCTCTTTTCTGAGAAACTCGATTTCCTTTTCAAAACGATTTGAATTCATTTTAAAAAGCAGTGATTAAAAACCAACCGTTGAAAGGTTTGAAATCACCACTTCAGTTGGATCCAATAGGTTTTTATAAAAGTGGTATATATGACTCTTATGAGTATAACTTTTCCAGTTTAGTGAATAACACGGCATTTTGATTTCAACGTCAACTAATGAACAAGAGTCCTACAGCCTATAGAATTGTTAGTCAATCCATCGAATAGAATTCAATATGAGCAAGTTTTGTGAATGCAAAAAGGCGAAGTGGAGACAGATAGAACTATCAATAGCTCTACGAAACTGGTCAACAAATTGAATGGAAAAGTTGCGAGTTGATCCTTCCGTCGATGGGAGAGTGAGTTGCGACGTATCCAGCTGATGCACAAACAGGACACAGTTTATCAGTGAACTGGAAATCAATAGTTGAGAATACAAAGTAGTTGCGAAAGAAGCGAAACATGAAAAAAAAGTTAGCACCAAACATTGAAGGACAAAACAACTCTGAAACTAGATTTTAATTAATGATTACGATATTAATTTTCCCAACTTCGGAGAAAACTAGAAATTATCATCTCAATTTCAGAAATTAAAACCAATATTTTTGTGTTCCAGAGACCGTGAGACATGACGTAGGCATTACCTATTCTGTATATAAACATAAACAGAATCGAGTGATGTCTACGTCAAGATTCATAAATTATAAGGCCGGATCCTGGAGTACAAATAAGTTGATGAAAAAAATTGAAATTGAGATGATGATTTCTATTCATCTCTAAAATTAGAAAAATGAATATCGTCATCATTCGTTGAAATCTAGTTCCACGATTGTGATATCTTTCAATATTAAACATTCCTTTTCTAATAAGTTGGTATCTTTCAAAGTCAAGTGAAAGACGAAAAGTAGGTGTAGTTTCGGTGGAGGTGCCAGGTACTTCGAAGAGTTGAAATTTTGTTTCATAAAAATGTAAAATTCTACATATGGTTCTTGTTCCCCAATTGTAGGTATTTATAGAAACTAGGATCAATTGGACGGGGCATCACAAGGGCGATATTACGATCTCAAAAGGAATAACACTTTATATTGTCATCCAACTGTGAATATTATATGATATATCGTTAAGGGATAATGAACAAATTGAATTAAAACAAATTACAAATATTGAATGGATTTCGACAACCTTTTAATACATCTGCGTTCTAAGCAATATGAAATATGAACCAATTATCAACATGGTACAAGTATTCGATTTTCTCCTTACAGAAAACCAAGACTTTGTCTCTTCATACACGTATTGAATTCAGCGTGCGACTGCCCAACAGAACAATTTAATTTCGTTTCGTTTATCTGCTCGCTTTATAGCATCAGAATGCAAACTTTGACTTTGTCCCAAGACTATTTGGAAATAATTTCCCTTCGGATGTATAAAAGATGAGAAATTTAATTTGATTAAGAGTGAATGGGAGTCGATGTAACGAGAAATCATTTTTTGTTCAATAAGTTTTAAACGGTATGAGATCAATATTTAACACGGAGAAAACACAGATATTTTCAGTAACCTTCAAGGCTTCAAGTTTGTAGACCTATAAGTAAAAAGAATTTGACTCCCATCGCATAATAATGTCAAAGGTATGAAGCTGAAAAATGTATCGTTGGGCGTTTCGTTTGACAACAATGCGATATGTTAGCTATAATGTATACAGTTCTAAGCGTGGTGAATTTTGTTGATTGTAATGTTTCAAACTTTTGTTTTCCTAATTTAAAAAAAAAGTAAAGAAGTTACTTGAAGGTATTGAAAATATCTGTGTTCTTCCTCATTGGAAGTTTGACATCTTATATACTGTTCGAAAGTTATCAACAAAAACCTGATATTTCGCTATATCGACTCCCATACAATTTGAGAGTCCGAGTTGTCTGCTAAGGGCGTTAGCCTCCGCGCCGTGAACCCTCCTAGTATAGTAGTTTTAAAACATCAGTTTTATTTTTATTCAATTTAGTTACTGAAGAAAAAAATTATCAAGCCAGTAGAGAAATGTATCCAATACACGTATTGAACTCAGCGTGCGACTGCCCAAGAGAACAATTTAATTTCGTTTCGTTTATCTGCTCGTTTTATAGCATTAGAATGCAAACTTTCATACCGTGAACTCTCACGACCGTACTTTCTGAAATATCAATTTGATTTGACTTCGCGTTATTAGCCTACTACTGAGACGAGTAGCCGAGTAGTTAATTCACTGAACCGTCATTCAGGAGACCGGAGTTCGATTACCTCCATGGTCGACCATCCTGACAGAGGTTTTTCGTGGTTTCCCTCTGTCGTTCAGGTCAATACTGGGATGGTTCCTTATCTACAGGCCACGGCCGACTCCTCCCCAATATCCAAAAACACCCAATAAAATAACCTCTCATCTCATCTATTATCTCATATATCATTCACCGACGCCAATAGATCGTAGTCATCAGTAGAGTGCGTCGTTAGACCCAATATAAATAAATAAATATAAATATATCAGCCTACTAAATACAAAAGCTAGGTATACGAAAGAATTGAGTTTTTGTAAAACTAGCATACGCGAACGATTGCGGAGAGTCTATTCGTCAGGCCGGAAGTGGATTTCAGATTGGTTTTAGTTTAGATTAAATTAGTTTAGGATGTTTGTTTGGTTGAGTCGGTTAGCTTATAGGTTAGTTTGGACAGGTTAGGTTCATTAAATTGGTTAGATTGTGTCATTGAGGTTAGTTTAGGCTGCGCGCAGCAACAACTACGTCCGCATGTGATGACATAGACCGATGGTCCGATGAAGAGCGGCTACCAGAACTATTGAGTATCGTCTCGAGCGCCTACCCGCATGAGATAACATTTTTCACTCATTTCTGAAACTTGGGTAACTTACATGTACACCAAAATTTGAACCTGTACAATCCAGTAGGTGGCGGGAAGAAGGACATGAGCTGTACGTATTCAATTAATTGTTCGTGAGACTCAAAACAAGTCGAAATATGTTTTGAAATCTCCAAATTTGAGTTGTTATTATTAAATATGTTTTGAAATCTCCAAATTTGAGTTGTTATTATTTTTTTTTTCTGAGAACATAATTATATTCAATAAAGAGATACTACGAAAGTCTGAATAATAATTGTGTGCAATGTGTATAGTTTATATGATTCAAACGATTATTTTAGAATTACGTATGTCCTGCAGTCTTTGCATCCATTGAAACATGTTCGGTATCAAAATGACATAAATTAGCCAAAATATGTGATTTGAGCATTCATTTGTTGTGAATATATAAATATCATGACACAGTACGACACAGGTTTATAAACAATTCTTGTCGTTCTAACACGCAAATGTTGAAGACCCTTGGTCTTGGTCTTCATTATAATTAGACGCCCCCGTGGCTAGTCAACTATCGCACTGGGTTGAGAACGGAAGAAAGATCAAGCGTGAGTTTGAGTCCCGCATAAGGCATAGGTCTTTGTAAACGTCCTTTCACATATCATTACTTCATCGTTTCATCGTCACCCGCGCTCATTCGTACCCCCGTATAACCTAGCTGTTGGTGAGGTCGTTAAGCAGCATAAAAAGCATTCATCGTAATTTTATGAACATAGCTTATTCAGACTGACTTATGTCGTTCAGCTCATTCGAAAAATCGTAAAACATTATAATTTTAGATATATGTCTTACTTAATTTGGTCGAATTCACGACTTTTTTCCTGTGACGACTTACAGCCTCTCATAGAATTTATTTTACTAATAACTCATAAAATCAATACGAAAATCTGACGTTTTTCGAATATGATCATGTGCTCGATATCATCTTCTATATTTAAGTGACAGCATCTCAACTGTCGAGGAAAGTAAATTATCGCAAGCAGAGCAGTGGCCTAGATAACAGCTCAAAGCTCAAAGACTAACTGTCGTTACGCATCGAGTGCAAACAGACAGTATATATAGCTACTTTGTCGTCGGGTAATTTGAAGCCGTCTCTTGTAAAGGATAGACAACCTAGAAACATATACTAAAGATGTACTTATTATACTTACTGAAGATATTATATTTAGTCTATGCTAGAACTAGGCCTATATATAGGTAGTCCTACGAGATCGAGACTTACAACTACCATACAGAGATTAAGTTCAAACTTCAAATGTGTTGCTGTGTCTTCCTTACTTGTATTACATTTTGTTACACCACGAGAATGATATAAAATCAAAAATATGGATGATGTTCAAGCCCGATGAAGATAAATATATGTTTCTTTCCCAAAACTTTACTTAATTCAATTATAGAAATACCCCAAGTCGTGAGAACATTTTTGTAAACATTTTCAATTAGTTTCGATGAAAGTATATCCATAATCAGTAGAGTAGGATTACGTGATTTCGCATTTTTTCTGAGTTACCTTGATTTTATATGAAACTGATTCTTATGGTTTACGCCAACATGAATGCTTAATGGAGCTAGAAGGCTTTCATGTGCTGCGCGTGTATCTCAATGTTGGGGTTTGTGTTGGTTGTGAATAGACCAAAGACATCCCATGAGGCAAACATTGGTGTTTTAGACGTTAGCGTTGCATTATGAATAGGCCTTGAAGATAATTGTGTAGACTAACAGAAAATATGCATGGGAAGAAGATCTTGAGAATTGTATGACGCTCAATTCACGGATTATCATGGGAAAAAAATATTTTGTGACCCAAAAGTAGCTTGTGTTTACTCAATAATCGCAAACAAAAATGTTCACTCTGTTTCAATGATCAGTGGGATCTTCTAAATTGAGCATTTCCGATGGATGATTTGAGTCAAAACAGTGTTAATAAAAGTACGAATTTTCTGGAGCCCGTCTCAAGTTTTCACTAGAAATGTTACATTCCTATCACATTGCGGACAAGAACAAATAAAAACAATTCATCTTTTGCGAAGAATACGCAGCGTGTAACTGTATAATACTACAAAATATGTATGTGAAGTGTGGGGCCCACCCGATATGTAAACACACTGCTCTTGGAACCGCTCGCTAAAACTTGTCAAACAAAACTGTCATTGGTTGTTTTGAATTATATCACAATTTAATTATCTTCTTATGGAAAAATGTTTCACTTTTTTTTTAAATTTATATTGGGTTTAACGACGCACTGTTTTGGTGACTACGATCCATTGACGTCGGTGAATGATATATAAAATGATGGGATGATGAGACAAAATACTATTTTATCATGTGTTTTTGGATAGTGTGAAGGAGTCGGTCGTGGCCTGTTGTTAAGGAACCATCCCAGTATTGACCTGAACGGCAGAGGGAAACCACGAAAAACCCCCGTCAGGATGGTCGACTTTGGCAGGAATCGAATCCCGATCTCCTGAATGACGGTTCAGTGTATAAATACTCGTGTCAGTGTTTCACTTTGTTAGATGGCCACAGACAGCGACCGGCACAGTAGCTGAGTGGTTAGCTCACTTGCTTCGTGTGACCGGGAGGTGAAGAGACATATCGGACCCAGGTTCGATCCCCACCACCGTCCATCTTTACAGGAGTCTTTCGTGGTTTCCCTCTGTAGTCCAGGCTAATACCGGGATGGTTCCCACAATATAGGCCACGACCGCTTCCTTCCCACTAACCTTCCCATTACCCATAAAACCTTCATCTCAACATCCCATCATCTCATTGATCATTCATCCGACGCCAATAGATCTCAGTCATCATTACAGTGCGTCGTTAAAACTCAATATAAAAAAAAGCGAGCGCAGTCTTGAGGTCAAAGTTCATTGTTTTGATTTACAATAGTTTCAAAGGTATAATTGGTTATATTTGTGACAAGACCGCCTCGAAGTCTTGAAACAACCAAGGGGTGCCGATTCTAAACTGTCTTACTTATAATTTATTCTCAGCATTAATTGGGAAACAATTATAATAAAACCAAGATTTCAATGTTAATGATCGAAAAATATGTACTGTACATATATTATTCTGACGAGTGTTTTCAGAATTTCAACAACTAAAATCACAAAATCTTTTAGACCGATTGTTACCAAAAATTGAACAGTTCCGAGTGAATCCTCGTGGTGGCTCACCCTCGTGGTGCCTCGCACAAACGATCCTGAATGTCCATCCTTTGCCTATATTTGAAAACAATGGCTCTATGTCGAGTTTTCGATGTTTATACAAAATATATGTTTTAATGTATTCAAATGACTATACAACGAATGTATTCTGACTATACATATGTAGGCCTATGTTATTAGATGAGCGTTAGCGGAGATTCCATCCCACTCTTATAGGGCTTTGTCTGTTTTTTTTTTTGTTTTTTTCTTGTGCGGCACTGCACAGGTCGCAGGGGTTGACTGATCGACAATGAAATTTTTTTTTTAAACGCAAACTTATCCAACTTAGAACTGTATAGTTTTTGGAATGAATCGGTTCAACCGATTTTGAGAAATATCATCTCAAAGTTTCTAAAAAAAACCCAAAAGATTAGGCTGAGCAAGAATATTTGAAAAATAAAATCTTTCTAAATGAGATGAAATTTTCTCTGAATGTGTATACACTCATGATACACATTATCACGATTTTGTATTTGATTCGAACCAGCCCTTTTGAAGAAAATGATTAAATTGACTGTTTTTATTCATCAAATATAGGTATTATGGAAATAAATAAAGATTTAGGTTGCCGAAATTCACTGCTTTCTAGATTCGATACTTGCCCAAGAATGAAGATTTTCTTTATACGTCAAGGTGTGTAGAATAATACCAGAGTCGATAAAGTAGCAAGGGTAGAACTACTTTAACGACTGTTATACCATATTCAGATATCTCGCTCATCTTACAACGCTCATGTTGCGTTTGCCTAGTTTTATAAATCACACTTCAACCTAAAAATGAAAATATAAAGGCGAAATATCTTGGAATAAAGTAAAATGATAAAATGAATAAATAACATAATTGGGATGTGAATGAAAAATCTGAACGTAGATCAACCGTATAGATGTGTGTGGTGTCGAAATTGCCGGTCATTGAGGAAGGCGGTCGGACTTGCAATCGTAAATTACTCCCTATAGCTGACTTATTGTATGTATTTATTGATTTATCAATCATTTTTGTTCGAAGAAGATACATCATAATTATTATGAATGACATTAAATATTCAGAGTGTGAATCATGTGGACAATCAATTAGTTGAAAGTAAGACAATATCCCGAAAAACACATTGAAATATTAATTCTGATCCAAACTGTGTTTTTTTTTTTTTTTTTTTTTAATAACATCGAAACTTGATACAAAATCATTGTTTCCCAATTAAATAAATAAATAGTAACTACCAAGCCAAAATTTGTATTAGATTGATGATTAGTTTTATCTACCTATTTTTTTAAGAACTAAAACATGTCATAAAATACCTATTGATATTATGGAATCGTATGCGTTGAGATTTCCATGCCCTGAAGATGATGTTATATTTTCGCAGAGCCCAAGGGTACCGTTGCCCCCCGATTGACGGAGAAGAGTTCGAACCTTGTGGTGGGACGACGCGGTGAGGATTTGGTCATACCGTGTGTAGCCCAGGGTTATCCGCCGCCGAAATACTGGTAAGTAACACTACATATTGTTACTGACAAAGATAGGTAGTGAATAGCAAAGTGAATAGGTAAATCATAAATAGTAATAGGTGAAGTGAATAGGTAGTGGATATCAGTTTCGTCATCATTTCAATAATAACTTTCTTTAAATTATGAAAACTTTCATCCTACAGATTATTTTCCGAAATGAAATTTAGTCATTCAGTCTATTCTTATTTCGTATTATTCAATTGAGATACAATACAATGTGAAACGGTGGCAGAATCATAAGTTATAAATAACTATTTTTTTTATGAAAAAGTCCATGAAAAGGAATTGTTATTTAGAAAAACCAATGATGGAACATACCTAAAAAGAAAATGATTACTAATGTACTCCCTCATTCCAAAGGCAGCTATATGTGTTTAAGCTGAATTGTCGCCCGTTTGGCTAACGTTTTGTATTACTATAATATAGAGACGTTTACTATACCAACGTCGAGACGAGCGTAGGTTCGATTATCGTATAAGGTATGGGTTTTTATGAACAACATTCATATATCATCCGCTCATTCGTACTCACAAAAAAACGTAGGTGCTGGTGAAATCGTTAAGGAACAATAATCATCATCTGAGTAAAAGCTCCAGTAAGTAACCAGTGACCCCACCTATGAAAAAATATTCTTTGAAATGGAGTGAATAAAAATATAGACATCCACTTTTCGTGTACTTGAACGTATAATGATGATGTGTGGTCGAACTATTTGATATGCGATTCCTTCGAATAAGAGCTTATCGAGGTAATAATTCAAGGCTCCAGATAACTCTCTTTGATAGACATATAATGACCAAAAGAGACCTAGGAACACACTTGCCCTCTCGGGCAGTAAAACATTTTCAGCTATAAAAATACCACATGCCTGCTTCTCCCCTGAGCACATCAAGCTCAGGGGATGGCGGGACATGAGATGCATTAAAGATTCGAACCAAAAATAATCATTTTCAATATATTATCGATAGAATACTGTTTTTTTCTCCCGTTATAAAAACTCAGCTCACTTCTTCACTACAGAACTGATATTCGTTTTCATATTCATATATATATATATATATATATATATATATATATATATATATATATATATATATATATATATATAATATATATATATATATATATATATATATATATATATATGTATATATATATATATATATATATATATATATATATATATATATATATATATATATATATATATATATATATATATTTATGTATATATATATATATATATATATATATATATATATATATATATATATATATACATCTCATATATACTTTCATTATATATATATATATATATATATATATATATATATATTTATTTTTTTCTAATTGATTTTATTATCACCACAGTGTATGGACGACTAATATGATTAGTGAATATACAGCCCTCGTTAGTCTATTGGAACGACGAGAATGAGACGGTCGTGGCCCGAATTAAGGAGTCATTCCAGTATTCACTCTAGCAACTTATATAAACTCCTAAACATCTCAGTCAGGATTGTGGACCGTGGCAGGAATCGAATCCGACTCTCTTGACCGGATGGCGATTCAACGCTCAGGCATCTGAGCCACCCGTATGAAGAAAGATAATATACATTTATTATTTGTCTAGTTGATTGATCTTAGTTCCCCATATAACCTAGCTGTTGCCTGTTGGATGAGGTCGTTGAGCAAACAGTAATAGCTATACGGAGACCGATATATTGTTTGTCGCTAGCGCACTGAATTTTCATTCAGGATGTCGGGGTGCATCTTCACAATTCCGTATACCCCCAAACGCAATAGCTAAACTCGATTGAATTATCGCAAAATAAACAGAACAATATAACATTTTCTTGAAAGAAAATGCAACATATAAACCATCATCAACTAAACCTATAAGTGAGATACAAGGAGGAACATTCGAAGGAGACTATAAAACCTAACCCGACTGCGCCTTACCAAACAGCTTCGCTGTGCCGTAATGAATTCCCCGAAATAGTTTATCAACTCTTACGGCAATGTGACTTGATATTTCAATTTAGTATTTCAGAAAACAAAGCATGATATTAGAACATTCTCAAAAACATTATTTCATGAAAACAAAGAAGATTTACTACAGCGAGCAACGAACTGGTGACATTCGGGTCCAATGTCGAACGTGCTACCGCAGCGCCACCGCTTAACATGATGAACTTGATCTATTAGCCGAAAAGCAAGAAATATGAGAAAAGTGAGCACTGGGTCAGGGCGTATACGGCTTTGTAAAGAAGCGGCCGGGGTGCAAATATATCGTACTACTCAACAACTCATTGTAGGCCTACTAATTGAATGAAGCGGCTCAATGAAGTGTCTCTAACATGGAGTTATGGAGAATTTTTTTCATATCAAACCATCAGAAACCAAACGATCTATATTGAATCTAATTACTCTGTATATGTTCATTTCTCGACATTTCAAAAACGCATGCCCCTCTATACCGTTTATTTTCTACATCGTTTGGTGTATGTAACCTAATAAACAAAAATCAACGTTCTCCATAGCTCTGTGCTCGACACAACATTTTAAATACAAAATAGTTCATTTATATTTGTATGTCTTTCCGAACACATACTGCTTTATAGCTGTTTGCTGAAGCAGTAGGCCTACTCGTGACTTGAGTTCCATCGTAGATTTTTCCTGATTGTCCTCCATCGTTGAAGTGCATGTTGGGATGGTTTCTTGATTACAGACAGAGGTATTTCCTCCCCTCTATTCAAAACCCATGGTGAAATAACCTTTCATCTGGTCTTCCTCATCACCTCATTCGTCATTCAACGACGCCAATAATCCCAATCATCATTAGTGTGCGTTGCTGAAACCTACACATATATGTGTGTATATATATATATATATATATATATATATATATATATATATATATATATATATATATATATATATATATATATATATATACATATTTATATATATAGTATATATATGTATATATATATATATATATATATATATATATATATATATATATATTTTTTTTATATATATATATATATATATATATATATATATATATATGTGAATATATATATATATATATATATATATAAATATATATATATATATATATATATATATATATATATATATATATATATATATATATATATATATATATATATATATATATATATATATATATATATATATATATATATATATATATACACACATATATACACTGACTCTGACTGTACATAACAACAAGAAATTGTGGTACAAAATCAAGGACAGCATATACACTTGATTATTCTTCCCTAACTAGAATACTTCATTCATCAATTTATATGAATGTATGAATGATTTTGAAAAATACGAAAAGATACATTTATTGGATGAGAAGCGGAGACTCAATTCCACCGTACTCGAAAAAAATCAATTTGTTTTTTGTTGTATTTTTTCTGTTCGCGCTCCACAGATCAAACAAGAGGACAAATTCAGTTGAACTTGGTATTCACAAGTGTCATCATCTAGTTCGATACTGTATAGTTTAGGTTTGAGGTGAAATAGGATGCACAACCCATCATAAACCTTATAAGAATAACTCGCAGAGCAGATAATTTGAAAAAAAATCTTCTGAATAAATTCAAATTTTCACGGAATTTCAATAAACTAATGATACATATCATTCCGAAGTTACATATGAATCGAATCGGTTGATTCGATGAAAACCATGTTTAATGTAATTATTTTACATCAATCTAAGCTTGAATGAACCCAGGATGTGATCAATTAAACTGTACAACGATTGACGAGTGATGAATAAAACAGAATGGCAGGGACATAATCAGCTGAAGGGGCATGTAAAGCTCTTCATTACATATTAGAATAGTCCACGAATACAATCGATCAGAACAACAAATTTCAAATGGAAAAATAGATGATTTTTCACCCAAACGGAGTCAAAATATCAACTGATATTTCTTTCAAGTGCTGTAATTACGGCTAAAAAAAATACAATGCATATTTTCACCATTATTAGATTATATTTATGATGCGATTTCTATTCTTGAATATACTTGTTCGATGAATCTTGAATTTAATCTCTGATTAGAATCATTTTTGAAAATATATTCTGACTCTAGGACTCTAGCTGACAAAACGATTGAAAGACTTGAATTGTATTCCTACTAGCTCATCTATCAACGCAAAAACACATGACGCGTTTTCCTAGTATGAATGGATAAATAAATTATCAAAGTATGGAATGAATAATTTAGGATGCGCTGTCTCTCCATTATTACCATTTCTTGTTGTTCAGTCAATGTATACCGTCTCCCATCTAAAAATACCTCTCCCGGTACACTGAGATCATTAGTAATAAGATACGTCATTAGTTTTTTCGTATGCGCCATCATTATTGCTTCTTTTGTTCCTATCACAATGTCATTTTCTATGCATATTTTATGTCAATTAGGAAAATAAAATATGAAACTACAATTTGCAGACCCTTGCAGAGTTGACGTACGAATATCGTCATCTCGAAGAAATGTGTCAATAAACATGTTTCTCATAATGTCTACCATGAGGAAAACTCACCCAGAAAATGGATCAATGTTTTTGCAATGTATTGATGTATCAATGTTGAAATGGTGTATTAAAAATTTTGAATGGAAAAAAGCTGGAAATTCCAAGAAAATTTTGGATTAACCACTTGAAAAATACGTCAACCCGTTACATGCAACAAAACTAGTATAGATAGTTAAAATGAAGATGAAAATTGACACGTATAGGCTATGTTGAGTAAATCTTTCTCCACCAAATAAACCAAATTTCATCAGCATAACGTCAACCATTCTGATATAAATAAATAGTTTCTGTTACCTTGATTTACAACAAAAAATGGCGTTACTTTGCTCTGTCTTGTATGCCAAGCGCATATAGTTGAAGTGTTTATTTTTAATGCAGCCCAAAGGCATCTGTTTTATGAACACATGGATACCATACGAAATGAAATATTTCAAGAAGTGGTGAGATTATGTATGTAAAGAGAGATGCATGTTTTGTGACCACTTTCAGAGTCATGTCAATTAAATCATGAACAATCATAGTGGCTTTCCGGATGAACATATTGTTATGACACTGTAGCCTAAATGTTGCGCTGTGGGTGAGTTTCCCTTGGCGAAATATCATGTTTTTGCATGGTGATAATTATCAAACGGTATCAGGTATCAAAATTCTGATGCGGGGGAAACACGTATTTCCAGAACCTCCAAGATGGTATGGGTAAAAACGATTCAACATATTTTTACAATTTTCAAACGTATTCAACTAAAATGATCCTTGTTTAGCTGTATAGGCCTACGTTTGACAATTATGCGATACAAGTTGAATAGTTATAATCTTATAACATCTTGAAAGTATTAAAAATATCTGTATTTACCACGTATCAGAATGTTGATTTCCTGAACTGTTCAAAAGTTCACAGCAAAAAATGATATTCCACTAAATCGACTCCAATGTACGCCCAATAAAAACCAATTTGAATTCTCTTGCTGGAAAAATTATTGCACCACATTTCAGAGCTCCGCCAACTGATCCACCGTGTGATGAATTCGTCCTTGACTTTCAGTCAATATATATATATATCGTCTAAACGTACACATTTTTTCATTACAGGTGGTATCGCAAAGTACCAGATGGATCTGCGGGAACGCTCAAACCGATAATGCCGACGCCTGGGGACCGTCGCACGCTCCTCGGTGGCTCACTGCACCTGAGAAACCTTCAGACAGAAGACGAAGGTTACTACGTCTGTTCTGCAAACAGCACGTCGGGTACTGACAGTCTAGAAGTGCAAGTGCGAGTGCTGCCTGATCTAAGTGCGCATATTGTGCCAGCTAGTCTTCGGGCGGACTCGGGTGCTTCCGCCGTCTTCCTTTGCGTCACTACAGCTCAACAGGTAATAACCATTGCATTTCTGGTAATTAGCATTGCATTTCTTAATTCAATAGAAACAACTTATTGGAAGGTTATAAGGAATATGAATATAATTTACTCGAATGTGTTGTTCCAATCATTTATTTCCATGTTTTTTAAATTCGCCAGCCTGATCTCCTTATTAGTATTTTTATTGGATATGTATATTTTTCCGACATAAATATTTTGTCAACTTTAGTGTATTTCATAAAATGCGCTGTTTAAAACCAATTTGAGTTGGCTTTGATTGTGTTTAAACTTCAAATGCGCATTGACAGTGAGGTTTTGCGTCCAACGTGGTAAAACACTCTGATACAGTCAGCTAAGGCATTGCTTCAAAATCAAATTCGACGTGGGTTCGACTCCGGCATAAGGCATGGATTTTATTAGCATTATTCCATTTATTGTTGGCTCAATCGTACCCCCAAATGATCTAGCTCTTTGTCCATCATTCATAACAACTCTTTTTTCAAATTAAGGAGGCCTATACTTAGAATGAACGACAATAGGGCTATTTTATATCTGAAATATGAGAACTTTCTTATTCGTCACAAAGAACATTCTGCCTTCCTGTACATTCTCTTCAACGGTATTATAAAGTGCCATTGACTAGAGAATCTGGAGGCATAGCACAAACTCTGGACAAAGTTTCAGAATTTGTGCTGACATTAGAGGGGTGAACTTGGCCCCTCATGTTTTGAAAATCCATTTTCTAGGAAAATTACCCAGCACAAATTTTGGAACTCTCGACATAAAATCTAGAGACCTAGCACAAACTCTGAACAAAGTTCCAGAATTTGTGCTGACATTGGAAGGGCTGCTTGAAAATCGATTTTCTCGGAAAATTACCCAGCACAAATTCTGAAAATCTCGGCATAAAATCTGAATGCCTAGCACAAACTTCATAATTTGTGCTGATAGTGGTTAGTATAGGTATGGTTAGTAGGTGATAAGAGGTTCACGGACCTAAAAAGAGGTACGAGATGGAATTCTTCTTTTCAATCGAAAAGATAGTCAACCACTCACGCGCCAAGTTCAGTGCGTGCATTGATCGAAATACTGTATTATGACCTAGCTCTATTATAGTTGAACGATAGCAAAGACTTCCATGCTACAGCGGAGCTTTTTCATGTGTGTGTTTTTTTCTTGTTGGTTCGTTTGTAACGCACTGCAAACGTCACACGGTTACTGATCAACATATAACTTTTCCTGGACACGCGGACTTATCCAATTTGGAACTATATAGTTTTAGGGCCAAATCGGTTCGTTCACTTTTGAGAAACGCAATCACAAATTTCCGAAAAAAAGCATGTGATATTGGGCCGAGCGGGAAAATTAAAAAAAATATCTTGGAAAAATTGTCATTGAATATGCATACAAATATGATACACATTATTACCAATTTTCATTGGGATCGGACTTATCGTTTTGAAGGAAATGATTATTCAATCAATACATTTTCATCTAAAACGTGGTTTCCACTCCGAATTTTTGTCGAGTCGGACGACAAAATTTCATCCTGAATTCTGTCACCGGTTCCCACTCCGACTTTTCAACAGCATGTTTTCGTGATGACAGCTACGGCTTATTTGAATCCAAATGAGCAATCTATCAAATCTGGAAGTTGAATGTAAACATTCGTGCAGATCCCGAAGTTTATATATATATATATATATATATAGATATATATATATATATATATATATATATATATATATATATATATATATATTCATATATATATATATATATATATATATATATATATATATATATATATATATATATATATATATATGTATATATATATATATATATATATATATATATATATATATATATATATATATATATATATATATATATATATATATATATATATATATATATACCTTGTTTCACATGTATCTTTGAAAGTAGTTGAAAGAAGGCCTATGAAACGCGGGAATGAAACGAAAACCGAATCGCAGTGCTTTTGATCTCAAATCCAGTGCCGTCTAAAAAACAGGAAGTCTGTGGCTAGAAGGCGCTCAACATAGCAACATAACAACTTTTTCGGCACGAAATAAATTTGACTGAAATTATGGAAGTTGTGAACCAACTTTCCCGAAATAATTTCGGGCCGAAATACACCATTTTGTTTCCCTGGAATTCTCCCTGGTAATTGGACTAAAGGTAATTTCAGACGAAATTTCGTCGGCCAACCCGAAAAAAAATTCGAAGTGGAAACCAGGCTTAATGGCTGAACATAGTGGTTATTCTTCATCCAGTATCTTGCACACGGTGATTCACGGCTTTGTAAACTTGACAGTTTCCACCAAGGTGTGTGGAGTTCTCAAGTATATTTCATATAAGTCAAGAGGTGTGTGGAGTTTTCGAGTAACTTCATATAAAAATATCTCGCTTATCTTACAACGCATATGCTGCGTTTGCCTAGTTTTTATCACATACTGAAACAAAAATCATTTTGAAATTTTGACAACTACGGTCGTGAGTGTTCACGGCGTACAAGCCTACATTCCTAGCAGATTACCTGAGACCACTTGATAAATATATTAACCGCCCCTGTGGCTCAGTCAACCATCGCACAGCGGAAGAAACTGAAGTCAGGTCGTGCGTGGGTGGGTGGGTTCGATTCCCGCATAAAGCAGGGGTTTTATAAACGTCCTTTCACCTATGATCACTTCATCATTTCATTATCTTCCGCTCATTCGTATCCCCGTATAACCTATAGCTGTTGGTGGCGTCGTTAAGCAATACCAAAATAAATATTTATAAATATATATATATATATATATATATATATATATATATATATTGAGCCAACAATCTTGCATGTTTCCTAACATCGCGTGTGATTGGCGAACGTATGATAATGCACTTATCTATAATAATGTATCGTATGTCTATAGGACAACGGGACGTAGTAAATACTAGTAATGCATCGTATACATACATCTAAGTTTCGTATGAATGCTCTGTTAACTACACTGGAACTAATGCAACTTCCACGATACGTTGCAATTCGATAAACCGTGTTCAACTGCAACTGTATTACACTTTGTCTGCATATATTCAAGACTTATATCTTCTCTATGTTCGTCGTACATGTAGACCATATTGATGATTGGAGTAAATTATATCAAATGTTTTGTATTCTAATAACCACTGCTGCATGGATATTGAAACTATCATCTATTACGTATCATTATGAGATCAATGAAATCATCATAAATTATTTCACTAGTTTTATTGAAACTCATCCATGATTTATTATTGACAATTGATTAACTTTGGAAAACCTGAAACATGAGCAGTAATTTGTATTAAAATCATGTGGTTCAACAGTCATTATTCATACTTTGTAATTGATTACAATCAAATATGTGTCGAAGCTCATTCATTAATTATTCATGAGTAAGTTTATTTGATACAACTATTGTTTGAATCCACTCAGAGTTTGATATAAAATAGAAGCTGGAAGAGCTCAAAAATGTACTTATAGGCCTATAGGGTGAAATGTGTTATACAATTAAAATAATCATTCAATTTGAATCTCTTGACTCGAATCAAAATATTCAATTCATGCAACGCTTTAGTATATTTTCAGAATTAATTATAAATTCACGACTATCAAATGAATTTCTTTTCAGTTCCAAGGTGAGGTGCCTCTAGTTGGTAGAATAATGTAGGTAAGGGTACACACTCACTGAACAGTAACACCCTGGCCTATATAATTCAATAACCGAATTAGTAAGTTAACAAATAATTACGTAAACTCCATTATTTATGTCTTAATGACTTACTGGTTCTGCTCACGGTTTTACGTTTTATGTTTAACGTAGCACATCTTGAAGATTTCTCATTTAATTGAAAAACTTTACACCATGAAACCAGAATGGGGTATATATACCACGAAATGTGTTGCTATACCTACTTAGTATACATTCAGTAAAGTGGATTTAAGTTATTTTTCAACTGTATTTGGTTTTCGCCTGTCCAGAGTAACTGCCGTATTGTTTTTGTTGTCCCGAGTGACAAAGTGTTTTCAGTTGAATCTCTTACATCCGGTGAAATAAAAAAACACCACTACGGAAAAGAATATCCCCAGTCAAACTCTTAAACCGTAATTCTAGACAATTTTGAGCTCAGTGAGTCGCGAAAACGTTGAGATGATATTGTGTGGAGAGTTCTTTTTATTCCGTCTCACAAACAAAGCAAGACCACTGATTTATAACTATGATAGAATGTTAACAAAGAACAGTTACCCCCGATTTAACCTTGTCGTTGGTAGGGGGTCGTTAAACAGCAATTCCAACAACAAAGAAAACGCCAACAGAAAAACATTTGCCTAAAAACACAGGCAAAAGCACAATAGGGTATAGATGATGATAAGAATAAAGTAAAATAGGACTTACTTTGGCCTATCATGATTCCATTAACTTTCATTCCATTCTTTCCTAGATGTAAGTTTACTATAAATTCTAATGACTTGATCTAATGAAACCCTTCCACGAGAGGAAAGATCAGAAACTAAGCAATATCAAATAAAAGGCTGCAGTTGCGAGAGATAAGTGAACCCTAATCTGGTTCACAAATGAGGGCTCTTTGATGATCTTTGCCAAAGATGTTTCACCCAGGTTCTTCATGGATGCGTAAAAGAAGCACATCGCATTGAAGCCGAATTACTGCTTACGTGCTGCCGTTGAAACTTGATTCGCAAAGCGAGGCTGGAAAATGGAACACGAAACATTGATAACACATAATCTGCCATGAGTTTCTCGCTCTACCCATTGTCGTCATTGTAAAAGTTATGAAGGAAAGTATCGTATTATATAAATACTAATTAGATTTCTTTCTCGAGTTGAAACCTTTTAAATTTGTAAAATTTTCGAACTTCTATTAAATTCGTTCAGGTCTGTGACTACTTATCGACCATCATTTTAGGAGTATAAATGGTTTTGAAGGCATATTCAGCGGCACAAGCGAAAGCAATTTATTTCCTGTCCAGAAAATACGACGTTATATATCGCAATACGTCTAAGGATAAAACATTTTTGGGGGTGATTTGCATTTTCCATGGCAGGAATGGAGCGGAAAAAATTGATATCCCTTTCTAATTGGTCGTTTCACGGGCAGAACACGTTGCACAGCATTTCACAGTTTGTAGAACACCAGAAGAGCTTTTGTGAATAAAAAACAGATGGACAAGCCAAAATTTAGTATCTTTTGTCGCATTTAATCCCTGTTGTATAATCGTGTTCCTCTCGTGAAATCGTCGAAATGGTTTATTTATCTATTATACTTTAGATAACTTTGAGATGTGAGAAAAGAGGATTAAAATACAATGCATTGAATCAGAACAAAGTAACATAGGTCTGATACATTGGTTGTACAAAACACGGTAAATGTTCCAGCTTCCTTCCGCCTCCCTCCTTCCCCTCATCCTACCTCTTCCTCCGCACGCGGAATATAAAACAAATCCCATCACAACAAAAAGTATTTCGATTGTAATTCAGACCGTAATTTCATACAAGTACTAAAGTTATAAACTACTCAGCATATATCGAGATGATGGCTCATGTTTTATCGCTATAGAGGAGCACGCCACCCTTTTTCGAACAGTAGGCCTTCCTCATGACGTTTTATCAATATTATTTGCGAATGAATTCGGTAAATATTCTTCAAATACTGATATTATTAATGGACTGTTCTGTTTACTTCGAAAAAATATAGCGAAGCTATTTCAACAGAACCTTTTTATAGACTTTCACGTTCATATTAAAAAAGTAGCTGGACCGATTTTTTTTTCAGTTTTAAACCAATTAAAATGGAAACTTTTCAATAGATATATTTACAACGAATATATTATATTAATGAATAATATTCTCGGAGATACATCACTGAATCGACCATGCATTTTTTTAGATTGAATTTGATTGGTTTTGATATTTAACTTGTAGAGTTTGCGTAGGAAAAATATGAATATTGCACAAAAAATGCCAAATGGATCGTTTGATTCGAATTTAAACAATTCTGTTATTATCGACTGAACAGAATTTCTTTTTACGCTGACAGCCAATACACGATATATAACTGTTTCTTTCTACAATATTTCTACAAAGCTGAATGTTGATTGGATGCATACTTTGATGATAAAAAAACAGTTGGTATAAAATTAACTGTTCGTAAAATGTCAAGTTGTGTTTTGTTTGAAGGTTCATACATATTGACTAGAAATTAAATCGTAGCTATTTTACTTTGATTCCCTTCATTAGTCTATCGAGAGGTTGTTGTATACACAACAGGATAGTAGAATAGAGAGAAAGAGAAGTAGAATAGAGAGGTAAAAACCAGAGTATCATCATTATTGCGCTCACAGGGAGTATTAAGCCGCGTGACTGGTCATCAACGCAATACTAATACTACAGTCAATCTAAGGGAAAAGGGGACGTGGCCTCAAACGAATTGAATCAGATTTGTTCTCGTGTATATTGGTTTCCTTGGTATTATGAACTGAACCAAAAAAAGTTTGCTCAAATTGAAGAAACCATTCTGTTTTTAAACGCATTTTTATGAAAAACCAATTTAGTTTTCATTTGCCAATGTTGATCATTTTCATTTTCACAATTTATTTTGAAATCATTACAAAAATGTACTATGCAACCCAATAAAAATCAATTCAATCGGATGAAAAATGCTGTAAATTTGTGATTGAATGTGAATTATTGAAAATTTGATTAATTCCTGTGAGCAAATTGTGTGAGATGTAAATTTGAATATGAAGAACCTGATGTGTAATTACATGTAACAACCACGCATAAAATGTTCTCGAATTGATGCTGTCAATTTCATTTTATTTTTTTATTTTAAATCTATCAATTTTTAGGGGCATCTTCAATATTTGTCTATAGTCTAATTTTTCGATAAAAAATCAAAGGGTAAGAAGAAACATTTTTATCTGAGCTAAAAAGTGAACTAAAAAACTGTGCGTGAATACAAACCGACATTTTTGAAAATACATTTCTTATTAAAAACCAGTTATATTGTACTTGGCTATTTTTAGTGATTTACATTTTGTATGAATGTTGTTTTATGAGTATACCACATCTATTATTTTTCGGGTCGATTTTCCCTGGAATTGAACAGTATATGATTCATCCAATGTAACAAAATAATTGAGAATCTTTTTAGTTTTTACATATAGTTTTGTCCAAATTGTAATTAGAATAAACATTCATTCTGATAAATGAGCTGTGGTGAGCAAGCGGTAGATATGAATTGGAGGGAATTAATAATTTGTAATCATATCAAACAGAATGAAAAAAGTCTGCTGAAATCGATGGCTATAGAATAAACATTAATATATGTGAAATACAGACAAAAAACAATTAGTTCAGACGAATCTTTATCGTGGTTTGCCACGATTTTTATAAAAAGGAAAGTGTTGGATATTATTTCCATATATCTTGAGTAATCATGAAAAGTATAGTTATTGAAGCGCTGCCAACGATTTAAGGAATCTCTTATTATTTTTTCCAACTTTTGAAAATTTATTTCAGAACCATATTTACATTAGCTCTGGCAGGGTCTATTTTCATCCTTCGAAACCAACTTTATGATAAAATTGTATGAACATAAGCTTCAGTGAACCCACCTCCCTCCTCCTTTATTCTTGAAATATTTCGCGTAGTCATGAAAAAAATATTTTCAGTTTTAATATCTACTTCGTTATTTATCTTTCGAATATTGTTATATTCCTTCGTACAATATTAAATACATCTATTTATATTATCATTTATTCATAATTGTGTGTCCTTGTGAGCGTTGCGGCATCACTATTAGTGGCGGATTTTTATTCATTTTAAGACGTTCTTTGGTGTGAACCAATACAATTTATTAGACCAATTTGGTTCGGAGTTTGAAATTGTTTTTTCAATACTTAAAGGAATTGACAATGATAGACATACACATAACTTATGTATTAGATCCATTCAATGCCGACAAGTTGAAAAAAAATGAAAAAATGACGACTTCTAGTATTGATTTTGATTTTTTTCCTAATGGTCTGCATACCCTATCTAGCGTGCGGCGTGACGTCACAAAGGCGTTCACCACTCGTACACTTGTATACTGATAACCCGCGTTATCCCATCTGACAGCTCAACTATTTCTTCTAAGCAAGTTAGACGAATGTTTTGGGTATTTTTGGAAAGGGTAGGGAGGGGAGAGTTGATTTAAGATATAGGCATAAATATGAATTACTGGGAAATTCTAACTTACTGTACATATTAACACAATAAGACAAGAAAATACACGCAACAGTAACGCACTCCTCACATTGTACTACGATAGTACAAGACGTTTATTACTAGTTTTTTAATAAAAGTAAAGAGTACCTCATCTTAATATTCAATAATCAATGATACGCATTTAAACACACATTAAAAAACACATTTCTCACTTGTTTGCCCAACCACAAGTGTCAACAAACTAACCGTCTTTCTTTGACTGCTATAGCGGGCGGCTGACGGCGCGCCTCGCAGTGAAAAATTCAAAATAAATATAAGGATTATTTTTTTGATTTTTTTCATGTCACATGTGGTATTTTAACATTAATATCTATGGATAAAACAATATGTATGTGTATCATGTGCCCGTACTTTATATTGATATAATGAATATATTTGTGAACCATATATATATATATATATATATATATATATATATATATATATATATATATATATATATATATATATATATATATATATATATATATATATATAGATATATATATATATATATATATATATATATATATATATATATATATATATATATCATATTTTGAACAATGCTTGATTTTTAATTATGATGTGGTTAAAAATTTATTTTCGAGTCAGTTTCCTAGGATTTAAAATGAATTCCAACCAAGCATGTAACGACTCCTTAGGTTGAAGATTTCTGGTAGAATTTAGATTACACGAGTATAATCGTTAGTGATGATCTAAAATATTCTAGGCCGTGAATTTTGACCCATAGTAATTTGAAAAAATGTTTTTTGTGGCGTACAAGTCAAAGTTTGCAGAGTTTGGCGATAAAAGCTTGAAAATTTGAGGGTGGATTAAAAAAAATGATTTTCTCAAAATGAGATCTTTAGATTTCTCTTTCGTTTGGAGGTGGTGTGGGTGGGACCTTTTGAGGGATGGAAAAGTAATTATTTCAATTTGATTCCGATTTTGAGCATGTCTTGTCACTGGATATATATTGTTTGTTATCCATATCCATAACATTTGATGGGTTTTCGATTTTGACGTCGGATGGAGTAAAAAATCTAATTTTGACGTAGTTTCACGGATTTTTCAACTTCTTTCCAATCAGGCATTTAACGACTCATTGGATTAGAAATATCCCGTTGAATTCAGATAGCATATAGGTATAATCGTATTCCGATAACCTAGAACATTTCAGAGCATGATGACCTTTACGCCACATAAAATTAAAATCCGAAAACATATAGAAAACTTTAATGAGACCGCAGGTCAAAATTAAATGATAGTAGATTAAAATCAATAGTTTTTTCAAAATGTATTTATTTGTTTATTTATTTTCTTTTTCGTCCAAGTGGTTTCAAAATGGAACATTTTCAAGTTAATCATATGGGCAGTCAAGGGTGAAATAAAAGAAAATGTATCACACACAACAAACAAACAAGAAAATATACATAAATTGAAATAAATGGTAGATGCCATTTTTTATAAATACCTAGCAACTACCGAGTCAAGTGACAGAATAAGAACAAGCATAAAAATAAATTTACTTCAAAAATTACATTATTATTAAAATCAGAAGGTTATAGGCAAGAACAAAAATTAAAAATTGAAAGTTGTAAGTTAAAAGTCAATTGGTCCATGGTTATAGTTTGAAGTATCAATTTTTGATATAAAATGAAGGTTATATATGAATACCTCAAATTGGCATTATTCAGTATTCATTATTTACAAAATTATTATTATTTATTATAATTCATTATTATTTTCATCATTGACATTATTCATAAATTCAATTTTAGAGCTAATGAAACCAAGTTTCGGGATTTAATGAAAAAAACATGAAATTTTCAGGACTTCTTAAAAAAAGCTATTTTCAAAAAGAAAAGTAGGCATTCGGATTTCTCACCCATATGGGAGTTGTGGGGTGGGGAGCGTTGTTGAAGGTGAAAAATAACGACCCCGCCACAACTAGGTGATTTAGGCTGCGAATGAGCGAAATAATACATGAATCATGTTCACCAAAACCCATCCCTTAGGTGGGACGCGAACCCATATCCAACTTGGCTTCAATATAATGTATTTTATTATGTATCAAACATTTGTCTTCAATTTAAATTTTCCCCCTGCGTCCCATATCCATTTCTTCCACTATTTTCAGTATTAAACTATATATGTACGCGTGCAACTCCGTCCCCCCTCTTAGGGCCACATGTTCATCCAATGTCACACGTGCCACTATTATTTGGCTTGAGGAAGACAGAGATAAAGTGTAGAGAAAAATATCTCACGTGACGTTAGGTCAAGGTTCTAGAAAACAATCTCTATAATGCACCTGCTAACCCTAAGGAGCTGGAGTATAGGATGTAGCTTAGCTCTATATAGACCGGCATGTCTTGAGGTACGTATACAACATGAACCAATTGACTTTTGACGTTACAACATTCCAGATAATTGTATTGTTAGGCCTATATGTGAGTAAAACATATAATTATTCATTGATAAGAGATTCAACTCTAAAAAAGTTTTAGTTCATAAAATACCGTACTCATTTTAATTATTATATCAACATTGGTGAAGCCTAAAATTCAAGATTTCATATTCAGATGCCATAATTACAAGGACATTCACTCCGGGGTGCGACTTTACAATCCTGTAAGGGCAACGCAAGGCACATTTTCTTGCATTTGATGCTTATAACGGCTTCTTCTCCATCTTAGTTATGTTGTCGCGGTGGCTAGCACGTTCGCTTTTAGTCCCGAAGATCGCCAGTTCAGATCTCGCTATAGTTGAACTTCTTGTTTTCATTCAATAATGTTTTTGATGATGTTCTAATTGTCCTTCTTTGTTTTCTGAAAAACAATCAATATGTTAAGTCATTTTGCTGTAAGAATTATTATTACGGGGAATTGCTTAGAGCACAGAGAAGCTATACATGTTTAGGGTTAGTTAGGTTAGGTCGGTGTATTTTTGAATGTTTTCTTCGTGTATTCTTCTTAGGTTTATAGTTGAAGAAGATTCACACTGCATCTTTTTCAAAGAAAAAGTCATATTCTACTGTTTATTTTGCACTAATTAAAGCGTATGTAGCTCTTGCTTTGAGGCTTATACGGGATTGTAGAGTCGCCTCCGGGGCACATATTCACAAAGAGTATTATCTCTTGAAAGTAAAATCCCAGTTTTCGATTCATGCTTTCTATTCACAACATTTAAGCATAATCGACTAATTAAGCAGAGCCCCATAATTATATTGCTGGTGAAGTTGTAACCAAATTTGAAACGGTGTCAAGTCTTCAAACCAATATGATATGAAACAGTTTGTGAATTTAGGTCCGATGAGTAATTTATAATATACAACAGGAAGAGTCTATATAATATAAACGATATACACTTTTCCAGGTGATTTGGCTCAAGGACGGACAACGTGTATCGCGGTATGAAGATGGTCCAGGACATCAGTTGGTTATCCCATCTGTACAAAGGGAAGATCAAGGAATGTACCAATGTCTCGCCACCACAGACGGTGATACTGTTCAAGCGACTACTGAGCTACGTCTTGGAGGTACGTTCCTCCTAAGTTCCTTAAGGTTGTTTCTCCGATATTTCAGGTATAATCTATCTACGTACGAAAACAACAAGCCTTAGCTACACGTTCATAAGAAACAAGAACTTGACAGAAAGCAAACTCCATCGAAATTTAATGAGCTTTCTAACGAAACAGGTCCTGATTTCATATTTGTATCACTTTTTTCATTCCGGATACAGAAAGTGTCAAAGTGTGAACCGATTTCAGTTGATCTTCGGAATTTAGCCTATTTGCTGACCGAATGTGCTTTTTTTTCGGATTGTCGCTGTTACTATTGCTCAAAGGTATCCAGATTTTTAGAAGTGAATAGCTGGATTAGACATCGAGATCAACATTATTTATTCCATGGTTTCTACTCTAGTGGCTAAAACTGCCCTAGGCTGTAGGGATCTGGATTTGGGACCAACCTCTCGTGAGAATTAAGAAAGATTCTGGTAAATGGTGTGACATAGATGTTTATTGTAACCACAACCACAAAACAGTAGACATTAGAATGAAATGACTTTAGCAGCCTACGAAGGTGAAATCTTGGAGCTCGGAATGACCTCGTCCCACGGCGAAGTTGAATAACTCCCATATTGAATTATTGCTATTCTATTGTGTGAGCGTCGTTGTTGTGAGAAGCCAGAGTGGGATAGATCGAGTCGTAAGTGTTGCTCGATGTCGGGGATGTTGACCGTTATTCTTGCCCACCTTGCGCTCCGTCTCCAAACCTCCGTACTTTTGTAAACCGATGAGCCTGAGGCATTGTCGCTAATACCATTGTAGCTCCAAATACCAAATAACCTCACGCAACTTTACCCCACCTATCGGCAGGTATTCTGCCCGCTTCGCATTGGTGTAATTGTGCCCGCGACAGTATAGACTTGGTAACCAAAGATAAAAATCAGGATTATTTTATTGTGTGCTTAACGACCCCACCAAATCTAGGCTATGCGGGGGTATTAATGAGCAGGTGATTATGAAACTAGATGTGATGAGAAGTGAGAGGACGTCTACCATAACCTATGCCTAATGCGGGACTCGAACCCACGCCCATCGGTGACTTCAGCTTCTGAAGCGGTGCCTCAGCTGACCGAGCTACCGAGGCTGGCTGAAAATCAGAAGAAGGCTGAAGAAGGTTGTTGGTTGAGAGAATCATTTGAGGAGCACGGATAATGAGTAATAGCGTCGGAAAGATTTGGGTAAACACGATGATAATGCTCATCGTCGTGACAATATATGATAGATAAAGATGATATTTAAAAAGCCGCCCTCGGTAGCTCGGTCAGCTGAGGCACCGCTTCAGAAACTGAAGTTACCGTTGGGCGTGGGTTCGAGTCCCGCATAAGGCATGGGTTTTTGTAAACGTCCTTTCACTTATCATCACTTCATGATTTCATTATCATCTGCTCATTCGTACCCCCGTATAACCTAGCTGTTGGTGGGGTCGTTAAGCAAACAATAATCATGATATTTAAAAAATTGTATATATATTTATATTTATTTACCAAGTGAGTATTTGTCAAATAGGAAAGTAATGTGCTATATGACAATGACGCGGTTTCTGTTTAGTTTATATTAGATCACATTAGTTGGTAACGTTTGTAAGATTGATTACGTTAGCGAAAGTACCGCTTTTACAAAAGCGTTAATTTGAGAAATAGCGTTCGATTAAACCTAGGACACTAAAGAAATAACATTGGTATCAAACTGATCAACAACTTCGAACTCAGATTTGAGATGAACCAAGGTTTAAAAGACTCGTACAACCTGGCCTTAGATGTGGTTGATTCAAGTCAATTTATGATATCCGCGCAACAACAACAACAACAACAACAACAACAACAACGAACGTATGGGGTGACAGTTTGATTGTCCGATAAATAGCGTGTATTTGATATTTTTCTGTGGGAAAACTCCGTTTATCTCGTTATATTAGAGGTTGGGACGTATAAACATACCGGCACAGTAGCTGAGTGGTTAGCTCACTTGCTTCGTGATCTGGGAGGTGAAGGGACATATCGGACCCGGTTCGATCCCCGCCACCGTCCATCTTTACAGGGGTTTTTCGTGGTTTCCCTCTGTAGTCTAGGCTAATGCCGGGATGGTTCCTACAATAAAGGCCACGACCGCTTCCTTCCCACTATCCTTCCCACTACCCATAAAAATCCTTCATCTCATCATCCCATCATCTCATTAATCATTCATCCGACGCCAATAGATCTTAGTAATCATTACAGTGCGTCGTTAAAACCCAATGAAAAAAAAAAACGTATAAACATGAAGAGTTGATATGCCGTTCCAAATTACTTGATCAATTGAATTTACAGATATTTCCAAAAATGCTTGCATACATTTTATGTGGTTATATATTGATTTTGTGCATCTTATTTGTACCTATGCCTGGTTCTCCTTGAAATTGTTAGTAAAAATTATGAATAAGCTCCATAATTCCATTAATTTTCTCAAACTATATTGAACATCAGTTTTAATTAGGACTATACAGTACCCGAGAAACATATAGTAAACATTTTTGTATTCACTAAACATGAAGTAGTCTGCAGACTGTCTGTATTTCTGTAAAAATAATTCCTGATCATAAGTAGCACAATCTTAACACTGCCACAACCTGATAACACAGTAAGTCCGAATCAAAAGTTGATATATTGATTATTATTGTTTGCTTAACGACCCCATCAACAGCTAGGTCATACGGGGGTACAGATGAGCAGATGATAATGAAACTATATGAAACGATGATAAGTGAGAGAACGTTCACAAAAACCCATCACTTATGCAGGATTCGAACCCACACCAAACGGATGATTTCAATTTCTGAAACGTTGACTCAGCTGACTGAGTTACGGAGGGAGGCACAGTTGATATAATGTGATGTTGATTCAATTACTCTCCATTAACTTACAGGACTCGAGAGTTAGTTGCCATTACATAGTGTACGGTTGTGGTCTCATAAAATGGTCGATCAAGTTATTTTAAAATTCAGCTTGAAGAAAATATACTGATATGATGCGCTCCGAAACTAGAAGACAGTGTGCATACGTACACCACGTACAGTCTGTGAACTGTTTAGCGGTAAAATATACGTATAGATATTTTCAAAATATAAATTAAATTTTCGGAATAAACATTTTATGTGACCGCAAGTGTACGTAATAACACTGTAATTCAGTGCAATTCCAATCCAAACTATGTAACTGCTATCTCTCTATTTGCATGGGTGATGAGGAGATGGAACATTAAATCAATGAATGGCGGTCAGCTTTGGTACTAGTTTCAACCGTCTATACAAACAACAATTGAATTCAAATTAATTCTGGTCTTTAGAGGGTTCTGCACCTTAATTGAACTAACACTAAAAGTTAACACTTAACACTGAACGTATTACTACTCATGGATAGTAGTTTTCTAAACAAACTTTCACTTCCACCGTATTATTTACATCCTTCGAAAGTTTACAATTTCAAAACATCAAGTTTTTAACCTAAATTGAGATTTAAGGCTTGTCAAAAGTTGTCAATGCATGAATTTTCAAGTATGTTTTTCAGAAATTTCTCTTCACAATTATTCATTATTATTAAACACTTTCCGAACATATCGATGTCAATCATCACTTCATCGCCAGCATATTGCATTGTAGACCTTCTTAGCATTCAATCCCCTCAAAACCATAATCGATATTAATTGATTATGCCCGTGGCGATAAATAATATACCATCAACTTATTTGCCATCGTTTTAATCCGAGTTGATTGGGAATTAATCTAAATCCTCTCGTATATCATAATTTAAGCTCTTGCAATACGTTTGATGGACGGATATGAATCTATTGCCATGTATCATCAATTATTATCATCAGATAAATTCGTTGTTCTTATTTCATCCGCTCTTATTACAAAACTACTATTGGTATTGATCTTTTTTAATATAAAGGTGTTTCATTATTTTAACTGTATACCATTGAAATCACTATAGGACCGATTATCTTAGAATCGTAATCATAATCGAAAGAGACGAGATGTCTTCATCTGTTTTATATACTCTCCGCAATAATTTAAATCTTCAACCACTATTCGAACAAAACATAAGAAAGAATTATATGAACCAAAAAAAAAATTGATATAGCAAAGAAAAAAAATACTATCAGCTTTTTGTTATTTGTTTTCGAAAATATGTTCAATTAGTACAATTAGTACAATTGGACCGTCAGATGAAGCTGACAAGTTTCTTAATATACTCACCTGTTATCTCGAATTGAAACGTGAACTTGATACTTTTACATTTTCACTATGTTTATCTAGCAACCCCTAACTTGTTGTGTTTCTGGATAAGTTACACCCTTGTTGTTCACATAATAACATTTCACCACCTATTTCAGTACAGAGTTACTTCAAGATCAAGAGTAACTATTTCCTATAACTCAAACTCGGTAGCAGAAAAACAAGTGACAGTATTTTTATATAGACATAGTGGGCGTCGGCGTCGTAGACCATGTTTCATTCCAAACAAAATATATTTCACCATGCACGTTGAGATACTGTGCATAACGTGCAGATTTCCAAAACCATCATTTCCGCTTGGAAGTGAGAAAGTGAAAATGAAAACACAACGTTAAAATGCACTTAAAAATATTAGTAATGTTTCAATCCTTATCTCGAAGATGGAAAACGATGAGAGCAAAGTAAGTCCTCTTAGCCCCCCTTTCTCCGCACAACCATTACCGTCGACACAACTAACGGCTAAGTCCCATTATTAGCATCAGCAATGTTGCTTAGTCTAAACGACGCGCAACTGTTCAAAAGTGACTTGACTTGAATTAAATATGACGATAACCATCGCCTCTAATTACCACCAAGTGATAGAAGCTGATTAGTAACTGAATACTGATAATACATCCCCTGCATGCCATCACCTGTGAAATCGCTGAGACGGATAAAGATCAGTCGCTAGAGCACTGAGCTGTCATTCACGAGACTAGGGTTCGATTCCCGCCATGGTCAGCCATATTGACAAGAGGTGCATCATTGTTTCCCTATGTCGTTAAGGTGAATGTACTGGAATGTGTCATTAATATCACACCACGACTGTTACCTTCTCATCACTGTACATCCACGTCACTTATTGAGATCTATTCATCTCATATTCCCATCATCATATCATTCACCGACACGACACCAATAGATCTTATTTATCATTAGAGTGCGCCGTAAAAACAAATTAATTATTGACCTCTACTAATGCACCATCACTCAAATGATATGACTAAGGCTTGCAACGCTTGGAGCTAAGTTGGCACATTGATCGAGGAAAATCTAATCGGTTTCCTAATTAACAAAGTAATTAAAAACAAAAGGTTTGTTCTGTTTGGGTCGGAGTACGTGTCTGAGACCGAATCAGAGACTAAGACTGGGGGCAGAGGCAGAAAATAAGAGGTGGAGAAATAAAGGAGAAGAGAGAGAGAGAGAGAGAGAGAGAAAGAGAGAGAGAGAGAGAAAGTGAGATGGAGCGGGAACGTGCTAAGAGAGGAACTCTTCTCAATAATTGGATCTTCTTTCAGCTAACAGTGGACCTGTGCTACCCTGATTTCCCCCTGAACGCACGCAACCCCCTTTTCTCAGCCACTCGATGTGTACCTCATTTTACGACCCGCTGTGCACAACTACCCACTATACCACCTCCCCGCCCTCCATTCCCGCCCCCTATCCGACCCCCATCCGGCCCCCATCCGTCCCCATGCCTCTCTTACTCTCAGTCTCACACTTGAACGCTACCGTACATTTCAAAGAACCAACTTGTTCTTGTACCAGCATCGCAAGAAGAGCGACGACTTTTTCAACAAAGTGTGAATCTAAACGCCAACTTGGAGAAGAAATGTGATTGGTTTGGCGAGTGGCGACCATACACTCACACTCTAGTGACTCCAGTCTTATCTAGTCTCTTGCACACACACACACACACACACACCACACACACACCACACACCCATACACACACCTACACGAAGAGCGAATTGCTGAAAACTTTTCTACCTTGCGTTTACAACGTTGTCGTAAAGGTGTGCTCCCTCTTCTCTCTCTCTCTCTCTCTCTCTCTCTCTCTCTCTCTCTCTTACTCCGTACTCATCGCTTTGTATATCACTGTATAGTTTCTCTCTCGCTCCCTCCCTTCCCCTCCCTCCCTCTCTTCCTGACTCCCATCCTTCCTCCCTCCCACCCTCTAGTACACCCTCGCCACTCAACCTCGGCTCTTTTTAAAGCTGACTCTTTTTTAATCACTTGTAATGGTAACAATCAATCAATGCTTATGTATTTGCTGTGGGATTCGAATCTATCACTTGAATTAAATTGATGTGTGCGACAATATTACAGATACACCTGCATTACAAAATCAAACACGTTTCTACCATCGATCATAAACACGATTTATCTCTTCTATTATATTAAACTTTCGTCAATATTTTCATCAAATAGTCAATGCTGTGGAAATTGAATTATAGTTCATCGGGGTACTATGAGTATGGCATAATATATTAGGGGAAAATAAGCATTGAATAAAAAAAAATTATATGTAGCCTCCCGTGTGTGTACAATTTCGTAATTTTCATTTGACGTATATTTACTTATTCACATTGCGTGTTCAATGCAATGAATGACATTAAACAATAAAGCTCAATATTCCAAAAAAACGTCACGTCTGATTAAACTGCATATATATAAAATAAGTATTGTTTAGTCTGTTCATTGAATTTGTCAGCAATTTTCAAGTTGATTTAATCCACCCGTGTCGTCTTCATTTGTTCAATTTAATTCTGGCATCCACTTTTCTGCATAGCCAGCTATTATTTATACAATGTGATATATAATTAAACGTCAATGCGTGTAATCCATAGCAGTCACATCAGGCGAATCGGTAGCTCTTTATACTGTAATTATAATAGAGATTCAACCCACCAGAGAGAAACAAAATATGAAAGTGTTTTCACTCACACCATACCACTCACCCTATTCGATGATATAATTTCTTGTATTACAACGAAACTTGATACAACATCAATATTCCTCAATTGGGATCAATGATGAAAGGTATATAGGATCGTTCAGACGGGGCACCACAAGGGCGATCTTACCACCCAAAAGAATAATTAACAAATACACTTATTTAACAACATAATTTCAGAGAAAGTGAACAATTCATGCATTTGCATTGTGGAGAAAAAAGTGTTCAATCTTCTTATTATCTTGATCTTATTTTTCTTCTCATTCATTAATTCTTCTTTGTTTTTTTTTCTCCTTTGTCTGTACCGGTATTTAACAATCACCAAAGTGAAAACATACTAATTTCAAAATTAAGAAAAAAGCATAATTAAAAATTATGAACATATTTATGCTTTTGACGTTCATCTACAATAAAATATACATATAGCTTAGATTGGTAGATCAGTCGATCGCTATCGGACTCACGGACTGAATCGTCATGCAGGAGACCAGGGTTCGATTTCCGCCATGGTCGACCATCCTGACAAAAGTTTTAACGTTCCCTCCATGTCTCTAAAGGCTAAAGTGAATACTGGGATGGTTCCTTGATAACAGGCCACGACCGCTTCCTTCCCTCTGTCAAAAACACATGATAATGAAATAACATTTCTTCTCAACTTTGCAACATCTGATCTTATACCAACATTTCATCTTTCCAATATTTCATACAACATTTGGCGACGCAATTAGGTCTTCGTCTTGATCATCGGCCAGTCTAATGCTGGGCTTCCATACCTGCGTTATTCGGATTGCGAATTCGCTAAGCGGTTTTTTAAGCTACCATGATGATAAAACGACCAATCATTGACGAAAGTTACGCGATTTCTGATTGTTGAGCTCGCCTCAATTCCACCGCCTTGCGAAAGCGAAACTCAAATCGCGTTCATGGAAGGCCAGCATAAGTAGTTCAGTTTACCCGCCACCTGGCTCTCATTGTTCCGAAATTGAACGTTTCTATTGGCTAATTATTATGGTTTACAGTTACGCCAACATGAAAACTTGGATCTTGCAAGCTTTCATGTTATAGTGTTCATCTTGGCGTTGTGGTTAGTGGTGGTTGTGAATAGACCAAGGACACCCTATAAGACGAACATTTCTCATGTTAGTGCTAAGATACGTTTACTCTTCTACTTTGTGCTAGATGCAACATGCTTTGAGTGACAGGCGACACACGCTGAATGTACGAATACGTTTACTGTTGAGCGCTGTGACGACGCCAAACTTGGACTTCAAATTGTTGTTATGTTACCACGAACCATTCCTTGAGCTTTCACAAAATGTATCCAATAAACTATATGACCTTCTCAATACTGTTAGACCATTAATTACCCAAATAACAGTGCCGAAAACTGATATAGTATCTCGTGCAGACCGGCTTATGAATAGCAGTCGACAAGTTGGGCCTGATAGTTCAGAACTTTGCGTTGCATTGTGGGCAACAGCGCATGCTGCATCTGGAAAAGATGAACATAGCCCATCTCTCGGCGCGCCTAGCAAGTGTTCATGCAACCCGGAGAAACTCCCTCTATCATTGGTCAGCGCACGTTGCCCTTTGCCCAAAGCGTTGCACTAGCACAAAGAACGAGAGTCAAGTACCTTTACACGTTAATGTTGGCGCCGTATTGTAAATGGGCCTTTACACATTATCTTCATAACATATGCACAATCTCCAGCTCCTACTTCGGCTCACAGTCACTTCAGTCAACATGTCACCTATATTCAGGCAAGCCTATCTATCGCAAGCAGAAACCTAGACTAAGTTGTGTATTGTGTATTATTATCTGCCAGCCTCGCGGCCCCAGCTCCTCTACAAGTTCATTGAGCAGACATTACAACCCGGCCCCGACGTGTCTCTCAAGTGTATTGCTACCGGACAACCGACGCCCCAGATACAGTGGACACTCGACGGATTCCCGCTACCAGTGAGTGAGAGGTGAGTTACTTATGAACAAGGTTATTACAATTTTTAAACATTAACAAAATAATACTGCTCATGAAGCTGCAATACGTGTAGTGCTTAAAACGAGGAAAGATTGATTTGTGGAGATTTGTTCAAAAAACTAGAAGTAATGACATTTGCTGGTTTATATATAACTTATACGAGGTTTTATTGTACATTGTACGAAATTTCAATTCATTCGTCATTAATTCGAATTTGCATAAATTTAATACAAGAACGAAAAATAAACTCCATTTAGTCCAACATAAGACAACAATATATGAACAGTGATCGAACCTAAGAGAGTTGTAATGTATGATGAATTGCCAATTTGTATTACATACATTAATAGTGACACACGCTTTATAAAGCAAGAGTTGAAAATTTCATTACAAAGAAGTGTATTCATGACAATGCAGAGTATTTTAAGGCATGTGCCATATCTGACTTATATTGGATTATATTTTTATATTATCGACTTCTATAGGTACATTAGGACTACATATATTTGTTAACTGTTGATTTTAACGCTTAAATTTCTGATGATTTTTTTAATCAAGTTGAATGTCCATATACTTTCATTCAACATTAGGTACATTCAACATTTTATTTTGAAGTCCTCTGGACGAAAATGAGAAATAAACTGAATAAAATTATTAGTACCAGGTTGTCTCGATCCGGGGGTTTATTCTCTGAGCGATGCGAGTGATTTTATTTGGTTACTAAATGAATTTTCGCGAATTAAAACGTACCGAAACCATCTAATCGAATTAATGACAAATCACTAACCAGTATCTTATCAGTAATAGCCACATTCAACCAGTGGCCCGATTGTCCGGACCCCAACTGACGTCAAGCGGGCTCGGAAACGCTCGGACTGACGGAATGTTCCGAACAAATAATTGTCCGATCGAGACTATCTACTCGCCGGTATATTATACTTACCTTGAGTTATGAACACCTTGATAACATTAGAACACTTGGCAACAACCGAACGGATAGTTTGCCTTTAGTTTTTATTGGTATATAGGCTGCATTTGCACTCACATGGAATGATTAAATATCTAAAATTTGAATTTAAATCAAATCTACGCATTTTTAACATCCAATTTTTTAATAGTCTATAGACCCACGTGAAGTGCGTAGGTAGGCCCACATTTTGTTCTAATTTCAGTGTTTATAATACCTGTGTATTTTTCAAGGATACATTTTGATGTAGCTCGATCAATCATTTTATTTAACCGCAACCGTACACTGGCGGTCACTCAAAATACTTTTTTCCTGAATTTGAATGTGAATTTGAATAAAATCTACGCATATTTCACGACTAATTTTTTCACACAGACCTGCTTATTTGCTAGTTTCAGTGAGTACAATGTCGATACATTTTCTTCATAATTCATCCCAATGTTGCTCGATTAACCACTTCATGTGACTGTGAATGTACATATCGTCATTACCACAGCCAATATTAATTTAATTGAATGAATTTACTTGAATTTCTTCATATAACGATCAGAAAAATAACCAAGCATATAATATATAAGACATGTAAAAGCTCATGGTCATAGGACCTTTTCATTATGTAGGCGCTTCGTTTTCTAAAACCTGAAATATATTGAAGTGCCGGGTTTCAAGGCATGAATTTTGAACACAGGCTCCAGTTTTGAGCTCTCTAGCCTTCAATCTCATCATAATTATAAACTCAAGAAGCTTCTTTATACAAGATTTTTTACGGCTAGATGAGAATGGAATAGGTCATAACTTAATTGAGTATAAGAATGGAATATCAATTTATTTAATAAAAATGAATTTTCATAGCACTGAAAAATGTTTTCCAGTATACATATTGTATAATACATGCATATGTTGATTATGGATTTTCGTTACATTTGCTCTCTATCCATTTCGAAATTATGAATGTGGAGGTGCCAGGTTTGTATGCTTGAATTTCAAAATGAGCTCACATTTCTCCGATTATTATAATAAACAATACGCATTCATCTTAGATTTAGTTTCAGTCATCATAAAACGACTGCTATTTTCAAGAAATTTAATAACTCAGAAGAATGTAGTTATGAAAGATTAACAATGGACCTAAATCGGCTTGAGATTGCGTAAAATATTCAACATTTTATTCGATCAAACCACGAGCTTTCAGAGGCTTTGTTTTGACTGTAACAGACCACAAGACAAAGACACTAAAAAGCACCTGAATAATGACGTAACGTGACATAGTATACGATTTCATACAAAAATGGGCAAAGCAAATATTAAAATAGGTTATTTCACAAATAATTTATACACCATCAGTTTTTATCGAAATTTGAGAAAAATAAAAATATCAATATCATCATCTTGATGAAAAATGATTTTTTTCACAATTAAGGCTGAGGACGAACTATAGTAAGACCGTTTTGAAGCGGCACCTAAATTGGTTGTTTCAAGACTTCGAGGCGGTCCTCACCGAATAAATAATTGTCTCTGGACTATTTAGAATTGAAAACAATCAACTTTGACACCAGGACTACATTTTTCATCTGTTTGACTGTTTGTTCAAATTCGAAAAATGGACCAGTTTCATTGATTTCTGGTTGCCGATTCATATGAAATAATAAAATTATTGCTAGCATGCTGCCAACTGAGTGAGACTAAATGAAATGATATAGAAACGTGTTCTTGAACTTGCACGTACTCTTCCATTCAGGTTTGTGATTGGTCAGTACGTGACCGTGACTGGAGACGTGATCAGCCACGTGAACATCAGTAAAGTGGCAGTGGAAGATGGGGGTACGTACGAGTGTGTGGCAGAGAACCGTGTTGGCCGGACGGGCCACGCAGCGCCGTTACGCGTTTACGGTAAGTGGAGACCGTCAACTCGACCGTATATACCAAGTGATGTACAACCTTTTTATCAGAAGGGCCATTTTATCCATTTTGTAGTTGCTCGTGGGCCGCAAAGGTAACACGTTTCCTAGAAAGTTATATGAATTCTCTCTTGAGTTGAAGCTAGACGTAAATTACTAATTTTTCAATTAAGTGCAGGCTAAAAATGATGAAATAATTCCCTATCAAATTGTTTGGATATGAAATGAAAGTTTTAAGAATTTTCCATCTAGTCGGCGGAACACAAATAAATGGCATGGCGGGCTGCATCGCGCAGGCTTTATACCAAGTGATTCTGTAGTCGTAGGTTGTTCGAAATTCAAGTGATGTGATTTCGTTGTGCAAAATCAACGAATACAAATAAGCTGTTATACGTGACAACTTTTTATCGCGTTATTTGTTGTTGTTTTGTGTAGCAGCCAACACATTAATTTAAAAAAAACAAGGCAAACACAGCATATACATCCGTTGTAAGATGCGAAATATAGATGCTTTGTAAATAGAGATATTATTTAAATTGAAATTTTATATATGTACACTTTAGTTCAGTCAGTCATCGTCTCCGTTATGCAGCGCTTATCAAGCGCACCTAATGTAAATTCCGCGGTAAATTCCCAATTATATTTTCGTTCCACCTGTTGATCATATTATATAATATTTGATCACGAAAAAAGTACCTTTATTTTTCCCTTCAAAACGGTTGATCCAATATATGTGATACTTTGAAATAATGTGTATCGTATACTGAGTAGGGCCCGTAGGCCTTGTGTGTTTCAGCTCTAAATTCAGTGAAATTTAACATTATCTCGAAGAAAACTTTTTCCACATTTTCCCCTCTGTGTATTTTGAGTGCTTTTTTTTCAAAATCTCGCAATGGAATTTTTTTCAGACGTGGAACAACCGATTTTGACAAAAAAAGATACATAATGTAGTTCGATAAGGACATATGTACACACCAAGTTTCATCACAATTTAGTTTCTCCTTTGAATTGTGGAGTGCAAACAAAATACGTTTGTTTTTACCAAGTACGGTAAAATTGGGTGTTTGCTCATATGCTCGCTCATCTGATGAAGGAAAGTCACTGTCAAGTTGATCCTATACGAAACACTTTCCACTTTCCATTGATTTCATTTCCTTTAGTGTGGTGTGGTTGTGGCCATTACCAACATCAACGATTCATTATATTTTCTTATTTGAGGTATACTATCAAATTTCACTTAACAAAGTATATCATTTATATTATATATATTTCAGACAGTTTATTCATATTTATATGGTATATATTCCTTGGAGAGTATTTGTATCAGCACCCCTACAAGGCTGATTTAAGTTCATAATCAATTTCTTATTTCACTCCCTGATAGTTTCAAGTTTTCGTTTGGAATTTTATAATCAATTAGATTTTCTCAATCTGTTGTCATTCTTTCAGTTACTATATATCGATCAATTATTCTGTTTTGTCACTTATATCAGCCATTGTTATAGTGAATGGCTGAGTATTGAATATATATATATATATATATATATATATATATATATATATATATATATATATATATATATATATATATATATATATGTGTATATATATATATATATATATATTTATATATATATATATATATATATATATATATATATATATGTGTGTGTGTGTGTGTATATATATATATATATATATATATATATATATATATATATATATATATATATATATATATATATATATATACATATATATTTAGATTTATTATATTATATACTCTCATATTATTATTATAATGAGTTTTTATTTAGATCTACAGTAATATGTAGTTACAATTGTATTAACGAACCACAACGATGAATGAGCGAACCACCCGACCGCTCGTGATACGGGTACGGTGACGTTCGTTCAGAACCTTTTTCATGGATGTAAGTATAGAGTAAAAGTGTGGCTAAAGACAAACGTCACTGTGAGCCTACACGAGAAAACTGTGAAATAATTACCATAGAAGAAAAAAAGGATACATTTTAAAGTAACCAACAACAAAACTGATCGAAATATTTGTATTGTTTTGTATTTGGATGAGCAATAGCGGAGACTTTCATATTCCCCTCTTATGGAGCTTTTTTATGTTTGTTTGTACGCACTATATGCACACAGGTCACACGGTTGGACTGATCAAGATGAAGCTTCTTCCGGACACGCAGACTTATCGAACTTAGAAGTGTATAGTTTTTTGGTCAAATCGGTTAGACCACTTTTGAGATAAACCATCTCGAACATTTGAAAAACCTTATAAGATTGGGCCGGGCGGAAAATATTGATGATAAAATCACTTGAGAAATATTCAACTTTCCACTGAACGTCAATACAAATATAATACACTTCATTACAAGTTTTTATTGAAATCAGACAAGTCATTTTGAAGAAAATGATTATTTAATTAAATACGCATCGAATAGCTTAGAAATAGTGGTTATTTATTCAGTATCTTGACTTGGTGATTCACGACTTTAAAGATACGACAGTTTCCATCAAGTTGTATAAGTTCTCGAATGTTTCAAATAAGTCGAGGTGTGTAGAGTTTTCGAGTAGACATTACATTCACACAAATCTCACCCTCATTATACAACGCAATCGCATATGCTGCGTTTACCTAGTGCTAATTAGAGACTCTACCAAATTCTATGACCACAATAAAACTACATCAGCTAATAGGACAGTATAGTTAAATCATCGAACTAGGTTATATAGGTATTACAGTATAATATCCTGTAAGATCCATACCCTATGGAACGCATGCAGATCCCATTGGACCAACACCATAAACATTGTGTGCAAGAACATTGTGAACATATAAAGCCTGCGTCCGTATAAGTACGTAGAGTACCGGTACACTGCCTCATGTATCACTGTTAATCCTATTATCTATGATGTTATCGGACACATTTGTTCGACAAATTAACAACAAGCGCACTGTGAAGTCCGTGATTATTAGTAGGTACATACAACCTAACACTTGGTGCAAATGATTTAAGGCGTCCCCATCCAGTCTCCATTGGGCAGAAAAAAAATCCGCCAGGGAAACATCACAGTTATGAATGATTATACAACTTAAACCTTACATATACTAAAAAGTAGTTACCATTAACATAATGAAATGTATTTATTTATATATATATATATATATATATATATATATATATATATATATATATATTTATATATATATATATATATATATATATATATATATATATATATATATATATATATATATATATATATATATATACATATATATAATTAAATATATAAATATATATATATATATATATATATATATATATATATATATATATTTAAATATATATTCATATATATATATATATATATATATATATATATATATATATATATATATATATATATATATATATATATATATATATATATATATATATATAATCTGATGCCTATATTTTAAATACGCACAGTTTATTTAATACTTGATATTTTTTTAAAATATCTTCTGCACTCTTTTGATACACATTTAATTCACAAGAAAATAAAAAAAATGAGAAATGAAAAATCATGTTAACGCCCCCTTGAACAGTGCAAGATATGAAATTAATAAATACATTATAACATGAAGATAATTGTCGAAAATGTAATGAGTCAAATTTTATAATAACAGATGTGGAAATCACTTGTGAGTTGTGAGTAAGATTAACACTCCATATTTTTGCCATCGATTTCTACCTCACCGCGTACCGTTACACACAAATCACAAATTTGTCATCCTATTGTACATATTTATTATGGATCGGCAATATTTTAGAAGATACTTTTCTGAATGGTACGAAGTCTCAGTATAATATGTTCAAACGGAACTTGCCTTCGATCGTTCATATGTTACGTTGAGACTGCTAAACGGTTGTACGTTGAACGCTGTGGGTGGGTTCCCCTTAATCGAAATGTTTTGTTAATGCAATATGCATGTAGAAAACAGGCTGAAGAAAATATTGCATCTATAAATATACTCTAATCATGATTACATGATACAATCAAGCTGGACGTAGAAACGTGTACCGGTATTGATTTTCTACTTATATATTGTATATACATGATGACAAGAAGGATTTTTTCAATGATGAAAATTCGAATAGAACTGTTTTTGACTCGTAGAAGGTAATTTACATTCTCGTTATATCAAAAATTGATGCACAAAATGAATTTGATGTTATCACCACATGAAATTATTATTATTATCATCGTTAGGGTATTTATCAGTAGGAATAACTCTGTATACAGGTATTGTGAGAATAGAGTGGAAGCCCCGTAACAACATGTGCCTCACTATCTGCATAATGATATACATTACAACTATAAAATATAAATACAAACTGATGTCGATTCAGAACTATTCGTTACCATATTTTATTTTCATTTTGAAAAGAAATCACGAATAAATCAGAATTATCTCCTAAAAGTTGTACCAAATGGAACCAAATGCCGTCCAGTCCTTCGATCACTTCCATATCTATAGGACGCATTTCGGCAGAATCGATTTCTGAGTTGGTAAATAATTATGCAAATTCATTCTAAAAATATGATGAAAGTCAAATGAAATCACAGTTTTCATAATATTGTGGAAAACTACTGAAGGTTCTACTGCTTTTGAATGTGAGGGTGTTAGCTTGAACACTCGTCATTTCTTCATCGGAAATACTTTTTTTATTGTATAGCTCAGACTAGTTTAGGGCTAATCTACTTTTTTAAATAGCCCTCTCTAGGTTGTTGGAATGATGAGAAGTCAGTCATGGCTTAATACAAGGAACCATCCCAACAGTAATTCACTTCAACAACTGAGTGAAACCACGAAAACGCCTCAGTCGAGTTGGTCGACCAACTGGCGGGAATCAAATTCATGTCTCTTGAATGACGGTTGAGCGTGCTATAGCGACTGATCCACCCTTGAAATATATTCAACTGCACTGCAGACTCATCCAGATTGTAACGGCTGCCGTAAGACTAGCAAGTGTAATGGTAATGGTAATTCTTGTCTTTATTACAGGCATGCCAATAATACGTAAAATGCTTCCAATATCGGCCGTGGCTGGTGAAAACCTGATAGTCACTTGTCCAGCAGCTGGCTTTCCAATTCACACAGTTACTTGGGAGAAAGGTAAATCACTTTTAAGTACGAGCACGTATCTTTATTATATGTGTCCGATCCTATTCCGTTATTGCTTTTTTTTTCACTACTTTCTGTTCACACATTTCATATATCTTTATTAACAATGGTCTACATGTCGGAGGCAGTAGCCTCAGTAAGGCTTAATATTCTGTGTAACGTTAAGCGAACAAGAGGAACAGGGAAAAATATTATTGTTCAACAACCCCATCAGCACTTCGGTTAGATTCTTCGAGTGATATTATTGAGTGAACTAAAATGTATCTGTGAATATACATATTACCTGAAAAGTATGTACGTACACCTATAACCTGGCTGTCAATACTCATTATAATGAAGAAGTAAATGCTCAAGTATGACCGATTGCAGAAGTTTACGAAAACTAAAGTGAGGTCGGAGGTTGCTAATGTACTGTACGTACGTTGATGAAAATTAATTGTAAATAATGAAGATCAAAACAAAATGGCGTTTATATTATATGATAAATTAATAACAAAACATCTAGTGGCATTACACAATTTTTCGAAATGCCCTAACGTTTTTTTATTCTAAAAAAGAGAATAACTGAATATAATTATTCTACGAGAGATCTGGAAAAGAAGTATATAATACCCGGCTCTGACAATCGATTTGTACGTCAGAATCACTACGGTCCTCCAACAAGGTTTCCCCTATAGGCATAGCATTGAAATATTAAACATAGACAAGATATTGAGAACCCATTTGAAGTTGCTGGAGTGAGTATTGGTTTTACTATTTGATAACAGATAATTGTCAGCAAATTTTGTTCATTTATTTATTCCTTCTCTAGTTTATCCATCAGCAAATTAATCAATAGGAAAACCCTGTAACCTTTGCATATTAGCATATTAGGGTGCATCGACAGCGAGGTCATTTAGGGCTGTCACTTTTGACTAGGTCAATTATTGAATTCTTCTTCTTTCATTTAAAAAACTAACTTCGTGATTGTATTACGTTTAAACTTATTAGCAAATTAAATACGTTCGATGCTACTAAATAAACAAAGCTCAACATATTAGCCACAATTGATAGATCTGGTAGATTTATTCTTGATTACTTGATTGGTTTTGATAGCTGATGAAATTGTCACAGATGGACGTGTGCTACCAATAAACCATCGACAGACCGTGCATACGAATGGCACTCTTCATGTGGAAAACGTGCAGCAGCGGACTGACCAAGGCAAATATACTTGCCAAGCGAGTAATCGTCAGAAACTTTCTGATCGAGGGAGCGTTGACATCAATGTTATGGGTAAGCTGACGATAATAATCATTTACGTTTCATTTATGTGTTACGATCAAGCTTTTTCACTGTGCGTATAGTGTAACAGAGTTGCAATGTTGGTGACAAACTCAATAAGGTAGAACAAAAAGTGAATAATTTGCGTAGGATTTTCAGCAAAGAAACCACAAATAACCAAGATACAAGTTAATAATTTGTGGTATTCTGGGACATGATTAGGTCTGTCTTGGAAATACTTTTAATATTCTTATTTTGTTCTCTTTGTCTTAAATATAGGAACTACACGTCTTTCCGTTTCCGTCAAAATGGATTGAGCTATCTTTTATTATTCCACCACCAATGCTATTTCACAATGGCTATACTCAGTATATTTGCCCAATGTTATCACATTTTTTAGATGGAATCATCAAGAGTATAAGCGTTTCACCTTGTACAGTGAAAAGAGTTTCAAGAGTATTCTTCTATGTCCATCAAATCTACTGTGTACCGTTTTATATTTCGTTTCACGTGAAGATTAAAATGTAACCCCCTCCGGAAACAGATACAGCCAATCGACTGTTATTTCTGGAATTCGTATAGTTAACATTAAGCCGTATTAACTTCATTACATTCAATTGGAATGTTTTTATTTCATTCAGAACTCTTCTCTGTAATGAACTCGTATGCCGAACTTCAACGATTCGATGTGCTGCCAAGAACTAGAGCTGAACTTAAACTTCATCATTGAAGAGTTGACTACTGCATGATAAAACAATGTATTTATTCATTTATTCACAGAATTGTGACTTGTATACTAACCCTTTCATTTCAGCTTCCTCTTTTAGCTGGTTGCAAACATGGACATGCTGCCACCATTGTGATGAAACTCAACGGACACTCATTTTGTTTCTTTCTTTCGTCACGAAAATATCGAAACACATTAGGTTTTCTATGAGCTTCTGAAGGACACATGCTTTATGTATTATGCGTACAATATATCAGTTGGATTCTTTGCGCCAGAAGCAGAACCATATGGGACCTTTCATAAGGCTGGAATAAACACTTCAGTTTACATAGCAATTCCCTTTTTTGAATAGATCGTGTTTTTATGTACTGTTTATTTCATCAACTGAAATCATGGATTCATGTTCCTTTTTGCCAGATTATACACAAAATACAATTCTGAATTGTCAAACATAATTGTTAAAAATTTTCCAACCTAGTATTAGGTTGAAACAAAATGAACTGTGACAAATTTCCCACGTTTAATAATTACAACATGAAAAACCTTGAGTATTCCTCCTTTGAGTATAAACTCTTGAATTTTTAAAAGAAAATAATCAATCATATCACAAACATATACTGTATATTCATGCAAATTTTTATAAATTCAAACCCAGGTATATCTGACTTCATTTTCAGTGATCTCAAGTTTTATATTGGAAATGTTCGATTTTATATCTCTAACAATAACATTCAGGCGATTCCATTCATTCCATCCAAGCTCTTGCAGTTATAAAATAAGTTGGGAAAGTTGAAAATGGTACAACTTCAAAAAGAGTGTGTTAAATTAGTAGTAGACAGGTCATGTATAGAAGGCGAACTATTATAAAAGACAAGCTAAAGTCTGATTGATAGATAACTGTTCCTAATTTAACATCGTCCTCAGCAGAAGGTGCATGACTGCGTGCAGCTGAGAACAGAAGTGGTCCTTCTAAAAGTTTCAATACTAGAAAAAGATTAACTTTGGAAGAACGACCGGAAACAGTGAGTGACCAGGAAGGAATGAACACGCTTCTTGAAGAAATTATTCAATATGTGGATGTGAATGAACAATCCAATGACATACCAAGCTGGCCTATTCTGAACGTCAAATCTGACCGTAAATAACGTAGCCTAGCACAGCGAAAAAAAAACTGAAGCCGAGTCCAGTGAATTTGTGAACCAGGAATACAAGAGTCTGAACAAGAGACTTCCGCCAAGCCATAGTAATCGGTCACGAGAAGTGACAGTCAGCATCGCTTCCGGTCAAGATGTCCAAAGAATTCGCAGCACTAATAATAGTATGGCTTAATGCTGGAAGAATACGTAAGAATATAGATACAGTCGACATTATAAAGTACGCCAAAGCGGAAGTACTATACGAAGAAATATTGTGTGAGAATTAGTAACACAGGGCGAGTCAAACGCATTTAAAATTCGTGCTAGCTATGATTTGTTAGAAACATTACTGCCTTTCAGCTATCAGGTATCTCGATTAGAAGATTCAGGCCTGAAGCTTTTGCATCACAATGTTCAATGCATTTGAAACAAAGTAAATCTAGTTGAAGCTGTCCTGAAAATTTATAACATTGACGTATTTAGTGCCACTCAGCATTGGCTCCAACCAGATGAAATAGAATCACCGATGATTCTTCTGTGGACCTCACCTTGGCTATGGAGCTGTGTTATCAAACATAGCTTGAAATGCTCGGCACGACTAGATATCAATTTGTCATCTGTATAAATGGCATACGAGTTAGCAGCAGTGGAAATGAAACAATTAAATATTGCCATTTGTGTCGCGTATAGACCTGATGGCAATACTGATGAGTTTCCAAAACAAACGGTCATGAAAAATTCGAACAGGCTTTCAAAAGAGCTGAACAAAAATTTGCTATAGACTTACAGCAAGCAAAACATATTTATCATGTTGACTGTATCACTCGTTCATGTCACAAAGCAAACTGTACATGGAAAATAACAGGTGAATCAACTAGCAATTCAAATAATTGCAAAATAAGGGTTTTTGTTATGATGGTATCGAATACAGATCGCATAGAGAAATAGCTGAAGCCTGTAATTCCTACTTCACCAGTGTAGCTAAGATATACGTGGAAAATGATCAGTCTTCAATTAAAGACGCAACATCTGGACTTCATGGAGATCACAGCAGAAACAGCAAAACTATCTTCCTAACACTTGTCATTGAAGGAGACGTTTTGCTAAGTTTTCCTGAAGGAGAATGATTCATAGTTTAATAATAAATTATCTACCGGCATTTACGTAAGTCCTTTCAAGTTCATCAAATACGTGACTGGTAGGATGGCGCATTTCTTATAGTACACATCTTTGAATGCTCTCTTAGTACAGGCATTGTACCAGATGGAATGGAATTTGCGAAGGTAGTAGGCCTACTCATTTTTAAGAAGGTTTAACCAGATGACCTGTCTGTCACCCGTCAAAGGCGTTCGATAACGTGATGCATACCATTCTACTGAATAAGCTCGAATTCCAAGGCATTCGTGGTGTTTCTCTTGAATGGGTGAAAACCTACCTATCGCAATGTGCACAACGTGCTCATGTATCCTTCGACGGAAGAGATGAAGATTCTTCTTGGACACATCTGGACATTGGAGTACCCCAGGGATCCATTCTGGGGTCACTGTGTTCTTGTTATGAATCAACGATCTATTTATCCCTGATGGAGATATACACTTTACTCAATATGCCGACGACACAAGCATACTCGTGAATGATGCTGATCCCATAGATATCCAGATTAGAGTGAATACTGCTGTACACTGTCTATATACGTGGTTTACGATATCAATTATCAAGTTGACTGTAAACAACATTAAAACTGTGATTGCTGACTTTTCCGGTAATGCATAATGGGAACCCGAGGTATGCAACGAAAATGTTCGTATTGATGGAATGATTCTCTAAATTTCTAGGATTTAATATTGACAAACACCTGAAATGGGCGTGCCATATAGATATAGGCCTAACTTGTTTGAAACTCAGACAGTTCATATTTGAATTTCGATCACTGAAGAAAGTACTAGCAGTAAATGAACTAAGAATGATGTACCTGGCACACTTTGAATCTGTCTTACGTTACGGTATTGTGTTTTGGGGTGGTGCTGCAAATAAAGATGTCAAAAAATATTAAACTCCAGAAGTATGCTTAGACTATTGTCTAATCCAAGTAGATTTGAGACCTGTAGTTGAGTATTCAAACAGCTCGGTATTCCAACTGTCACAACTATTCATACTCTAGAATTAGTTCGATTTGTTCATTATCATATGAGTATTTTCGAAAAAGATGTGACTCGTTCACATGACACTGGAAGTGAAAACCTTCCAGCAGTTGCTCATTATCGAACTCTTTCATTTGAAACTGGACTGACCTTCAATGGTGTCAAATGCTTCAACTTATTACCTAAAGAGCTACGCATGATGAAAATATTATTTATTTCAAAATACCTTATAGATAAGGAACGATAGATAAGATAGATAATGGAATGATAGAATGGAATGATAGGAATGATAGATAAGGATCATTGATAAGGATTTAATGACTTTTTTCTTGTGAAATAATGTGATACTTGAGAGACCTATAAATACCCTGGCTATAATTATTTAGGGACGTTAGAATTTTAAAAACACATCGAAAACACACTAACTTGAGAATAAATGATGAATATTTATTAAACGTCACAAGATTACAGTGTAAAAGGCAGAGCACCGCGTAAGTGTTGACCGATTGAAGTTCCGTAGATCACTTGAAATTGTCTCATAATTTTGATACATCGTTTTCCAAAATATTGTCTATACACTTCAGCTTCACCCTATTGGCTATTTGCAAGATGGTTCAACATGATTAGTTGCGGGGCTTGACCTAAATTGAAGTGATCCTCCCTCAGCAAGCTAGCATTGAAAACTTTCTAATTTGGTCGACAAAGACTGTATTCTGAAAAAAAAAAGTTGAGATTGAAAAACTTGGTTGTAATTGAAATGTAGATACACAATGTCCGAAATGAAGAAATGACAACCAATACAACAGAAAACATAAAATATCCTATGATAAAACATACCCTCAATTTAACAAAAGAAGTCATAACTATTTTCTCAGCATATTAACGAAGGGCTTACACAGAATGCAATAAGGCAATAAAATATTGTACATATGAGAACAAGATAATAGAACAGAATTTGTAAGAATGTACAATTGCAGAATAAAAAGTTGAAAGAGAAAAAGGGCTGCGTATAAACAAGTCGCAGACCTGGCTGGATGGCTTGAAACATCACAAACTATCAGTTTCTTCTTGGAGATGACGAAACATAACATGAAACATAACATACGACACGTATACCTTGGATATATTATTTTTTACATATTTTTGTCATCTTTATTATCATTATATTATTATAACATGGCTTTGAAATTCAAAAATCTTCCAAGATCCTTACATATGGAAGCCAAATGCTAGAGCTCCTTCAAGATTTGTGTCATACTGCGGTATAGTGTGACATCTGTTTCACGTACAACACCCCAAAGCCATTGATGAACTCGTTTTATGTCACCTCTCAACCTCTCAGTAAGAATATATTACTGTTTTAAAAGGGTGTATCTCGGGGTTGAATGATAAAAATTTGATGAAGATCTAAGTTCTTTGAAGGATTTTTTTCGGTGCTCAAATGCTATTGACCGCGCAGAAGATAGAAATATATCCTTGTGATGAACGTAAATTTTTCAATAAGAACCTCTTTTTATTCAAGTTACGTTCATATGCAGTGACCAAAATTCACAAATCATCTCATTCTAATTCAACCCTTCTTATTCAAGAAATGAATGGTAAAAAATTCAAGATGCAAATCAAAACCACAAATACAAACTAAAAACTCGTAGATTCCGATGTAAGAAAAATCGGAGATCCACGATTATTTATTGTTAGTTTTTCACTGTTTTGGAAATTCAATATATGTAGGGTTAAGGGTACGTACTTAGTTTCTGTCTCATATTTATACACAACAATTTGAAAAGCATTTTTCAAGATATAGAGTACATATTGTATTCACTATGGAGATAAAATCTATTTAGGCCCGGTATTAAATCAACGTGGGAGTAGCTATAACTGGCAGTTCAAAGTTGTTATCACCATATGGTTTTCTATGATATTTGTTTTCTCCAAATCTAAGACAACTGCTGAGTGGAATTGGTGATACCGGGCCTTACTCAAAAATTACGATTTATTTGAAAGATAACTGACTATGAAGATCCAGCTTAAACTAAAATAAAATTGTATGAATGTGATGTACATGCACGAATGATGAATATATATTCGATTTGAGAGTTTGATAATAAATTACACGCGATAATTATTTCATCATCCGTTTAGGTACTATACATGTTTTGAAAATGATTATGTAGAATATGTGCATATCTACTTTAGAGCTAATGACACTTTCTTTAATTAAACCTTTATTTGCAGCTCACGATTACAAACAAAGAACTGAACTGTATATCTCGTTATTTTGTGTTTATACTGTACAGACTTGAGATTGACTTCCTCAATGCCGATACGTAATTAATGCACCTCCTTACAGAGCCACCAAGCATAAATCCATTTTCCGTTGAGAGTAGTGCTCGACTCGGGGAACGCTTGGGCTTACAGTGTCTGGTGACTAAAGGTGACGCGCCGCTTACAATCAGGTGGCTTAAAGACGACACTGATGTCACCGGCATGGCATTGCCAGCACTCACAGTAAGAGGCATGGGTGACTTCAGTAGCACGCTACTAATCGAACAACTCGGTACGATCCATGGCGGGCGGTACACTTGTCAAGCAAGCAATGCCGCGGCGACAGATTCGCATTCTGTTGTTCTAGAAGTCAATGGTATAATAACGATAACTCTTTTGTCTTGTTTTTTTTTAGCCAAATAGCATTTTGGACCCGGCACATAAGGCTTTTTATCGCACCGAAGTATTGGATAATTAAGTTATGAAACCTTCAAGTATATATATTATGTGATAGAAATAAACCCTTTCGTCATCTCCGTCATATAAATGAAGAAAACCGAAAGATACTTTCGACCATTAAATGACTATGAGAGACTATTAAAATCTTTCAGAAAAAGTCATTGAAACTTTATTCATTATACAATCTCGCCATAGAGGAAGTTTAAGCCCATTGTTTCATTATTATCTCAGTTTACAGTTTACCATTTTCTAATGACAAAATACATTAATACCGTACGGGTATCTCTCTGTTACTAATATCGATGCCTGAAGGTAAAAATGAAACTCATAACAATGCACTGCACATCCCTATCCTCACAACTACACAGCCACGTATGCATTGCTGCACCATTTTAAATAATCAATGCACTGCACATCATAAAAAATTTCCACTCTCTGCACAAAGGCACTTTGCACATTGCAGTACCCCCGGAGATCACGCCGTTCGCATTCTCAGAGCTGGCCGAAGGCGCCCGCGTTCAAGTCGCGTGCACTGTCCATCGCGGTGATTTACCACTGAACCTGACGTGGCTGAAAAACTGGGCACCGATACCACGTCATGTCCATATCACACCGTTCAATACATACTCTAGTATACTGACCATGAGTAGCGTCACACGTGGCGACAGCGGTAACTACACGTGCGTGGCCCAAAACCCGGCACGTGCAGCGACACATACGTCGCTGCTCACAATCAGTGGTAACTCAACATTACCCCGCCACCACTCCCCCACCCATCAACGCAAAAGCAAATGGCTTTGGCAACGGAAAAACGGGCAACATGAAGAAAGGCAAAGGTTATGGCGTCCCCAATCTTCAAAAAGGCAAAAAGTTCTCGCCAGGGTGATTTCACAGATATACATGATCATGAAACTTGAACCGTGCAAGATAAAAAAATTAACTAATGGATCATCTGATACAGACAATATTTGTAGAAAGTGCTGATGAGTAAATTTGTATAAAATCAAAGGTGGTACGTAACTCACCGGGTACCCTTACGTACAAATAACACGTAGCATAATGTGAATGTTTATTATGGATCGACATTATTTCATATGACACTTCTCTGAATGATGTAGAGCAGTTGCTATACAATATGTTCATCCGAAACGTCACTGCGATCGTTTACATGTTAGGTTGAGACTGAAAATATCACACTGTGGGTGGGTTTCCCCTATTGAGAATATGGATCGCTCTCGATTTGATTAGCACGACTGTATTTTGTGTCATTATTTTTGACCGATTTAATATTATCAAAATTTGTATTCCACAGAGATGAGGGAATACATTTTTGGCAGTAACGTCATCGAAAGTGCAGTAGAACCAAATGACTGATTGATTAACAGTCCTTTTGACGTATTATAGCTAGTATAAGAAGTGCACATTTTTCGACGGGCTAAAATTTGGAATTTCCAAGTTATTCAAATTTCTACTTATCTTATGTACACTCAACTAACTCTTTTTTTGTGAATCTACAAAAATCTAAACTTTCCGTCTCTTCTCAAAATCTGCGGTCCTTCATTTACAACTATACTTATAATGCTAGCGAAATGTAAATTTGAGTGACAACGCAATCGTCATATTCTAACTTCCCATTACAATGGCGTCAGTCTTCTCAATGAAGGAACTGAATCTATCCGAAAAAATCTATAAATGCGCTTTCAGTTAGCTGCTTAGTTATATATACCAGAAGAGTCAAGTGGCGTAACAAAATTCATTTGGGCACCAACTGAATTCTGAAAAGGAAGCAAAACTATTTCATGTTTTATTAGTTTATTCAAGTCTGTTTATTTTCCTCAGATAATTTGTCGTGAAAACAAGTTAGAGTAATTGAGCACCATGACTTGATAGAATTTTGGGTTTCTTGTAATATTCTTGGTCCGCCCGAGCGCCTACCGACCTTACGGCAACTGACTGCTCGATCGCATGGTAAGTCGGTGATGGTGCTCGTCAAAATAACACTTTCAATACTAATGCAGTTTTCTCTTCAGGCTTCAACCCTCACACGAATCCCATTTGGGCCATAGCTAATGAAATTGTCTTTCTCACTCTTTGTCTTATGTATACACATCGTTAGTGACTTGCCTTCACTAGCTATTTAGCTGCACTCAAAATGCCGGTACAAATCTTCTCTCAATTCTTAAGGCTTAATTAGAGTTGCTTTCAAGACCAATCCGTCTTTTATTTCCAAGTATAGGGCCTACTTGTATCCGCGGAAGATGAAGGCGTGAAACACCCGTGCACTAATGATGTGGAATAGGGAGACTCTCAATCGGAACCTTCTTCCATCATGGATAGGCACAATAACGCACAACACTTATTTTGTCTTCACCATTTCTCTCCATACTTTACTTACCAACTCTGAGTATACTTACAATCCATCCCCTTCTGATTCTAACCATTTGGCTCAAGAAAAATAAATATAAAATAATGTGCCTGTTTTTTCAGTAGACCGGCAAATCTACTAAAAGCGATCGATACCTGTAGGAATTTCACAAAAAAATGTGAAAACTTTGAAACATGCTTGTAAAACTTCATACTATTGGTCATGTTTTCAGACAACAAGTATGTTCACAAGTTTTACTGTTATATTGCCACATGATTCACAACAACTTTTGCAAACTGAAATAATAATATTATAATAAAACGGTAAGACTTACTATTATTTTCGAGTTTGGTATCAATTCACTAATACTCTATTAGTTGAATCGGTTTATCGGAATATATATATTTGTCAGAATCAGTATATCTTATTTTCACGCCAAGTGACCACAACTAACTTTCAGTCCATCTTTGAATCTGTGATCGACCTATTTCATTGCCTATTCTCGTAGTGCACATCTTTATCTATGAACTCTTGGCTGGAACTTGTGATACAGTACTGACGGGAGAGGAAATTAAACCATTACAGATAAGTATTTCATTTCATCTTTCTTGAACCTTTGCCGAATCGAAATACTTCATCAATTTGGTTATGCCGTCTCATTCGAAGCCGTTTGCATCAGAGTGAAAATGTTGCTCATTTTTTCGTCGTCTTCTCCCTTTCCCACTCATCACTTTTTTTATCAACCCTCGGCCTTCTACTCGGCACGTAGGAAAATTCACTTAGCATGCTGTCACATGAACGCATCTTGACACCAGCACCTTACCTTAGAACCTCACTTATTAGATCATTAGAATAGACTATATAATAGTATCTCAATGCTGTACGTACCATCTGCCGTTACTTGGCGAATAGTGATACTGGTACACCCTGTTGAAATCGATTCGAAAGTTCACATTTTAATTGTATAATTATTCAATATGTTCTTCATTCAAAACGATTTTCTTGATTTCAAAGTTTTAAAGCAGATGTTCAGTTGTAATTTCAGATAACTTTTGTCAGAGCGCTCTTGAGTTAGACCAGTGAATAATGTTTTTTTTATCATCCATTTGGTACGCTTCCGGATGATTGAGCATATTGTAATTCTAATCCTGAAAGTGCGTAGATCTAACGAATACCTACTAAATGCCACCCCTTCATTGCCTTCTATTTTTAATCACGAGAAATGCAAACAAATGTTTTTTGCTATATACTTGAAATAATTAAAACTATACGGAGTGAAATACAATGTGCACATGCATACTGATTATACTATGGGTATTAATTCTATTTGTGATTCTCAAAATATATATTTTATATTTCAATCTTTGAGAAGTGATCTAGAGAAAATGATGTTTTATTGTTCTTTCGAATCTAGCCTGACCTATATGAACCATTCCGAAGTCAAACGTGAACATTGATTACAATTTAGGGAATCATTTAGCGAATAAGGTATAATTACCATCCTATGTACGATGTGCTTCCCAAAAGGCATGTCTGGAAGTTGTTTCAAAAATCCTCAAGGATCATACTTGAAGTCGATCACACACAGTGTGTAAGAAAATGCATAAGATGTCATCTGAGGAACTCAATTTTACTTCACCAGAGATAACTATGTTATAAAGGAAATATCCCTGTGCATTTCTCTTATGAATCTAACTCATTATACCAATTACGATTTGATTCACTACAATAATGCAATTTATTATTTGAAAGAGTGTCATTATAATCCAGTCAAGTAGAGCACATCACAAGCTCAAGTAATTTGATTAAATTCCAATGCTTTGAAATCCTCATTAGATATACATTATTCTCTATATCGTGCGAGCTTGTCTGCTATCTGGACTTGATTGGCTTATGTTAAGTATGTCCTACAATCGTTTCCAGTGCCTCCTGAATGGGTGGTAGAACCGAGGGACGCTAGCGCCATTGCGGGTCACTCGGTGGCTCTTCACTGTCAGGCCGACGGTTTCCCACAACCGAATGTGACGTGGCGGAGAGCGCATGGTAAATGCCACTTACGTTTCTAATCACAGATAATGTAACTGTACAGATGTTAATTGACAGAATAGCTCGTGCTTTTCTTTAGGGCTACAATGATGAGAAAACGACATGTGATTTCATGCTGAATGACACCCGATTATTACAGATTCAATAGAAAAATGAAGGATTTTTCTTATCAATGACTATAATGTGTTGATTTTTTTTTCACATATTTAGACGTAATACAAATATAGGAAATATCAAAACCTGTAACTGAAAATAAGTAGACAGAGAGAGATGATTGAAAAGAATAGTAAAAAGTAAAGTTGCTGTTTGCATGATTTCGATATTTTTGAACGATTCAATATTTTAAGACTTCGATTCAATATTGAATTGCAGTATACGATCTTTGATGAATTCGATATCGAAATAATATTGTATAATAATGATTGGTATCGAATTGAAAAATCGGAGTTAGCCATAAAATAAGTAATATGTCGAATAACCAAGTGACAGAAAAATTAGAGGGTGAATATACCCAACCAAAAAAAAAAAAGTTAATGAAATAAATGGAAGTGCCTTCGCACACGGTTTCTCGGTGCTGTCAGTAATGGTGAATGTGCTGAGTATGTGTTCGTAGGAGAAAGCTAGACGTGCTCGTAATGCGTTCTTTCAACTATCAGAATAAGATTGACATACGAAAACTACCAGATTGTCACTGACTTTCTCCTCTGAATTAGGAATTGACCATCTTAAGAGTCAAATAAAATGTATATTATTGTAAAATGGGTGGAAAATAAATTCAAACTGATTCCGTATTACATGATCGAGAACCATGAATTCCAATCTCGCATTTTTCCCCATTCGATATTTTCGATTCGATATTTTCGATTCGATATTTTTTATTTGATTCGATATCGAGTGAAAATGAAAATGTCGATACACTTCGATCGATATTCGATATTGAAGTTTCGATATTATTTGCAAATTCTCATTTCGAAAGGCAACCATAGTAAAAAAATTTAATATGATGGTAAAATATTTTTATAATGTGACTTGGAAAGAAGAATTCATTGAGTAGAAGGTTTTAGAAATTTGGGTTTTAGAAAATCACAATTTCTTTTTGGAAAGGATGCAGTCGTGGACTGTTAAGAGTAGTTGGATACTCCGACTTCTTCTCCTCCTTGCAATCAAAAAAGAAAACGAACAAGCAGTCACCATTTTATTTGATTATATCAAGAATCTAAAATATTCAAGAGACAACATTTCAAACTTTGTGGTCAAATTGAAGTCATGAAAAGTGCCTTCATATTACGTAATTGCAAGCTGTGCAAATTTGCAGAAAGCTACGTTCAATTTGGCCGCTATTGCAATGTCCAACGGAGTTTTTCTGAGAGATTGAATGAATAAATACATATTTAGGCCTTTACATACAATTTCTTCAACTACCATTTTGAACTCCAGGTCTTGTACATTTTCATTTAAGCTATCTTATTTTGTCTTGACAATCTTTTTTATTTTATCTGAAAATTTCACGATTTTATTCATAAATTGTGGGTTAAGTCAAAACAAGACCATGAAAAAACAGTGCCTTCGAACATTGCAATAGCGGAGAAATCAAATTGAAGCTATCCTTTACGTCTGCCATGTCTTAAACCATCCATTTTCACTCGTTTTTCTAACAAAGTGAAGTGCTATTCACAGGATTACGATACTGATCAGATACTAATTAGAGTAACTGATACTTCGAAATTATATACTTCAAAGCAGGCCTACTAATAACATATAAATGGAAAGTTAATGGAATGAGCTAAAACAATAAACAACCAATCAAATTATATCAAGTCGATGTATGAACACTATTAAAGAAATTAATTTTAAATATCTTGAATGAAGTAATTTTATATCGGAATATCAACACATAGCATGAAATAAAAATACATTTTCAATATAGCCCCACGAAGCGGCTAGAGTAGCTTGTCTCGGGGACTATACAACACATAACTAAAAAGAATAAGAAAAACGTATGTGTATTTAGATCAACAAAAATACAAAATAACAAAGTGAAATAAAAAATTTTCACTTACTAACGCCAGATAGAAAATTCAGAGAATACAAACAGGAGATATCTGTACACATACTAATTTAAATATCCACTTGAACAAAATTAATCATCACATATCCTGAAAACCAACCCATGTTTTTACTTACGACTCATCATCCGATGGGAAGTTTTTCGAATAATTAGGATAATAATACCTAATAATTTTCAGTATTTCAATATTCTCATATTTATTGAAGTTAGATTTAGAAATTGTTATAAGTAACGTATAACTCATTAAGCCTTATTATTGTTTTTTCATCATTAAAATAGTACATTGTATTTGTATACCTGACTGCTATCCTGTAAAATGAAGTGTCGGGATCTAAGATAGGTTGCGGTGTATATTATATATCGACACATATGAAACAAATTGTAGGACCTGATTTATAATTTTTTAGTTAGCAGTCGAGAAATGAGATCTCGTCAAAATATAAGGTTACACTAATTTTTAAATGGATACAAAATTCGACATTCATTAAAAACAAAGAATAGAGAGAGAATGTATACCGCTTGATTGTATTTGACTGCTACTTTCTACAATACTTCTTTCATCGAAAATTAATTACGATTTCTGTCTGTATTGACAGGTAAACAAGCCAGTCAGTTCGACGACGTAGAACCGTCGCTCGTGAACGGCACATTACTATTGGCAAATGTTATTGAGAAGAACGAAGGCTACTACCTGTGTGAAGCGAACAATGGTATTGGTGCTGGCCTCAGTGCCGTCATCTTCCTCACTGTCAATGGTAAGCGAGACTCATAAGCTTCGTTGAAATTTATTTTCTCCTATCACAGTACAGAGGACAAAGCATTATTCACAATCATATTTTTCATGCTCAAAAAGGTAATATATATATATATATATATATATATATATATATATATATATATATATATATATTGGGTTTCTCGCCCTACTAGCCGCCAGAGGCAGAAATTTGTTTGAGCCCTTTTATTGTCTTTTGACCATCCTAGAAGCATATTTAACATAAGTTCGCATGTATTCTGACAGAAGTAAGTGAATTGTGAGGGTGTCAATGTATATAGAGATGGAGGGGGGACAGGTACGTTAGTGGGGGGTAATTTTCCCCATCCCATTTTTCCTTCCTACGCGCGCGCCTGAGAGCGGTTATGCGTTCGAGACTAACTCAATTGTTCGCGTACTCAATCATTCGCCCGAGTTTAGTATGTGCATCTTATAAACGTTAGGTATTAACAGAAATCTAGCGTTTTTCTTCAAAAACAGAGTGAAACAAATATCAAATTGATATTCTCAAAACAACGGTCGTGAGAGCTCACGGCGTGAAAACATGCATTTGTAGGTTTCTATGCTAGAGCGAGTAGGAAATAGAAAGCTGAAATCAGGACCAACTAATATATTGCATCTCTTTGTGAATCAGGCATTCGCGTGGTGAATTGAGCATCGAGTTCAAGCGTCAAGTACTTGTACTTTATAAAAATGGTTATTGTTAATAGTGATATAGGTATATACCTGATTTTCTCATTATAACCTGATGGAACACAAATAAATCCGATATTTTAATAACCATAATGTATTGAGAGATCGTGCCTGGAAAGTTCAAAAGTGCATGGAAAACGATTTAGCGATCAGTTTTTGGCGCTAACTTTTGAACGGTATCAGATATCAAAATTCTGATAATAGAAAAACACAGATAATACTAATATCTTCAAACTGATATTTTTATACTTAGACTTCAAGGATTAGGCTTCAATCCTGTTCCGGCATCTAATTAGGTAACTGACCACCGTTTCCGTGGTCGACCTAAAGGTACGTTCATAGAGCCACGGCAACACGAATTTGCCGTGCCGTCAAAATGAATGAGCCAATCACAGACTTGCCGGGCTTGTCGTTCACTGTGGCCTTGAAAGTTGAATGAAGTTGAACATTTTGCCGGACGACAGACTTGCCGTGATGACGTAGACGACATCACGGCCACGTTTATACTCGAACTGTGTGTTCTGCGTACGAACTATCGACTGTCAAACTCGATCACTATCGACGTTGCCATGGTTATCGCATCGATTCGATATATAATTGCCTTGAGTCGGCGATAGTTTGCCGTGATAGTATGAACGGTACAAATCATTTGACGTCCAACGGCGCCCGACAAGATTGCCGGCCGGCAAAAATGCCGTGGCTCTATGAACCTACCTCAAGTCTTCTCCGTCCCTTTGGCTGGTAAAGGAGAACTTGCCGTGGAATTCTTTCAGAAGACATACGGCCTAGATGATCTATCCATTTTCTCAGATACTTCATGATAGTGTCAAACTTGCAGCTCCTAGAGTATATTCTCATTTCTAACGCAATCCAACCTTGTACATCCTTTGACCAAACATGAAAAATTAATTTCCGCAGCTTGGATATGACTTCTATCCTTGGTTTTATGAATCCAAAATTCACTTACATAGAGATAGTAGAGCTGGTACTGCCATAACCGTGTAGGCCTACAGTGTAATCTGAGTGTCTTTTCTAGTCTTGTTTTTTCAAAGTTCTCCGGATGGTAGGCCTACCATTTACAGCGTGGACCTTGTGCAACTTTTTACTTAGGTCTATGTCGTTGTCGAAAGTGTACGTTATGTCGCAACCCAAATAACTGAAGTGCGATACCTGTTCCAATTACTTGTTTCCACAACTGTTTTTGACCGGACTAGACCCTTTCCTCTGAGCCATGACTTTTTACTTTTGCAGTGACAATTTCAGATCATATTATGTTTGGCATATTTGAACTAACTTGAATACAGATTCCTGCAGTCCATTTTCATCCTTGTACATTATGATAAGATCATCACCATACAGCAATGAATTAATTGAATGCCCTTGAATCTGCCCTTAATTCACACAATATTTATGAAAGTATATTCACCTCAAGTAAAATTACAACTACATCAGCTACATTGATAAACACTATATTGACTGATA
>OZ023327.1:25724879-25732657 GCA_964007535.1 Brachyptera risi
TTGAGAATAATGTCCATCTTTTATATCCAAGATGGTTAACAAATGCTGGATTCTTATTACTACCGTTCTTTAGAATTTAGAAAGAACTGCTGAATTATTATAATACTAATAAAATAATAATAATCCTTTTATTCTGTAAAACCTAATACATGGTATAGCATATGTTATAGAATATATAAGTTTGAAGAATAAAATCATACAGCTTTGTCATTTAATAATAATAATACATCAATAATAATATAGAATACACCACGTTGGTCAATTCATATGGCAGTAATGATAAGTCAGAGGGAGTAATCGCATGCCAGTATATTTGTACTGATCAGTAATAAAATGCCTAGCTGATAATGGTACAGTAATCATCAGCCAGTGTTTTATCACGGGGGTACACCTAATCTAGCAGTAAAATATACTGTTACACTGGTAGGCCTACTCTCTCATTCATCAGTTGTCATCTCATAATGCGCATACATAAAATTGAATACACCTCTTTTCAATTAAATACAAATTTATATACAGTATGATAATATATTTTTTCTATTTCAATGGGCTGGTAAAAATGTGTTGCTCCTTAAATATTTGGCGCCCAGGCCTCGTGAGCCTGTGCCTTAATACGGCCCTGTGCCTCAATACGGCCCTGATTCTTAATAGTCACAATGTATCAACCTTTATTTCGGTACATCCACAGTTAAGCCACCTTTGGTGGTTTTGTGGGAACTGTGAAGACTTTATTTTGTTGTGTATTATTTTGTATACATTTGTATTATGTTATTTTGTAATTTTGTTTTATAATACCAATAAAATGAACTTGAACTTGAACTTGATACTGTAAACGTCTTACGGTTCTCCAACCGTCGCATTGAAACAACATGTATCTTCATCATTGGAGTATTTGTTCTTCCGTTTTTCTATCTCCTAATAAGCTGAGGATGTCTGTCTATTACTTGTTATACGTCGTAGAGGACTCTGTGTGATTCTTGACGAATCACGAGTAATAGACAGACAATCTCATCTAATTAGGACAAGAATAATTAGTGAATCAATTCAGATAGAAAACCAAAACAATTTCAACGGTGACAATAGATATGTGTTAGGCGACGGTAGGAGAACTGTACTAAAAAGTTTGCAGCATAAACCAAAATATCAACTTATCGAATTAATAATAGTATAAAGCCAGAAAATATTACCAACAACATCCAGACAAAAAGTCGGCACAATCTAAGAATGCCTGAAAAAGTAGGTGGAGGTGCCGGGTTCAATGTCCAGAGTCCAAAAAACTAAACCATTTTTTTCTATCTTCTTTGATGCATTTAGGCTATCTAGTTTGCAGTTACCACATAGGCTATATGTATATATTTATTCATATATATTATATAATTATATCAAAATCTCCATATAAAATCGTTGTTTCCCAGTTATGACTGAGGATGAATAATTAATAAGACTGTTTATGTCAAGACCGTTTTGTCACCAAATACAAAATATGATCATGTATGGACTTTTTGAAATTTTTATAAAATAAATCATCAAACTACAATACAAAAAATTGAAATAAATAATGTCATTCCAGATACCATTTGAGAGAGAGTTTTAATGATTCGTCGGCAATGTCACAACTCACGATTCGACTTGTATCTGCTGAGGACACGGGGAAGTACGTCTGTATTGCCTCTAACCCTTTTGGCAAGGACGAGACAGTTGTGCAACTGGTAGTTCAAGGTACGTAAGGCCCGTATCACATCTGTACAGAACCCGACTTTGCAAACCGTGAATGTATACCAAGCATCGCGACATGAGCAGAAGTGATACGAGATCATCCGCAGCTCGAGATAGAAATTTGGAAATAATTCTATTTCTAACGGACTGCAAACTCCGGTTGAGCCATCACATGACCGTACCAGCCAATTGGAAGGCAGACTTCCAATTATGATTATTATTGGACGTATGTATTAAAGCTTCATGTATAATAATCAACGTGAATACAATTTAATATCAGAATAAAATAATATGTGAATATTTACTTTTTCGAGTAAACAGTTTCAATATTAGTCTTAACCTGGCCGTGTCTGTCAGCTGTGTGATCACAGCCTGCTCAAAATATGTTGTTCTGGCTGAAGATTTGTTGCTATCAACCAAGCAACTTACAATACAAACATTGGCAAATTTTCCTTCACTGGAACCACCACTTCAGAATCAAACCCAATGAGGGTTTTTTTTTTTTTTTTTATTGATTCCAAATAAAAGCGTTACAACAATAAAGGGTACTCTTGTGAGGTCCCACGAAACCCTCATGGGGTTTATCTGTGGAGATATATAATAACAATTCACTTAAATATAATGCAATGAAAAATAAAATACCTTCCTGATAATAAAATATAATAACAATACAATGAAGCACATTGACGAGAACGTGTAAGAATGAACAAAATAGGATTAACCAACAAAATTATATTCCAATTGCAGTTGTAGTGAGTAGAGAAGAGTAGAGAAAAATGCAATCAACATAGGAAGAGAGAACTCGAGGAAGTGAATAAAATACCCTATCATACAATAATACATAGTAGAAATAAACAATTCATATGACACATTCACGAGTTTGAAAGTATAAAGACAAATATAAGCCGGTTGAATTAGGTCAAATAGTAACAAGAAATGAGAGAAACTTATTTTGATAATAATGATGAAGATAGATTAATATAATATACAATTATCAGATTATTTTAAATTGATAATTCAATCAATGAAGCCATTTACATATAATAATAAAAGAGCAACTTGCCAAGTCAAAAGAAAATCAGTATAACAAAATAAACCTAAATAAACCTTATATTGAACATTTGAAGTTGAGATATTGCTCATACCATAATCGAAAGTAACCATTTTTTGGCACATGCTTTTAGCTCGTTATAATTGTTGACATTTTTCAAATTAATGGGAAGTTGATTGAGGTTGAATGGGACTATGTATTCCAATCTTCTCTTACCATACTTGTTAATCCAAGAAGGAATCTGAAATGGATCGATTAAGGCTAATCTTGTGTTAACAGGGTGAACATTCATTATTTGATAATCCTCTTTGAAATAATATAAAAGAATCAGTCTATAAGTATACAATTTGGTGATCGGAAGTACATTGCAGTGAAAATAATATCTATTCAAGTTGAAGTCTAGGTTTTGTTTAACATGATGAGGTAACATTGACTTGATAATTCTATCTTGAAATCTTAGAATACTATCCAGATGATAATGAGAGGCATTCCCCCAAGCCAACAGACCATACAGCAATAGGGGTGGTCCTAACGCATTATAAACAGTTCTTAATAATTGAAATCGTAAAATACTCAATTATTAAGAACTGTTCATAATGCATCAGGACATCCCTATTGCTGTATGGTCTGTTGGCTTAATAATAATAATATTTTTTTTTTTTTTTATTGCACAATAGAACAAAGAACATACATATAAAAATAAAATTAAACTCTTTTCCACAAAGCGTAGGAAGGCTTATCTGTGGGTTAAAAATAACAAGAAATATATAATATATGTAAAGTTCAGACCAAGATGTAAGAAAGGAATACGTTTAGTGCCAAAAAGTAGGGTGTTTAGATATGAAGTGATACTAAGAGAATAATTTAGAATATAGAAAAGCATATTCAAGGTCAGAACAAAACTTAACGAAAATAATTACACGTCTAAAACCAAAATTAAATAGATGACAATTTGAAAATAAACTCCAATCTAAAGATGTATTCGTAAATTGAACTGAACTGAGCATAAACAATATATTGACGAGGTGGAAAAAAAGTATCCTGATTAATTGAAACTAAAATGAAGGGAAAAAACGAATGAAAACATTCCCAAATAAGAGTGAACCTAGAAACAGGTCTTATAGCTCTCCAATAATTAGAATGGTAGAACAAAAATACAATCAATATCAAATTAATAACTCACCACAAACGAGACAAATGGGAAAACAAAATTATTATATGAATACAAAACAAGATGATTGGACTTGGAGTAAATCCAACAGATGAACTTAGATTCCAATTAGGGGCCCTACTTTTTGGTAATGAGCTGAGTAGTCGACTGATGTCTGACTATCTTCAATATCTCAATTACTATTTGCATAACTACCCCACCAACATCTAGGTTATTTGATGGTACAAATGAGCGGTGATGGATAAATGATCTTATGAATCTTATGGATAAATGAACCTATATCTTATGCGGGACTCGAACCTTTGCCCAACTTGACTTCAGTTTCCAACACTGAGAGTTTGATGACTGAGCATCCAGGGCAGCAACCTCAATATCCCGTGTAGTGAATTTTTTATTGATTAGATATAAGTAGAGATGCAAAAATTTAGCATCAATGAAATGTACTATCTGATCTAAATATTTCACAAGGATATATATTTTTGGTTTTTTATTCTGTACCATGATACTGTATTTTGATTCATTTAGCATTATATTTCTATTTCACTAATTATTAGAGCATTTAGCTACATTAAGGTATTCTATAAAAAAATGCACGGTTTTGAAAACAATGAGCTGTATGTATTGTATGAAAAATTGTTTTTGAAAATTGTGTTCAAATATGAAATTGACTAGAGAAACTGAAGGTTGAGTTGGAAAAAATCGTTGTCTCTTTTCGCGAATGAGTGTAAACAGTAAGTGTTATTCGGATAACTTCCTGCCCAAGACTAAAATGTCCGAAAAAATATGGAATTTCTGTGGATAATCCCGTAGTTGTTGATCTAGAATTTGCAGATCCTGTTTTTCAGTAGTTTGCTACAAAATGCTACATTTCACATAAAAATAGACCATCAAAACTGAATGTGAAAGCTATATTCCTACAACTCCAGATACAAGTTATTTGAAGAAATGTAAAAAAGACAGTAAACAATCTATCTTCGTGCATCAAACAGCTAATGTTTGGATGTTTGGTTTGTTTCAGATGTGCCTGATGCTCCAACAGACGTTCGAGTGGTCGAATGCTCAAGTCGTGAAGTAAAAGTATCGTGGAGTGAACCATCCAATGGCAAAAGTCCCATACTATACTACTCTGTCACGTACACACAGGAACCTGGTTTGTATTAATTATTAATCTCCTCAATAGTCAATTCATTCATATTTTTCTTCATATATTTTTTTTTTTAATAACATCGAAACTTGACACAAAATCATTGTTCCCCAATTAAGGCGATGGATGAAAGATGGAATTGGATCCATATTATAATATTCATATTCGTTTAATATTTATTCCAGTCATTCATATTTTTTCATATTGCAAACTGATCATTATCATCGAGTTGAAACTGTATAATGTCCCACTTCTCAGGTCATTTTATATTGTAATTTGCATTTATGTTCTACATTATCAATTGTTCATTTCATTAGTTATTTCTTATAGGTAAGGTTAGGTGAAATAACGGTCAGTTGACTGAACGTCGCTCATTTTTGTTGCTCTGACGTTGTTATACATGATGAATATTGACTTTCTATTCTATAGTATTCACTTGATTCTTTCATTTATTTATTTGTTCTTTACAAAATACATTGTTAGAACAGTTTTAGCAACAACCACAGTAGTACTCACAATAGTAGAGATTATCACATAATTTACTCAAAAGATAACTACATTCCTAAGAATTCTTCAACATTATAAAATGCATTTTCTATCAGGAAACTCTTCAACTGCGATTTAAATTGTGGAATACTGTTCTGCTTCTTTATCTTATTTGAATTAATCTTGTAATGTGAATTAGGCAAACTTCATTGAAGTTCCAGAATCTCTTACTGCTCACTTACCTTTACGCTTTTTATCAATTATTTTTACTAGGAAAGTGCACTGAAATAAGCACTGCAAATGTGCATTCTGTGTTCGTTGTGTAATGAGTGGGATATTCATTTGAATAACATAGAAATCTATATACCTTGTTAGGCCTACTGCTTTCCTGATTTTCAAAAGACCTGACCAAGATGCATTGAAAGCTGCATTTGCCCATTGAAGATGGTGTCCCAACTTCATATCCCTCCCATGTTAAAAATATGTTCCGATTCACGATTCACGTTTGAAGTACTATTGACCGTGCGTAGATAAGTAGTGATAAAAGGAACTAACATTACGTTCAAGGCCAGCTCGCTGGCATCAAGTTTGCCAGCCTATCAGCCGTTTCTACAAAAACACACCAGATAGAGCAGCGATCCATATTACACAAAATTATCCTCGTTGAAAGGTACGTGTTTTGAAGATAAGTGAAGGCACCATCTCCCGGCCGCAAACAAACCCTCAATGCATCTCCGACCTGACAAACATGTCCTCTTTGTTGTCACTTCAAAACATCAAAATAAAATCTGATGAGAATAATTATAATTTTTGTTTTTTGTCATGTGGGTATTTTCTAAATTTCCATCATAATACTGTATGTTTAAATCTACCTTATCACCCAAAGGATACAGTTTTATGATGGAAAATGAGAAATGTCTAAAAAAAAATTCATGTGGACCTGTTTTGCCTTGCAATCTGTGAAGCGCACAATGCGATCTGTGGAGCGCACAATGCGACATGTGGAGCACATGCAAAATAAAATGAACAATGAGACCATATGTGAACCAATTGGATGACTTAGCTATTGCTGTTGTCAATCATTACATAACTGTAAATTTTTAAGAATTTTGAAATTTTAATAAGAGTATACCTACTCCAGAAACAAATAGAGTACTGAATTGTACAAAAAAATCAATTTGCTGTTCTTGTTTTCAAGATATAATGGAATGAAGTGTGATAAATTTCTCACCTTTTAACGTTCAAAATACTGAAAGCCTGAATCATCAGCATGTTTTCCTCTTCAAGTTCCAAAATGAACTATCGTAGTAAGCTTTTCACACAAACATTGCTTTTGTATCAATATACATTTTTTCTAGTTTCAAAAATAGGACAGCCTGTTTTTGTTTTTCAGTAAACCCCACTTTTACAGTGAAAAATCCTAAATTGTGTCTATCAATTACAAAACTAGGGTACAATCTTGGTAAAATCTTAGAATCTTGGGGTAAAATCTTGGGGTTTTGAAATTTAAAAAAAGAAATTAAAAAGTTCCTGCCAGTGTGATTTTTACAGATAATAGTGATTATATAACTAGAAAAGTACAAGATATTCAATTAACAAACGAATCATGAGGTGCAGATAATATTTGAGAAAAATGCTGATGAGTCAAATTTTAAAATAATTTAGGTGAAAAGATTACTTGTATGTAACAGTAACACCCAATATTTTTGCCATCGATTTCCTCCTCACCGCGTACCGTTACATACAAATAACATGTAACATATCGTGAATGTTAATTATGGATCGACTGTATTCTAAAATACACTTCTCTGAATGGTATGAAGCAGTTTCACTACCATATATTTATCCAGAAAATCACTGTGATTGTTTATTTGTTACTTATACTGATAATGTTATCCTGTGGGTAGGTTCCCCCTTAATTTTAATCTGTGTGTTTCAGACACGCGACCTGATCCCCAAGATTCCGGTGACCCACGCTCATGGATTAAACTCAGCAATCTCCAACCTGCCACAACATACTACATACACGTAGTGGCTGTGAATCAACTGGGACCGGGACCATCCAGCAATGGGATAACAGTGACAACCGAACCTGAAATACCCTCAGGACCACCTCTAGACGTAACAGTCATTCCTGTTGGACCACACGAACTGGAAGTCACTTGGGATCTGCCTAGTGTGGGCAACAGGAATGGGGCTATATTGGGATA
>OZ023327.1:25732857-25802857 GCA_964007535.1 Brachyptera risi
GATAGGAGCACTTTCGTTTCGGCATTGTAAAACAAAACCCAACACACAAGTGAACTGTTGCTCTCCAAGAGCCAGACTAATTAATAATGCACAATACCACGTGTAAACAGTAGGCAGGTAGTCACAATATATCGGAAGGGAGGGGGTGGGGAATTATTAATGTAGCCTGCCGAGCGCGCGGTAAATTTTCAAAGAGAACGGCACTTGCACTCAAAGAAACAAATTCTTCATGGCATTGTAAATACTTAAATTACATTTATTGTCGCCAAAAATAGAACAATTTTACTCTTGCGACGAAACCGGGACATTTAGGTGTCCCGAAATCTTCTTTCGGGACACGGGGACAAGAGGTAGAAAACCGGGACAATCCCGGTTTTCCGGGACGGATGGTCACCCTACGAAGGAGTAATACCTCGGTAGCTTAGTGGTGGAGCACCTGCCCGGCAAGCAGAAGGTCCCGGGCTTGAATCCCGGTCGAGGCGTATCTTTTTCGACATAACTATAAAATCCCAAATATCTCGATATTGGATCGAATCCAAGAAGTTTAATCATCACATATATATGTATATATATATATATATATATATATATATATATATATATATATATATATATATATATATTATATATATATATATATATATATATATATATATATATATATATATATATATATATATATATATATATATATATATATATATATATATATATATATATATATATATATATATATATATATATATATATATATATATATATATATATATATATATATTATATATATATATATATATATATATATATATATATATATATATATATATATATATATATATATATATATATATATATATATATATATATATATATATATATATATATATATATATATATATATATATATATATATATATATATATATATATATATATATATATATATATATATATATATATATATATATATATATATATATATATATATATATATATATATATATATATATATATATATATATATATATATATATATATATATATATATATATATATATATATATATATATATATATATATATATATATATATATATATATATATATATATATATATATATATATATATATATATATATATATATATATATATATATATATATATATATATATATATATATATATATATATATATATATATATATATATAGGCTATATAGCCATATATACCCATATAGCCATATATAGCCATATATGGCTATAGGCTATATATATATATATATATATATATATATAGGCCTATATATATTTTTTCTCTTCATTTTTTTCATTTTTTTTATCATTCACACATATTCATATTATACTCACTTTTACAATGATAACAAAGACAATGCATTCGATTGAAATAATTTTATACATTCATAGAGGTTTTATGATTGTAGCACCAAATGAAAAAATAACCAAATACCATAAAAAAATTAAAATAATGATAGCAATTCATTGATTGAATTAAAACTCTTTTCCACAAAGCCTGGCAAAGCTTATCTTTGGGTTGAAAATAAAACAGAATAGATATCATAATTATGTAACTTTTAGTATGATGTGAGGAAGGAATGCCATCAGTGCAAAAAGTATGGTGTTTAGATTTCAAGTGATACTAACAGAATAAATCATTAAACATTCAAGGTCAAAGCAGAACAAAACAGAAATAATCAGTTGTCTATCACATGGTATGATCAAGAACAAATTGAAAATAAAAGATGTGAGTACATCTGTAAATAAATGCCTCAAAACTGTACAATATCAAGTTAGATTATGAGCCAAGTCTCATCAAAATTTTTGCTTCTGTTTGAAGTGTGGGGTGCGAACAAAAAAAAACATTCTTGTTCAAACAGGTACGGTAGAATTACATGTTCGATCACGCTAATTCAATTATTTTTTCTGAAACTACGAATTTATTCTTAAGAACACTATGAGGACGTCGTTATAGAGGGTCCAAGGGAGAGCGCGCGCCCCACCAATCGTCATTTCCCCCCCCCCCAATAATTTATCTCCTTTTTAAAAAAAAATTAATGTTGACCTACGAATAAACACACAATAAAATATTATTACTTATTATTATGAATTGTATCAGTATAAACTCTACTACTTTACACTTCCTTTTTTTTTCGATAATGATTCAATTATCAGATTTCAAAACTGCTCGTGAATCGCAAAAATCACTTGAAAAATGACCATATTCCAGAAAAATCACTGTTGGGAATTTTGTCAGGAGAAATCGTGAAAATATCTTCAAAAATGTCCACAATGATTGAACTATTAAAAATAACTTTGGTGATGTCCTAAGTGATTCAATCAGGCTCACGGTAATATGACCGACTCAATAACGTCGACGACCAAAAGGCCGCGGCAATAATACCGCGAGAGACATAACATCGCAGGTACATAATATCGCGGAAACCAAATGATCGCAGACAAAATGACCGCGGTCAAAATGATCGCAGACAAAAGATCGTGGCGACCATATGATCGCGGGCAATAAGATCGCGGCGACCATATGATCGCGGACGAAAAGATCGCGGGCAAAAAGACCGTAGCCAAAAAGATCGCGGCAACCATGCACATGATCGGACGAAAAGATCGCAGGCAAAAAGATCGTGGCAACCATATGATCGCAGACGAAAAGACCACGGCGACCAAATGATTGTGGGCAAGAAGACCGCGAGCACAAAGACCGCCGTGACAACATGATCGTGGACGAAAAGATCGCAAGCAAAAAGATCGCGGCGACTATATTATAGCGGACAAAAAGACCGCGGCGACCATTTGATCAAGGCAAAAAGACCACGGCGATTAAATGATTGCGGGCAAAGAGATTGCGGCGACTATATGATCGCGGACAAAAAGGCCGCGGCAACCATATAATCACAGACAAATGATCGCGATCTTATGGTCGCCGCGATATTTTTGGCTGCGATCATATGGTCGCCGCGATCTTTTTGTCCGCGATCTTTTTGTCCACGATCATATTGGTCGCCGTGATCTTTTTGCCCGCAATCTTTTTGTCCACGATCATTTGGTCGCCGTGGTCTTTTTGTCCGCAATCATTTGGTCGTCGTGATCTTTTGGTCGCCTTGATCTTTTGGTCGCCGTGATCTTTTGGTCGCCGTGATCTTTTGGTCGCCGTGATCTTTTGGTCGCCGTGATCTTTTGGTCGCCGTGATCTTTTGGTCGCCGTGATCTTTATGTCTGCGATCACATGGTCGCCGCGATGTTTTTGTCCGCGATCAAATAGTCGGCGCGATCATTTGTCCACGATCTTATTACCTCCACGATCTTTTCACCCGCGCTCATTTGGCTCGTGATATTTTTGTCTTCGCGACCTTATGTACGCGCGATCATTTTACCCCACTCGGTCTTATTGCCGCGAGATTATTGCCCGCCGTCTTATGTCCTCTGTCTTTTTGCCGCAATCTTTCTGCCAGCTACCATTCAATCATTGGACTCCAATACTGCTTGTAAATATCAAAAATCACTTGAAAAATGACATGGGCCCATTTCGAAAAATTCCCTGCGGGGCTTTCCTGGGAGAAATCGCAAAAGTATAACTTAGAAAATGTCCATGATGATTCAATTATAAGACTCCAAAACCATTTGTGAATCTCAAAAAACACTTGAAAAAATTTCCATATTTAAAAAAATTACCTGCAGGGCTCTGCTGGGGGACATCCGCCCCCCAGACCCCCTTTTCACGCGCGGCAGGTGTCCAACTGTGGGCGGTCATTTCATTTATGTAAACTGTGCACCCCCCCAATACACAAATTTCCTGGAAAAAAAATTAACAGAGATTTCATTTTTTTCGTGAAATCAGCTTTAACGAGAAACAAAATTACTCTAGAAAACCCCTTGAACAACTCATACTAAAAATATTTGTGGTGCTTTGAAGAGTCTCCCCCCCCCCCCCCCTCCCCACCGTGGCCTCATGGTCAGGAATTGTCTTACCCCCCATCTTTCAAAACGTTCCGACGCCCCTGAATATATATACTGGTATGTATCAAATGTTTGTTTTGCTATCAATATCTTAAAGAAATGTAAAAATGATTGCATCTTCTTACAGAACCTGCTGGGTGCGGGGTAGCAGAACACGAAACAATTGAGAATAACACCGGACCAAAGCCAGACTATTACAGCGTTCTACATAAGAAACCAGACAATCAAAATCTTTCACCAAAATCCAATGCCAATGCTATTGTTGCAGATACGACTCCAGGTAATTTTCGACGAATTTCAATTTGAAATACTGTAGATGGTACGGAAAATAGATGTGACCATTAAAAAAGCAACTCCAACGTAACACTGGAGTTTCTTTCGATATGAAAATTGCAAAAAATATCAAAACTTCAATGTCAAATATTGATTGAAATATATCAACATTTTCAATTTTCAACAACGTTGAATTTTAAAAAAATGTGAGATTCAAAGTCATGCAACTTGATCATGTAGTACTGATTCAGTTTCAGTTTATTTTTCATCAATTTTAAAATAATATGATAATACAGCGGCCTAAAGGCCTATATATGCATCTTTACTAATAAAATCATGGGAGGGAGAATCTGTGTGTTCGTAGCGTGAGTGCGGTACGTGTGTGCATACGTTCGCTCTATAAAATGCCTGGTAGGGCGGGGGTTTCGGGTAAAGTGAACAGGCAGTAGTGCCGGATAGGGGAAAACGAGGAGGAGGAGAAACCGCCGAGCGGGGGGGGAGGTTTCGGCTCGGGTTTTTCTTTGATGCGCAATTGTGCCTAGGGGGGAGGGGGGATGAAGGCACACCATTTAGTTCATAGTCACGGCACGTCATATACGACGGATGCAACCTGCTAGTATATATATATATATATATATATATATATATATATATATATATATATATATATATATATATATATATATATATATATATATATATATATATATATATATATATATATATATATATATATATATATATATATATATATATATATATATATATATATATATATATATATATATATATACATTTATATTCTTTTATATTAATATCAAACCCACGCTCAACTGTGACTTCAGTTTCTAAAGCAGTGCCTTAGCTGACTGAAACAACGATCAGTGTTGAATTCCCACCGAGGAACACACTTTTTTTCTTTATTCTTGAATGCTTTTGTTTTTTCATTTGCTCCTTGTTCTTGTATTTATTTTAATATTGGTAATTTTTGTTGTGATTTTTTTATATAATTTCATATTTTTGTAATAATGTATCAACTAAACAAGTTTCATCTGCAGCAAAAAAAGTATGGTGACAGACAATGCAGTCCTGGTGTCAGAGTTTATTGTTTTCAATTTAGAATAGTCCAGAGATTATTATTCACAATCGAGACGAGACCGCCTCAAGTCTTGAAACCTGCAAGAGATGCCGCTCTAACTTATCTTACTAACTCATCTTTAGAGCTACAGTAATAATTGAAAAACAATAATAATTTATTGTATATCAAAATCTTGATGTTGCTTGAAATATAATAATAACAATAATAATAATAATAATAATAATAATATACAAAATTATACTTGACCCTTAAGATTAATTCCTTTCTCACATGAGAAAATAATTGACAATCTTATAGTCACCTTACAACGATCGTATATTGGTACTCATAAGTACAGCTACAGTCACAGTCGAGCTCTTTTATCTACGTACACATACACTCAGCATACACCATAGTGACACCAACAAGGAACTGTGTGCGTATTATTTATTTAATTCATTTGTTTTTTTTTGTCACTTAGTCATTTGATTTATTTCTCATTTCAGCTATTTACGAATTTTTATTTGATATTGATCATCGTTTTGGTAACTTATTAATAGAGTTCGGAAAATTCAAATTCAATATCAAATCGAAGTCCTAAAATACCTGATTGATCGAAAATATTGATATCGAACAGCAACCCTAGTCACAGTTGAATATATACAGAGTACAGACAATAAGAGGCCTACCGGGATCCTTTCTGGCAACTTATTTTCTTTCCACCTAATACAAAGTAAAAGTGAAAGATAAAATATAGAATCAGAAGCAATACCAATACATATAAAAAGTGGGCAGGCTCTAGAACGTTTGCACCATTGTTAGCATAGTTTCAATTTCAGAGATATAGACCTTTTTCATTACTGTATTCAGCCCATCTCATGGATTGCAATACCTATTATTATTTTTAATCGGTATTACAATTTATATTATAACCACCTTCCTTCATAATAATGATTTGACGAGCATTTATAACTACGATAACTACAATTTTCTATTAAAATGCTATTAACCTTGAGTATAAATAGCATGGCAAATTCTTGCAGTGACCAGAAGAAATGGATGCATGTAACTTTATCTCGATTAGTAATTACTGACTTGTTATATTTTTAAGGTGTAAATAAAACTATTGAATATTTGCTTCATTCTATTTCATATAAACATCAGATTACGGGGACGACATTTATCCATACGCAACGTTCCAAGTCCAGAAACCTCTGAATCCTGTGTCCAGTCACCGAGGTTTCCAGACATTCGTCTATCAAGGCTCTGGTCTGATGGGAGTGGATACGTACGCTGCAAGAGAGGTTCGAATCTACTTTCAAAATCCATCTAGTCAATAGTGACCATTCTTTCCAGATTAATAGGGTTTGTTCTTGTTATGAGTGCATGTTCCAGGATAGGTCGGCCAAGACACATTATTATCCCGTTTTTTAATAAATAATAAGATAGGAATTATCTAAAATTTAAAAACTATATTATTATTTATTCAGAAAAAATGCGAGTTCAGACACCCACTTCAGTTTTTCCCTTACCACACTAGTTAACTTTTCACAACCCATCTAAGCCTCTGCTCATATTAATAAAAAGATGCAATGTAAAAACTAAGAGAATTCATCAAATTCACTTTCAAAAGAACCAAATTAACAAAATTCCCTGTGGGGCTACAGTGTGAGAGACCCAACTCCCACACTCCCCAATGGCAGTTGCTCTGCTTCCTTTTAGTTACTACGTAGTACGTACATGATTCAACTGTGCTGAATTTTTGTTTTTGATGAAATGGTCACCGTAATCTAGTCGCTTTGTTATAGTGGAAAAGCAAAGGAAATCATCATATAGTATCATAGGGACAGATTTTGAAGCATTTTGAATAATCTATTGTTTATTGTTTATTGTTGTTTATTGTTGGTTCACGATTTTCATAGGACACAAATACATTGTATAAATCAGGTCAAGATACAAAAATGATAAAACTAAAGATTAAGTAATTTATGTTCAATTTACGAGTTTAAATATTCGTCATTATTATAATGGCATTCCTTCATTAGGTGATGCTTGACTGCTATCCTGAATTGAGTCAACTCTAGTGATTTTATTGCAGCTGGTAGATGATTGTATAATCGTCTGCATGACTGCAAGACGCCGTTTGACGTTAGCTTCAAGCGGCAGAACTCGTGGGCAATGTCAGTTGCATTCCTAGTATTGTAGCAATGGTGACTGTTATCGTTGAAGAGAGGTGCATTAGTCTTGGTGAAAATACAAATAGCTTGAATGTACAGGCATGGAAAGGGAAGAATTTTTTGCTCCTTGAATGCTGATCTACAAGATTCTCTTGAGCTCATTGATAGCATCGAACGTATCACTCGCTTCTGGGATCGGAAGACCTTGATGCTTTGTGAAGCCGAGCCCCAAAAAATTAGACCATATTGTAGCAGACTGCACAATAGCAAAATAAAAAACTTTGACAACTTTATAATGTTTTAGGCGGAAGCAGATGAATACGCGAAAGTTCGCCAACCACTACGTTCCGATACTGAAGACTATGACTCACTTGGCTCAGAATCTGATGGCCAAGGTCATGAGCACGGTCATAGCCAAACATCTAGCTATCCTTCTTCATACCTTCAAAGTAACATACGCCACAGTAAGAAGGGAAAACAGAATAAATAATATTTAGTACAATTTAGATAAGTGGTTCTCAATAAATGGAAGTTTCTTAATGGTACCGTACGCAAGATATTCATCCTGTTCAATAAACGTATGTCACTCTGTATATTATGCTTGACTTGAAAAAACTTGAGAAAACCTTCATTTTTCTTGTTAATATTACATTCTTTTATTAACGAGCGGACAGGCATTCAAGACGAACTCAATCATTCACGTAGTCAATAACATGCCAAGTCGAGTACGTGTATTTTATCACAATTCAGTTTTGACGCAAGCCTAGCTCTTTTCTTTAGTAGAAAATTGAAGCAAAAATAAAATTGACTGTTTTAAAACAGTGGTCATCAGAGTATGTGGCATGAAAACTTGCGTTCCTGGGCTTTAATGCTACGGCGAGCAGGTAAACAACACAACATCAATCGTTCTCATGGCTAAGCATGCGCCGATTTCAGTGTGTGTATTTCATCAAAATTCTTGTTTGTTGCAAACCTAGATTACTTCTTTATCAACAAAATTAAATAATAATCAAATTGATATGATACAAAGTACTGTTGTAAGCGTCACAACATCCAAGCCTACACAAATAGCAAACGCTTGAGACCTCTTAAATAGACAGAGTTACTACGACATGATACGGGACATAGTTTTAACTGTTGTTTATTTGACTATTGAAAGCAGGTCGACTTGTCAGCATGTTGGAATCATCAACATCCAATGAGGTGACGCCGTCGCCAGATAGGAGGCTACAGCCCAAAAAGTGTCGAATAAAGTAAGTCAATTTTACGATTATTTGTTACTATCTAGTACCATTGTCTACCCCATGTCAGTGTCAGAGGCAGCGGAGCCCTAATATTATTAAGAGACCATGATTGATAAAGTTGTCAAGTCATAGAAAATGGTGTGGAGTAGAGCAGTGGGCCATATTGACATGATGTTGAGGAGACTTGGCTAGTAAGTGGATGGAGGAGCACAATTGATTCGTTGACAATTGCAGGTGTTATGTGGGCACTTTTGCAACAATATAAAATATGTTGTGGTAATTACTCATTCTATTTCATTATTTTTAATTTTAATAATATTTTAATAATTATTAATAATTCTCTGAAAGAATTTTTAATTGGAGAAGATATAATAGAACATATAAGGTTATTGGCTTTGAGAGGATCAATTGCCATTCTAAGAAATCATTTATACGGCCAACATCTCATTTAATTTTCTATTCTTACTTTAGTGTTATTTATTTTTGCGTTTGTTCTTTTGTTTCACCAACTCACCTTTATTTTCATTCCATTATATTTTTTTCTCAAATACATTTTTTTATATAACTCTTGATACTCAATTTTTGTATTACGAAAAAAAAATTTAAAATAATGTCTCTTTATTTTTTTAACATTCAATTCTCTTATTTTTTAAAAATAATGCATTGTTTTTATAAATTTTGTTATACTGTGTCCGTGTGGCAACCGTTTGGGCGGCAGTGTTTTTAATAAACTTCTCTCTCTACATATATATTGAGGATGTAATAGTCAAGTCATAAAAGTTTCGTCTCAACTGGCATATGAATCCAAGATCTCCCAATTGCCGGTCGAGTGCTCTACCGTTAAGCTACCGAGACAATACTGGTACGATATGACTACCTATTCTTAGAGTGACAACACTTCATTGAGCTAGCTCTATAGAGGACTTGGATTCTCCCATAGGGCTGTCCATAAATGGTGTCCACAATTTGGGAGGGACACCCACATTTACACTATATATTATTATTTTCTTAAAATTTTTAGGAAAATCAGTTGGCACCACATGATTTGCATGAAATTACATTTCAATACAGAATTTAGCTTACATGGGTGTTTTATTTATCTTCATCAATAGCATATAGTTTTGTAAAAATTGTCTCATTATTCTGTTATCATGTGTGTAACCTTGTACAAGTGAACCTGTATCAACATTTATAAAGAAAATGAATGAAATTTGAATTGTTGTGTAACAAAAGTGGTATCCCATCGTATCCTTTGTTATTTTCAAAGATGTAATTGGCAAACTGGAAAATTTATGCTAGGTACTTTAATGGTTCTGTTAAATTTTTCCCCCAAAAAATACGGAAATAAAACTACCATCTAGCCTGTCCTGAATTTGACCACAAAAATGTATCAAATTTTTTGCTATTCATTTATGTAATTATGTTCGAATAGTCCGTTGCTAATTTAAAATGGAAAAAAAAGTTGAGTATTCTGAGTGAATTTTGGAAAACTAGTTGAAATATGTTAAACCATTACATAACAAAACCAGTAGATAGATAGCATGAAGATGACAATGGATACATTGGTTGAGTAAACCTTCCACTATCAGGTAAACTAATTTCATAAGCATACCTATAATAACCGTTTTGATACAAATGAATAGTTTCTGTTACCTTGATTTACAACAAAAATGTCGTGACTTTCCCTGGTCTTGTATACCAAGCGTATATGGTTGAATTGTTTATTTTCAGTTTAGCCCAAAAGCAATTGTTTTACGAACACATCGATATCATACACGATAAAATATCTCAAGAAGTAATCAAATTATTTCAAGTCCTTTCTATAATCTAAATGAGTATTTTTCAAACACCTATCCCTGATTTGCCTCTAGCCTACTTCACATTTTAAACACCCCCACTTGTATATATTATTATATTATACAAATATCGTTTAAATAAAGACATACAATACAATACAATACAAATTATGTGTGTAACGCAAGATGCATGTTTTGTGACGATTTTCAGTGTCACCTGAAGTATAAACAATCGTAGTGGCTTTCCGAATGAACGTATTGTTATGAAATTGCTTCACATCATGCAGAGGAATACCTTCTGAAATATTGTTGATCTATAATAAACATTCACAATATGTTCACAAATAATCACTCTGATGGGAACTTTTTGCCCTAAGGAGACTGAGGATGCCTTAATGCAATGTACCAATATAGAATTTGTCAAAGTTATCTGTAGTTCGTCATCTGTTAATGATGAAATTAACAATGCAGGAGGGGATTAATAATGTTGGTTCCTTAATTTCAGAAGTCACTCACCAAAGAAGAAGTTATTCTTGAAAAGTGATTCTCGAGAGACCAAAGAGACAGCGTTCACATTTCCAAACCACCAACACAGTAAAATGCGCGACGAATTGAGTGAGGCTGAATGTGATCGGAATTTTCCATTCAGGTCTCCTTTACATTATCGGGTCTAAATCTTAGTCAACATTCATGTAATCTGAACGGAAGTAAAGATTAAGTTGAATATCACCTAAGATGGGCCTGTTTCAAATGACCATAAATAATTTATCTAATGAAAATATATATATATATATATATATATATATATATATATATATATATATATATATATATATATATATATATATGTATATATATATATATATATATATATATATATATATATATATATATATATATATATATATATATATATATATATATATATTATTTTCATTAAAATTATGTGTGTAAACCAATACTCAGTGTTCAATATATTTTCCCAAAGTAACATTGTATTTTCTCCAATGTTAAGAGAATCAGTAACTTTTATGCATTAAATAACAGTACAGTAACCAATACATGTTGCATTCACCATATAAAAAATGTGTAATTATTGTAACCTTCTTGCATTAATATACGAAAATGTCTAAAACAATGAATACTGAATAATCAATGCATGTACATATTATATGAAAATGTCTACAGTAATGAATGGGCCTACTGAATAATCAGTGCATAATTATGCATTTTATGATGGTGATAAAGTGAATTGAAAAGATTTTAATAGCTCATTTTCTTACTTGTTTGAAACGTCTAATATTCTGGAAATGCTGTGACGATTTATAAGTTGGGTGATAAAATGTGTGCCTTTAACCTTTTCAGGCTTGGACAATGATTGATATTTAATTTTGTGAGTGAAGCAATCAAAACATGTGTAACAAACCAATAATGGTGCATTGAGACTTTGGAAATGCAGGTTTCTGAATGTAGCATAATAATATAAACAATATAAAATATAGCTGAAAACAACTTTACATGGTATAATAATGTTCGGTGGAAATATTTGTTGTGAAATATCCAATTTCTCCAACTAAATTGTTGAGTACAGTAACTATATATATAATAGCCACTACATTTTTGTATCTGGCTTTTAACAATCACGTTTTGCAGAAATTGTATAACGTCTACTAGTATATTAAAAATACATTAAAACCTGAATGTACGTACCTACTTATATTAATACATTATAAAATTCCTAAATATAACGTTAAACCTTTCTTATACTCTATAATATATTGTTTATTTTTTCTTGAACATGTACGTTTATCTCTCCTGCGCGTAAAAGTGTATATTTGAAAGGACGAGTAACGAGTTAATGAACAGAAAGAATTGTGCATAATTATATTCTTATTGAATGGTTTGTAGAGTCAGAGGAATAAAAATGTTCGGTATAATAACAACATTTTATATTTCATTATTTTTGCCCCCATTCTGACTTTCTACTAAATTAATGTTTTCCACACCTTAAATCAGCCAGGTAAGCTACTGACATATCGTCATTGTCAACTCTAAAACACACAACTCAAACTAGTACATATATTTTCTGTTCTGAATCTTGATGATAATTGTTTGCCCAACAACCCCACCAGCAGCTAGATTATTTGGGGGTACCAAGGACCAGATGATAGATCAATGTTTCCAAAATAACATGTCATGTTCAGGAATTTAACCCACGCCCACTCAACTTGGCGTGACTGACTGACAGTGCCAGACTGGGCCACCGGCCAATGCCCGGTGGACCGCTCACAAAATGAATATCAAAATGGGCCGCGGTCACTCGCAACTATCTTTCAATGCGATCCTATACTGTTGTTCCACAAACTGATCATAGCCGTGCATTTTAAATATACTTCATTATTTAGAATACAGAATTCTTGTATTTACAAATATCATCGAAATCTATTTTCTAGTTGGTGAATATAATCTTGATAAATTAGGTACACCAGTGAAATAAATTAGGATGCAAATATATTATGAGATGGTCACCCAATTAAAATTGAGCTTTGTATGAATTTGTTGTTTGATGAAATCCGATTCCGAAACATACTCTTTCAATCGTATGAGTTCGTAGTTGGAATGAAACTCACAAGAAATGGCCCAAACTTCAGCTTGTATTCAGGACTATTGCAATAACAGCAATAGGCATTTAAGTGTTGATTTCTACTGAAAATAACGAAATATACATCAGAAATTCACGATTTTCTTGAAAAATTCCCTGCGGGGCCGAACCCGCACGCCCAGTAGGGAATTACAATTTTGACTTCGCTATTCAAGCACATCTCGGAATTTTCCTAATTCGCGGTACCAAAGAATATGAACCAGTGATTGTCCCTGAGCGGAACATGAGACATTGGCTAAAATGACGATTACTTTTCTTTAGGAAAATAACTGAAAAATACGACAAAAAGACAGACTTGAAGCAAGTGAAGGCAGGAGGAAATGGTCAGGATATTGATTAATTAAGTCTCAATTCCGATTAAGAAACAAACCTAATAATTCAGCTGAATGAAAATTCATTCACAGTGGGTTGGCAGTGATCATGCGATTACTGATATCCAAACAGAACATCTAATCTGAGAGAGAGGATTTAGTAGGTTAAATATGGAAGAAATAGCGTCGGTGTTTTCTTCAGTATGAAAATATTTTTAGACCCCTGAGCCTACTAATTGAAAATGGATTCTACTATCAATGCTTTTTTCGCCCTATTTTCAACTATTTATGTGATCTTTGGTGATTCCGAATATTCGAGTAAATTCACCAAGGAGTGTACCAATTTTCTTCGTGCCCAATATTTGGTAATTTGGTAATTGAAAATGTTCAATATGGACATGGATTTCAATATGAAATTTGTATTTTTTCAATATTTGTATTGAATTATTAGTATTTCTACATCAACAATTGTACGTAGCCTATACAACTCAATTATAGTCGAGAATCTACCTATATAATAACAGAAATTATGGGCTTATATACCAATCTTGAGCTAAGATCGCTGGAAACCGAAAATACATAAACATACCTCAATGATACAAACATTATTCACGACCCCTCTCCCCCCCCTTCCCCTCGTGGGCCGCTTTTTTTATTTTAGCCCGGGCCAGTTGTAAGAGCCAGTCTGCCACTGCTGACTGAGCCAGATAAGCAACTATTTCTGTATCTGATAGGAGTATGTGCAGAGCCAATAGGATAGGAGGAAGACAGATTCAAGATCAAGTTATGATCATCATTTGCAACATGTAGGCCTAACAAGGGAAAATCAGGTTTACCTCAAGCTGAGAACCACGGTAAATGTATGTATATACTGTACTTTTCTTTTTTCATTCATCTTAATGCTGCTCAACAAACCCACCAACAGCTAGATTATACAGGGGTACGAATGAACGATTGATGGAAAGATGAAGTGATGATAGGGGAGAGAATGTTTACAAAATCGCATGCCTTACATGCAGGACTCGAGTCCACGCTCAACCTGACTTCAGTTTCTACCGCAGTAAGCGATAGTTGACTAAGCCTTTTTTGTCTGTACATACAGTGTAGCGTGATCAGTCCAATAACTAATCATTATTATATTATTCATTTATATATACCGTACGGTGTATTGGGTTTGATGATACACTCAAATAGCAACTAAGATTTGTTGGGGTCAGTAATTAATTACACGACAATCTAAAAATGACTGGGCCCACATTACTGTATAAAAGTTCATGGTCAATGTTATGACAACGATCGAGACAGATGAATGGAAGTGAGATGATAAAAAATTAAAATGGATTGAAAACACTCTTGAAAAATTACGAAAAGTCTCATAATTGAATGAAAATGATCAGAAATGTTTTTAAAAACTATGAGCTAAGAGAAGAGTTGGAAGACCAAGAGAAAGGTGGCAGTAGGGAGTCAAATTCGGGGTAGTCAACCGAGGAGAAAAATGGGAAGGAGTGGAAGACGAGAGATGGTGGGAGAATAGAGAATGGTGGAGGGAACTTGTAGGAATAGAAGAAGAAACAGAGGATAGGCCTAGCACTAGTGAAGAAAAGGAGGAAGAAGTCGGAACTGGCAGGAACCGATTGATATGAGAAGTCTGCCCTAGAAAAACTGGTGGAAACACCCCCTGGCCCAATTTAATTGGTTATCTGGGTTTGAGATATATATATATGAAAAATGTACAAGCTGAAAGTGATAGTACGTATCTTTCTTCACTATTCACATTCAGTCATTTGTGAATTAAATTAAACATTTAATAATCCAAGTGTGTAGGTATTTACTATTTAGAAAATAATAAGATTAGATCAATGAATAATGAGTAATTTCCAACACGTTCAGTATTATTATTTACTTTATTCTCGTTTATTCGGAAAAACACATTAATAAACATGGGCGGCCACACTGGCCATCACTTTTCAATGGTTGATGACAGGAGTATAACAAGTGAAAGTAAAACATTGCAAATGGCGAGCAAGTTACTCGACGTGAAAAGTGATGCCAAAGAAACAGCCGGCACGTAACATGGTAAAAAGCACTATAGTACATATATTTATTATTTATACAGAATAAGTTCAGCAGTCGACACAAAACAAAATTGTCGATATTTTCATGGCAGACATGGCAGATAAAATACAAAATATTGCTGAATAATGAGAGTGAGTAGCTACACATCAGCTCTACCTAGTCGAAAGAGAGTTCACAAAACACTTATTTCTGTCCTATCCAACAGATCAAGTATTTTATGCAATTAGAATAAACACAAAGCAGCCAATCAAGTCTTTCATTCAATACCTACCCACTAATTCAAAACAATGGAATGACAGGTACTAAATTACTCAAAACCAGACAAATTCATACAAAATTGAATTTAAAAAAGGTTTTCTATTATAATAGGCCTTTATATATAATCCACAACTCACTTTACAATAGTAATAAATCCTTATACACTTTAAACTCTGATATTCCTTCTATACCCTCTGTTTTTGACCAATTTATAACCTGCCTGCTAGCTACCTGTATTAAAATATGAAACCCATTTCTTGCTCACATATATATTAATATTATAAGTATTCATACATATATATTATATATACGTAAAGTACAAAAACTAATGTTAAAATGTTATACAGAAAATACATAATTCAATAGAATACGTAATTATTAATCATATTTACAAGTTACCAGTAGCTTATTTCCAAAAATTGGTGCCCATTTCTGTGCTTCAACTAATAAAATAAGAAAGATTCTGTAGTCAAATCACTGATGTTTTTAAAGTTCAGTGCATTATTCAAAATCAAATAAATACTGAGTATGGAGGAGTGTTGATAACTTCATACTATAAAATAAAATAAAACTTGAACTACAGCTAAGGCAAATGAACAGTCTTAATTATTTAAGGACGGGGGAAAAGCAAACTCACGATTGTTAACGTCTAAACAGTAGTCTCAACTGATGGCGAGAACTTGCTTTCTGCTGTTCACAAATTATTATAATACTAATTGTGATGGATGATATGAAATAAATTCTATCACAAAATAATATTCTTTAATTCAAGTCCTACTTTCCAATAATATAATACTACAGTATTTGGTTATTTTTTAATCTAGCAGTCCAGTCATACCTTCATGATTCATTTGTTCAACATGAAAGTATAATTCCTTCAAACGGAAAGTCTTTGGTGAATTTGATGGCATGATCAAAAGTGACCATTAAGTAAAGAAACAAACAAAAAATTGGCACTAGGGTGTAGTTGTCTTTGACTAGGGCTCCCATTAATCCCATTTTTTGGTGTATCATCCTTGGCGTACCAGTAATACATTGTCCAGACTCGTATTTGAACAGCTTTTTGAAATCGCCATTCTATTTACAGTTATTATACAGTCTATAGAGGGTGAATGCCAACAATTTAAATGTGTTAAGCAGTCAACCTTAAGAGCACATGGGAGTCGATTTAGCGAAAAATCAGTTTTTGGTGATAACTTTCAAACATTATGATTTATGAGATATCATAATTCTGGCAGAGGAGAAACAGATCTCTTTAATACTGTAATGTACCTTCAAAATTAGGTGAAATAAAATTACCAAATTAAGGATTCTAACACTTGCACATGCACAGTGCACAGTGAAACATCATGGGTATGTTTTTTTCAGGGGACCAGTCTAAGAAAAGTCGAAGTGAAAACCTTACTGATGAAACTATTTAACATCGGAAGCATATAGATGGGAACAAAAAAAAAACTTACGAAGGGAGTATTTGTATAAAAGAGAAACTCTCAACGAACAATCTGAATAGGGCAATTTGACACTTATATGGGAGTAGGCCTATAGTGAGACAACAAAAATAGTAGGAGTGGGAAAATGATGGATCCGGGAACAACGGATATAGTTTCTCTGTACTATTGTTAAATCAACTTACATGTGCTCCTAAGCACAATGTTACCTAGGCTATGGTATTGAAGACTACCATAATAGGCCTTTGTAGAAATACTCAACTTTTTTGAAGGCAAATATATAGAGTGCAAATCAGTTCACAAAGATATAATAAATTGAAAAAAAAAATTACAAGTAACAACCGCCTTCCCCATTTGTACCACTGACACCTTGGCGCCAAAGTTTTCATCTCAAGATGGTATATGGGAACCCAATTTTCAACTCTACACAATATATCGGCAGAAGCTTAATGCAATGTTGAATAAAGTAAGGCTCCACAGTTAATGTACTACGTATCTAAGTAATGCTCATTTACGTCAGACATTTCTTAAGTGTAATGAGAAAAGAAATGCAAACTATAAACCCACCACCTTAAAATACCATTGAAAGCTTGTAATATAACAGTGAACTTAAACCTGAGAGAGGATATAATATCACAATTGTACGGTACGCAAAACACTTTTGTGAAAAAAAGTTCAAAGCCTACGTTCCACATTCATTTTCACTACATATTTCGCATTTTTCTTTCCACCTCGGAAAAAAAGCGTCCTTAAAATTACCATCGAGATACTGACAAGAGAGGAATGTTATCGAATATATTGCTGACAGAGAATCAATCTTCGTTATTGAATATATGGCATGAATACAATTCCGAGACGCGGGACTAACTTTTCATAGCCGTGGAAAGAGTTTTAATCACAACACATGTTATAGGATAAGTTCATTCATTAAAATTACTGTCTTTAGACCATTAAGTATTAACAGATGGTTTATAGTGAGTCTTATAATGGGCCCTACACACTGGAGAATGTATACTCCACGATCATATGGTTTAGGTTAAAAGTTAGAATCAATAGAAAATACTGACATATTAATCAAGTTCTGATAAACGATCAACATCTTGCATTCTTGCCATAATTGAAGTTGGGCGTAGCACATCTCATACTACTTAGTTATTAAGAGCTCATGGGAGTCGATTTAGTGAAATGTCATATTTCCAACAAACATCACTCTTTAGGCTCTTTACTGCTGAAAATGTTGGGATCCAATGTTAATAATTTGAATGATACCATTTTTAAGATAATAAATAGATCACTGTTTTGATGGTATTAGACTTTTTATACCTCCTATAGTTCAAACGTTATCACTTTTGAAATGATATTTTGCTGAATCGACTTACATGCATTCCTAATTCGATGTCAATATTGCTAGAAAAAGTGTCTAGTTTACCTACGAAACTCGATTTGTATCAAGATATTCACCGAGTGACACATTACAGGCCTAACCATCTCATTTAAAGTAAATACATTGATACGCACAGTTATAGTTTGTCGAGCAAGATACAAAAACTTGAAGCATTTTAAAAATGTTTACACTCGCTTACAAAGACATCTGAAGTACTTTCTGAATATTTTATTTAGAATACTTTGGCAAAAGTTTGATATTAAAAACTATTGATAGGCCTACCGTATTGGTTTTCAATCATTTTCTTGACAATAAATTTCAGCTAGTTCCATCATTATTGATAGCCTTCAAAAAAAGAGGATCATAAATAAAGGTAAATAAGTACGTAAGTATTTGCAAGTGCGGATGCCGAATGTACCGTAGCTGACTTTTGTAGAACAACATTCTCAGTATTATAAACATACAAAAATACCGGCACACGTAGCTGAGTGGTTAACGCACTCGCTTCATGTGATAATCTGGGAGGTTCAGGGGAATATCGAACCTGGTTCGATCCCCGCCACCGTCCATCTTTACAGGGGTTTTTCGTGGTTTTCCTCTGTAGTCTAGGACTCTAGGCTAATGCTGGGATGGTTCCTACAATACAGGCTACGACCGCTTCCTTCCCACTATTCTTCCCGATACTTAAGAAACCTTCATCTCATCATCCCATCACCTCATCAATCATTCATTCGACGCCAATAGATCTTAGTTATCATTATAGTGCGTCGTTAAAACCCAATATAAAAACAAAATAAATTTGATTTGTGAGATTGTTGGTAATCTAGAACTACGCTGGAGAAGATTCGCAATAAAATGTACTAGCATTATGATATCAATGCAGGCCTCACAACTAATTCACGGTGTGGTTTCAAAATGTTCTAAAAGTGACACATTTGAGGAAAAATTGACCAAATAGTGCCAAAAATTAGCAACAATGTATATAAAACATCAACGATTTCACTGATGGAGCGTCCAGTGAGTGTCCATACAGATATCTACGCACAGTTATCAAATGTAATACAACGACAATTTCTTAATTGGGTTATAAAAATTCTTTACATTCAAATAAGTGCACAACAAAAAGATAGATTCAACAGTACGGAATATAAACAATAGATTATACGGGGCCTTTAATGTGGGCAATATCATTTTTGTGTTATAAAGCGAAAAATATTTTGAAGTTCCAAAACACTCAGAAAAACTAAAAAGGGACTTGGGTGATCGAATACTTAGAAAAGGGACTTTTAGTGACCAAGGTTGAAAAATGAACACTTTTAGTTAAAATAGTATTCAGTTGCAAGGCCCAAAGCAAAAGGGCGTATTGAAAGTTGGTGTTTTCAGAGCTACTTTTCAGAATGGATACAATTAAAAAAATGTAAAAATATGTAAATCATAGGCCTATAACATTAATATGACAGCTTCTATAAATTCACAACCAAGCAAATAAGTGTTGGGCATGAGTACCATACCTAAAATAAATATCATTACCCCGTATTGATGAATATTTCAATTGCATAAAATTCAAATGTTTGAAAATTTTGAGCAATTGAAATGACAACTTTTTTCGAGGTTTTTATCTTCTGACCAATCATGAAAATGGAAGGGGAACCCACCTACAGATTTTTTTTGTATTCATGTATCAATGTTAGAATAGTAGGCTATATTGAAATATTAAAATGAAAAAAAAACGTTGAAAACTCGGAAAAAATTTGGGTAGAACTAGTTTAAAAAATAAGTCGAGCCGTTACATACAAGAAAACCAGTAGATACTAGATACTAGATAGTCAGCACGCAAATGACAATTGATACATTGGTTGAGTAAACCTTCCTCTATCAGATAAACTAAATTTCATCATCATACCTATAACAGTTTTGATAAAATAAATATTTTCTGTTAACTTGATTTGCAACATAAAAATGGTGTGACTTTCTCTGGTTTTGTATGCCAATCACATATGGTTGAGCTATGGTATTCATTTTTAGTTTAGCCCGAATGAAGTTGTTTCACAAACACATCGATACCATATACGATAAAATATCACAAGAAATAATCAAATTACAGTGGAACCTCTTTAGTACGTTTTTCAGGGGACCAGACAAAAAAAACTTACCAAAGTGAAAAACTTACTAAAGAAACTATTTAACATGTAGGAGCTTATAGATGGGACCAAAGAATAAAACTTACTAAGGTGAAAAATGTACTAACGAGAAACTCACTAAAGAGGTTCTACTGTATGTATTTACTGTACTTTACTGTTTGTACTGTATGTACTTTACTGTATGTACTTTACTGTATGTACTGTATGCGACATGCATATTTTGTGACCATTTTCAGTGACGACTGAAGCATAAACAATCGTAATGGCTTTCCGGATGAACGTGTTGTTCTGAAAGTACTATACACCGTGCAGAGAAGTACCTCGTAAAATATCATCAATCCATAATAAATATTCACAATATTTTCACAAATAATCACTCTGGTGGGAGCTTCTTGCCCTATGGAGACTTGGGACGCCTTAGTCCCTTTGTCTTTATGCCATCAAAATGGATTAAATATACTGTAATATCACTAACTGACTTCAAACTATACAAGTCTTAACCAAGTTGTTAGCAATCATGAACCCATTGGTTGATACTTTTTATGCACTTCCGAATACAGTAGGCCGACACAATATGACGTTATAACGTACTGTCACCGGCTTACGATGATAGATTGGGTGAACACGAGAAGACATGTGGCAATGAGTGATCAACAATAATGATAAGCATGTTCTCAACTCTCATTTGGCTGGTTCGTTGTCACGATAGAAAATTTACAAAGATTAAAACACCTTCGTAATGGCTCTAAACGTTTAGGCCACCAGTTATAAATACAATACAACAATCACGGCACTTTCACAGCCAGAGATAAAATTACAAATTTACAGTGACGCTAGGAAAAAAAGCTGTAACTGCAGATTGAATTAAAATATGTATACAAAAACTGAATTCTTAAAACCGACATGTAGAGAACTACACGAAGATATATAAAACCTATCTCTTTAATGAGTCACAGACCAAGAATAACTGAAAAGCCATTCTGCTTTCAAAATGTATAATACTGAATAATTAAAAATTGAATGATGTATCTAGCTTGAAACTCCAGTATTAAACATTAGAGATCTATACAAAATACTACCTGGAAATGGGCAACGTCTTAATCAGCTGAGCATTATTCACCCCGAGTGCAAAAAACTTGTTGAAAAAAATTACCAATTTCAACAAAACTACGCCTAATTGAATTCCTCACATCTGTACCAGTTCACATTAGTCAAGCCAATAGCTGACACTCAAACCATTGTGCATAGAACGTCTTCGTAGCGTGCTGCTTGAATATTTTCAACGAAAATACCACGAACCTGTTGTTCAGATTATACTTCTTCGACGGGTTTTATAGTGACGTTGTATTGGTGTGGCCCACTTACATCCATTAGAGGCATGTCCCCAGATGTCAATGGATCGTCTTCTTTTGCTATAAGAGTCACAACACACACAATTCATTAATTCACTTTTGTGTTCAACGACGCACTATAGTGAATAGGACTACTAAGATTTGTATAGCAAAATCATAATTCATCTCTATTGACAAACAGTCCTTATTATGCAGCACCTAGACTATATAATGACTTGCCTACATTTTTGAAACCATTATCTTACCTGGCTTATCAGAGTACAAGTAAATTGATAGAATTTTAAACATGTGTATGTTATTAGTTACTCTATAGGCCTAAATGCTTGTTCATCGGAATCCTGGATTAAAAATATCTACATTGTATCCTTCCTTCCTCGAAATAATAATACCGAGAATTGTCTTTGCTATATTTTTTAAATAATAACTGTATTCAAATACGTTGAGTTCCATAATAATTCAGACATTGTTATATAAATTAATTTTAATTATCTTTCAGTATTATATACGTAAATGACATGTCAAATATTTTACCGGTACAATGAAGAATCAACAAATTGACAATAAAACTTATTATTACCATTATTATCTAGTGGCGTCAGTGTATGATGAATGAGACGATGGGAGATGAGATAAAAGATTATTTTATTTGGTATTTTGGGACAGTGGGAAAGAAGCCATACATGGCCTGTTATTAGGGAGAGACCGAGGAAACCACCAAAAATCTCTGTCAGGATGGTCGACTATGGCGGGAATCAAACCCCGGGTCTCCTCAATGTGGTTCAGCACGCTTCATCCAATCTACCCATCTCGGGCCCAAACAATCTCCACAGAAGAGAGCATAAAAGATACTATTTCTCACATTTGGTCTTTGGTCATAAGGGACCATGACCAACTACAACTGACATTCTAGGACTCTACTTAGTAGAGATAACATCGACTCTGAAACCTGAGAATCGATTCTCAAACCATCAGAATTGATTTAGAATCGATTCTTTGAGAAATTTAGATAAAAAAATGCTTGTATGGCATTCTAAGTGGGTTTCCAGCTATCCGCGATGTTTTACGTAAGAAATTGGTGTTGCTAGTCCTTTTGAAGTGTACTGCACTATTTGCCCAGTGGTGAGTGCCGAACGATCCAAGGTCACAAATCGCTCTTCTCTTTATCCTACCTCCCCCCTCACTGGTTTCAATTCCACAGTTATCTACGAAAGCCTTTAGGCCTATTCTATTAATTATGATTTATGAATCAATTCAAACTGCTGACCAACTGACAAACTGCTGAGTATGAGAGATAAGAACCACAAGGATAGAAAGTCTAGCACATCACATTATTGCTTTGTAGTAAAGATTTTTATGATTATATGTAAATTAATAACAAGAGATCTAGTGAGTTATATTTCTGCTTTTTTGACACTGTCACCTTTCAATTGATTGCAGAATGAATAAATTAAATGATAATGATTCATTTATGAATAGTTCTGTTTTTTTCATCATTTTTCTTCACCTAATTTGGCTTCTTCAATAATTTGTATTGTCTGTCGAAATATGATATTCTTCCGAAGTAAGTTACCGAGTCATTTCACTGAGAACTTCTGACAGATAAGCATGCCAGAAGCATGGAGTATATGATGGGGGGGGGGGGGGGGAGATACCAACATGTGAGCCGGCTACACTATGCAACCCACCAACATATTCTTGAAACATCGGGGTACAACAATGAAATAATGCAAAACAAAATAGAATTTGAGAGGCGAGTGTGGCAAGGTAAGGGGAGATAGAGGGTGGAGGGGTAATACAACGTAATCAACAGAAGTAATCGCATGTGCTTGCGCTGTCTGACCGGTTGCGCAGATTGGCGTAGGGTACAGTTATTGACAAAAGAAGTACAAAAAAATTGATTCTTCATTTTCAGAATCGTTTGGCATCAGAATTGATTCTTAATTGATTCTCGATTAATCGATGTGATCCCTACTACTTACCTCCGTAAGCGACTTGTCCAGCCTGCGTGTAGTCACCACGGCAAGTATTATACAAGGGGCAGCCGCTGCAGAAACAGCAGACCAACAGCAATAGCGCCAGCACGATACAGCTACTGATAACCGTCATGCCAACGATCTGGACCACCCTGAATAAAGACATGTAACGTAATTAGATACCAGTCCCTAAGCGTAAAGCCAACTCGAATTTACCATACTTTGAAAAAATATATAGTCTACATTTTTCATTTTCTATGGCACTCCACACGCCAAAACGAAATAATGAATTGTGATGAGACTTTACTAGTATTTTTGAGCAAATTCAGTTGGATGAATTTTGAGAAAAACTATTACGATTGACTATGTTTTATAAAAATGACCCCACCAACAGCTAGGTTATTTGAAGGTACGATTGAGCAGATGATAATGACACTATAAAGAGATGGCAAATTGAAGGATGTTACAAATAAATACCCATGCCTTATGTAGGACTATGCAGAACCCACGCCCAACAGTGACTCCAGTTTCTACAGTAGGGCCTTGGCAATTTTGAAAATCCCTATAAGAATATATACCCAGAGGGAAACAAGCCCAATTGTGAAATTAAAAAATGTGAGGAAAAAATAAAATTTCTACTCAATTTAAACATAAAAAATGATAATTATGTGTTCAAAAATGAACACAAAAAATACACATTTTACAAACTTTTACATAAATCGGACGAACCATTTCGAAGGAAAAGATTAAAATGTAATTTTTCCAGATCAATTAGGCCTAAATCAAGTGGAATAATGAAAGGCACAATCACATATTATCACATATTATATTATGGCAAAAACAGACATATATCATACATGAAGCTGCATAAGAATGCAGCGTGTGCAATCAGGCAATAAGTATCTGTACTTGATAGTTTCAAAACCAAGGTGTGTAGATATTGAGTACATTTCATAGGCCTACATATCTTGCTCGTCCTTAGCCATCATGTTAGCTATTAATTGTTAGGTTCTAAACTACATCTACATAAGACCATCTGTAATATTATGTGCCTCATTTATTAATTAAAAAATACATCAAATAGGTCCACACTGGAATTACCAATTAAAAATTAGGGTTGCTCCTCGATTATTTCATTTATATTGGGTTTAATGATGTACTGTACTGATGACTAAGATTCATTGTCGTTGATGAATGATATATGCGATGGTGGGACGATGAGATGAACGGTTATTCTATTAGGTGGTTTTGGATAGTGGGAAGGAGTCAATCATGGTATGTTGTCAAGGAACCACAGAATTAATCTGAGAAACAGAGGTAAACCACGAAAAACCCCTGTCACGATAGTCGACCATGGCGGGAATCAAACCCTCATCTACTGAATGACGGTTCAGTATGCTAGCTACTCCATCACTCTTCTCAATGTTGCTCCTCCATGTAAAAACTGATATCGATTATCATTCACTTCACATCGATAATTAATTGTATTGATTGTATTAAATGTTTTCTCCTATTCAATCACCATATTGAATGTCAAAATATTGTATAGGATTGGAATCATCAATTTATGTCAGTCGCTACAAAAGCATTTCTTATTGGCTTTAGAGTGTTCAATTCACAAGTATGGTAATATTTTAGCGCACATGTCACTGATTGGAGGAATCATGCAAACAGAAATGCGAGACGATATGAAAGGTTTTAAAGATGGTTTCGATAATCAAAAATGTCTTATTGTAGAAATTGAATCGATCAACGTATCGTTTGTAAAAATATTGATCGTAATCGATAACTCGACTGTGTTGACAACCGTACTATAAATACATTGTATTAGGGACAGATAGCTATAATATACGATGATTAAACGATGGCGATCGATCTCCAAGATTCATATTCGCGTTCTCAAGCAACAGGTCTGACCTCTAGTGGCAGTAACTTGTAGGCAGAGTTGGTAGAAACGTAATTAGAGGAACGCGTTCCTTTTTCGGGAAGTTTGATGGGAACACGTTCGTTTTATTAAGCAGTAACTTTTAACGAAACTGCGTTCCTTTTTATAGATAGAGAGGAAGTTAATTTACGTTCTTTTTGAAGTTCCTTTTGAACAGATGTACTTCAAGAATGCTTACGCAACATGCAAAATATTGCCTATTTGTATGATGGCAGATGAAATATTTTGTCTTTGACCCTCTGTCTCACATGCTATTGACTCAGCCCAATTCCTAATCCCTGCAGTATCTTATTATTTTCAGACGTATTTCACGATATTTCCCTGTATACTTCTTATGATGCAATCTTTTTGTACGTTGTCATAATTCGTACGTTTGACGGCTCGAATGAACCGGGCGTCAGTGTGAGGGTTGGAGAAAAATGTCAATACGCATACCCAGCTAATGCTGAGTAATGCATACCAAGAAAATCATCACTACCTGGTGACATCACCATAGCCAATGAGAATAAGATTATTTTCAAGACACGTATAGAGAGATTTGTGTAAACAAAAAAGGTCCATCTCACTTTAACAGTGTTCCATCTCGACCGTGGTAGTCCTTGTGATAGGAAAAAATGGTGTTGTGATAGTGTTTCATCAATTATGATCAAATAATTATTGAATTGATTATGATAAATTACTGTTCGAACATGGTAGGGAGGGGGGAGAACACAGTGGAAATTTTTGGTTCTAACATTTTAAAACCCATAAAAAATACTCCTACAAATTCAAATAAGAACTTTGTATGGATAATTTTCAAAGGAACTTTATTTTTTGGGTAACTTTTGAGTTCCTTTTTTTTCTGAGGAACTGTAACCGTAACTAGTTCCTTTTTGGAGCGAGTAACAGGAATTGGAACTAATTCCTTTATTTGAGGAACTTACCAACACTGCTTGTGCTGCTTAGCTGGGATACAAGTACTAAAATGGCCGTCTACACAATGTAACGGTATCACCACGTAACAGATACGATGGAAAGGGTGCAGTAATTCATTTATTCACTTTATAATATGAAAAGCTAGTACATTTAAATAGCTTAAAACGATTATGAAATCATACTTTATTCAATCATACATATGGCATCCGATTTTTGGGAGTTTGTAGTCCAACAACAGTTTATATCTAGGCCTACTATATAAAAGTAATATTTTGCAAATGAGGTGATCTAGGCTACTTCACTGACATGTCATCTAGAAGCATTGTTATCAGCAGGTTTCCAACCATCAATGATTTGTTGAAATCCTCGAAAATAATCCTCAAGATAATATTTTATTACGAAAAAGTTTTTTAAAATAATGTCTCTATTATATTTTTTTTACATTTAATTCTCTCATTTAAAAAAAAATAATGCACTGTTTTTATAAATTTTGTTATACTGTGTCCGTGTGGCAACCGTTTTGGCGGCAGTGTTTTTAGTAAACTTCTCTCTCTAGCCTACATTATAAAAGAAAAAACCAATTAGGCCTACCGTTGCTCAAGAGGCTTTTGTTATTTTGTGATAACTCGTATTATATTTGAGCCAGTTGTACCACGTGACGATTAATGAATTAACTTGTCATCACCTTTGCTTGTATGTTATACTCAGTCATACCTCAAGTAATATTTACTAATTAATTTAACCATCAGTTGTTACAACCGTTGGAAGAAAGAAAGTGGGCTAAATGATATTTAGTTCACCATTTTTCATGGAATTTAATTTTCAATTATCATAAATATTTGAAATTGAAGTCTATAAAACTACGCATTGTATTTTTTTAAATGAAAAAAAATCACTTTTTCCCATTCTTTTTTAAAAAATACATTTCAATTTATTTATCCTAAGAACAATTCAACCGAATGTTACACAGATCGAATATACATGATGATTGATGAAAGACTATAATATGGAAAAAGTTTCATGATGTTCAATTAATGTTTGTCTAGTGAGTTCATTAAAAAATGAAATAAAGTTTTCTGTTCTGTTTCAGTTGAAAAAATTAACATCAATGATTAAAAAAATTCATGATACATTTTATTATTGAGTCATATAAAAACATTCATAAAAAATTAAGAACAGTAAAGAAATGTTATACAAGTTGCAAATATTTCAAGATGATGTTTCGACTTATTATAATTTATGACAAACGATGAGGAATGAATAAAAGCAATTCAGTTATTCAATTTAAATGGCAGGTTAACTGGTAACTGGACAACTGGACAGGCCTCCCTACACCCTACCCTACCTCTTACCTTACTTGGACCCTTACCTACATTATTCTACCAACTAGAGGCTCCTCACCTTGGAGACCTGCCCAATCTTATTTAGTTTTCATGTTTTTTTTCATATAGTCTATTCACCAATTTGAATATTTGATGAAACACATCCATTTGAAAGGAAAACTCTGGGGTTACTATGGACAGAAAAGCACGTTTGCTAAGCCTAAGCTAGGCACTTATACCGTCTCGGCAGCCATGACGGCCAGCGATATTGCTGCGATCTACTTTATATGGAAACACGAATTGGCCGAGGAACATATCCACTGAGAGCTACATTATTTGGGTTACGAATGTGTAAATGACAGATAAACGAGAGATGTACACAAAACCCACGCCTTATGCAGCACTTGAACCGAACAACCCACTAGACTTCAGTTACCAAACTAGTGACAAGACTGACCAGGTTGGTCAGTCAGAATGTAAAAACAGAATGTAAAATTGAGCATTAAAAAAATAGATGATAGGCCTACAAGATGAACTGGAATATCTGTTGTACAAAAAGAATCAAATACAACAAATGCATATAAGAGGGTGTTGAAACAATTAATATGGTGGCCTACATTCAAGGTAGTTACAATTTACTAGCAGGTAAGTAGTCTCGCTCAGACACATTTCTGCTCAGAGCATTTTGTACGTCTGAGCATTTCCAAACATTCTAATAGAATATCTATTTATTTATTTATAATGTGTTTGTGTATAACGCATTAGGTAGGTTCATAGAGCCACGGCATTTTTGCCGGCCGGCAATCTTGTCGGGTGCCATTGGACGTCAAATGATTTGTACTGTTCATACTACCACGGCAAACTATCGCCGACTCAAGGCAATTATATATCGAATCGATGCGATAACCATGGCAACGTCGATAGTGATCGAGTTTGACAGTCGATAGTTCGTACGCAGAACACACAGTTCGAGTATAAACGTGGCCGTGATGTCGTCTACGTCATCACGGCAAGTTTGTCGTCCAACAAAATGTTCAACTTCATTCAACTTTCAAGGCCACAGTGAACGACAAGCCCGGTAAGTCTGTGATTGGCTCATTCATTTTGACGGCACGACAAATTCGTGTTGCCGTGGCTCTATGAACGTACCTTTACAATGATAATGAAGATATATTGGCATCGGATGGATGACTAAAGAAATTATGGTATGATGAGATGAAGGGTATCACAGAAATCAAGACATCTCTCTAATTGTCGTAATGAATCATGATTGAATTTCTTATCTAGGTAACATTCCATTAAAATAATGGACTGGTATGTATTAAACAACTCACCTATCATCAACATGAAATGCAACTGGATTTCTTTCAGGGCAACATTTTGGCAGTAGTTGGTTATTATTCTCCAAGCAGCAGTCTGTGTAGTTTTTGGGGTCTAGATGACCAGGGCAAGAAATGTTACAGTAACTGGAATTACTAGTCCCGGTACCTATGCAAAGTGAAAACAAAAACTGATCAATTATCAAGTACAATCTCGTCAAGAGTGCATGGGAGCCAATTTAGCGAAATTTCAGTTTTTTGGTGATAGATAACTTATGAACGGTATGAGATATCAAAATTCTAACACTGGGGGGAGAAACACTTATATTTTCAATACCAATATTTCAAAAATTTCAAATATTTATATTTTCAATATTTTTTTTTTTACCTTGGATGTATGTACATGCAGTATACAGCTGAAAATATGCTTTCAGCTGAATATAATATAATACAAAAATATGAAAATATAATAAAAATGATACAGTAATAATAATTAAATTTATAATGAAAATATAATTTTCAACCTTGGATGTAGTATACAGCTGAAAATATGCTTTCAGCTGTATATACCTGTGAAAATTACGCAATATAAGATGAATAGTTTTCACTCATTTCCTGAGGGTATTAAAAATGGGGTTGTTTCTCAATGTAAAAACTCATGTCGATCATCGTTCACGTTACATCAATAATAATCACAATATTTCAATATTTTTTGTCCTGTGCAATACTCTTATCAAGCGTCCAAATTTATCGAATCGGAATTTTCAATTTAGGTCTATGATATATGACACTTTGATAGCATTCTTAACAACTGTGTCTTCGTCACAGAGAGAGCCACAGATTTCTGAGACACAAGAATAGAATAAGTTATTACAGAGATACATTTATCGTGATTAAGTCAGGTGTAAATGTAAATATTACACGTAATTTTCATTAAATTAGTAGATTATAGAAAATCGTACAGACCAATAGGGGTTACTCTACAAATATTTAATGGTTTTAATTATTAAACATTATACGGTAAATAGGAAAATATAATACTAAAACATTATAGGCCTATACGGTAATAAAAAGTGATCCTTCATAATGGGCATAAGTTCAACCATCTGGGAACGAGTGCATTTAGCTTCATAGAGTTCAATACAGCAGACCAAATTCTTTCGCGCTCATGAAACTTATTGGACGAATCATCTGAACAAAAATGAAAGAAGACTTGAAAGATTCAAAAGACAGTTTTGTATGTCAAGAGTTCTTGGTAGGCCTACTTGACTCAACTTGGCCACAAGCTGAAAATGCAATACCGGTAGGACTAGTACAAAGTTGTTGGTGCAGTGGAAAGTTCTGCTTCAAGGTCCCTTGTGTTTTCAGACTGCAAGTACACACTTGTATTGTCAGTTTCGTTGTATCGTAGACCTACTTATTAAATAGGGTGCCTGGCTTCGGTTACATTGCAAACTTCGACACACCGCTGACTGCACGTACCCCTCGTATTGAAATCGGTACATAATTCACCGAGCGATTGGCAAAATATCAGTTTTTTGGTGATAGGTCCAACTTTCGTACATTCTGATATCAAGATTCTAGTACGCAAGAAACACAGATAATTATGATAGCTTCAAGGTGATATAAGTTATAACTATTCAAGTCATGTCGCATAACTGACAAGCGTATACAGCTAAAAAAACACATTTTTTAGCTGTATATGCTTGTCAAACACATTTTTTAGCTGCATACGCTCGACAATTATGCGACATCGGCGACATGTCTTGAATAGTTATAACTTGAATTATCTTGAAGCTATTATAATTATCTGTGTGTCTCGCGCATTACAAGTTTGGTATCTCATAGGGTTCAAAAGTTATCACCAAAAAACTGATATTTTGCTAAATCGACTCCCATGGACTCTTAAGGTTGGAGTCAGACATAAGACTGGGCCTATAAAAATTAGAGGAAGACCAAGTTCAAAACAAAGCCTAGCCTCTAAGAGTTAGCTAGGGCCTAAACCCCTACAAGCATTGAATTTGTAGTGTTTACACAATCAATGCTACAAGTAATAGGCCTTGGCCCAACATAAATTCAGGAAAGGTGTGGGCTTACCTCCAGTGGTACGAGCAATAGTAAGTAGACCTAGACCTAGTCCCAAGAGGGTAGTGCGATATCTTATAGGCATGTCTTGTCCTTTAATAACTAAAGTAGTATCGACAGGTCTACCATTCACACCGTACAAACAGATTAACTTGTTAACTCAGTAAATAAACGTGACTTGGATAAACCTTTCAAAGAGAATTCTATTAGGACGATGGGCCCCTACCGACAAGCCAAATCGGTCTCACAACCAACAGCCACACTAACTACAAAGGGTGGGAGGTCACGTGCTTCTGTTTTCCCAATGAGTCTCCAGATCTACGAGATATCTGATTGGCGGCTGCGCTCTACATTCAAAAGGCGCTGTCTTCAAAACGCTTCAAAGTACAAACTAAGTACAATCTCATAAAATTTTCTGTCTTCTACACGATAATTTCTCATATTACTGGTCACAGAATATGATCACAGATTTTTTCACAATTTTCCTCCATACCATTACAAATCATGATTTGAAATGACTGTGGTTTTGTCAAAAAAAAAAAAAATACAGTTGTTTATATTACATTATTCAATGGTTATAGTTGATTATTTCTTCAATTAAATTATGTATTGTGATTATAACTCAAGCAGATAGCATGGGTCACAAAGGATTATTTGAAGAAGTTAATTTATGAACATTGAAACTTGAAAGCAAACTAGGATTTTTGATATAGGTATGCCGATCGATGAAATTTAGTTTAATCAAATGAGGAAAGTTTACACAACCAATGTATCAATTGTTATCTTCATGCTAACTGGCTAATGATTTGTTGTAAGTAACGGTTAAAAGTATTTTTCAACTGGTTTTTCCTAATTTTCTCGGAATTCCCAACTTTTTTCTTCATTTTAAATTTTCAGTACACCATTTCAACATTGATACATCAATACATAACACAAAATTTGATACTTTTTTTGGGGTGGGTTTCTCTCAAGACCTTCGCGACATGAATATGAGGTATTTGTTATTCGTTGATTTTGGGGATTTTTTATTGGGCGATTCAGCATGGTGCAAAAAAATCACTCAAAAACAAATACCTCGAAATAAATCAAGTTGAATTTCCAAGTGTCTGTATTTAAAATAATTTTATTGAATGAAGTTCTACAAATGTGAGTACATAATTTCTCCAGTAATGTAATGACAAAGTTTTGATGTACTGGTCACTAAGCAACAAATTTCAAGTTCATGATCCAAATTACATTATTAATATATCCTAAAATATAATTTTCAATTATAAATTGAAATGTTAATCAAATATCCAGCTGAAACAGAGTTATCCCTATCATATTCTGAAAAGAATTATTGTAGGCAAAAAACACGAAACTAAGCTCATACTTAATATTATTTTATTGGTACATTGAAGTGCATGAATTAAAGCACAGGATATGGTACACAATAGTGCTGATGATATAATGTTCGAAACAGATTAATTAAATTTTGAATATTCTTATTTCTATCAACGACCAGGTTGATTTACATACAGTCCCATTTTCTGCCCGTAGTTAAAATCTTCGATCAACTTTACCAATTTCTTTCGCACGCCAACAATGCTATTGGAAAATACAGAAAAACAGGCTGTCAAACAATGTAGGTATTTTTTAATAGGTTAAATAGGGTAATAGGTTAATGGGTTAAATAGGGTTTTAAATATGCCACTTGGCATTATTTCACTGTATATATCCGAAGGTCAAAATTCAACTCACACTTCTACAATTCATCATCTTTACAAATTTGAATAATCCAAGTTTTATTAATATAATCAAGGACTGGAATTGAATATAATTTGAATTTTCAAAATATAAAATTCCAACTACAAATCCATTACAAAAATATTTTATTTGATCAAGTCATATAGGGCCTACATTCCTATAGAAAGAATTTTACTAAATGTCACATTTGTTGGAGAGCGACCAACGAGCAGATGACGTTGAAACAGACAAGGAATGAGTTATATCTCTTGAAAGCAATGAAAGTAACATATGACCAATACTGTTGATAACAGTGATAAAAATAGCAAAATGTCTCGACTATTTCGATTGGACTACTTGACAAAATATGCAAATTGAAATGAACTGGAGGCACTGCTCTATGCTCATTTTAAGAACAAATTGCATCAAAAGTGATGCATCTTCAAAAATATCACACAAAGATCTACATTGTCATTACAACAGCCTTGCACCTTTGCACCTGATTTTTATTATTGGAATTTGAACTCCAATTGATATTGATCAAACAATGTATTGAGCTGCGTACAATTGAACTAAAGACAGAAAAACAGATTACAATAATTATTTGCAGGGCATTTTTTAAACAAAACATAAGACCTACCAAAAACCAAGATTCTTCAAATCCTGCTCAGTTAAGGTGAGAAAGCGATCCATATCTATATGGTGTGTTTGAAAGAAACTGTGATGCTTCCCAAGATTTGACGTTTCCAAGAGCTCGAGCAAGGTAGTTGGAACTTGGACTGAAAATAATAGCAGCAATGTACATAACATAAGTCATATTTATTTATATATTTTCTTCATATTGGGTTCAACAGCGCACGCAAATGATAATCTAAGTTTATTTTCATCGGTGAACGATGAATGAGATAATGATGAGATGGAATGTGTTGATGAAATTATTATCATGTGTTCTGGAATGTGGAAAAGAAGTGGTCATGATCTGTTCTTGAGGAACCATCCCAGCTTGAACGACAGTGGGGAATCACGAAAACCCCTGTCAGGATGGTCAACTGTAGTGGGAATCAAACCCCAATCTCCAAAACATTGGTTCAGTTTGCAAGCAAATTATCTACCCATCTCAGTCATAAAAGTCATATGTTTGTTATTTGAGAATTAATTATTTATAATACACAAGATGAATCCATTTGAATTAATTATATACAACATGGTATAGTCATGGTCAGTGGCCGTTGGGGGACTTGGACTGTAGGGAGTACTGCAGTTAAATAAAAGAAATTATATATAGAAAGCTATGAAGTCACGGAACTTTATTCAATGTTCAGGGAGAGTGTTCCACGCAAAGAGCCATGCATGGCGATTTTTCCAGCTTATATTATAGACGCAATTCTCTCGTTTCGAATGCATATTCAAATCCTAAAATTAATTTTCATTCATAAATCATAACTAAATTACAGTCTCTTCACTTTGTTTGCATAGGTTTAATCAAGAATTATGTCTCAGATTTGATGCTGCCATACTGCAAATACGTCAATGAATTTAATTTATTACAGTATGTAAGTATTACACCAAGGAAAATAACATGTAAGCCTAGTTTGGAGTTTTGGCTGCTTAAAACACCCAGCCGTTGGTAGGAAGAGGTGAGACAACTGCCGTGAGAATCGTATGCCGATTTGACTGAATAACGCGACATGCAGCACATTCGGAAGATTAAACAAACCCATTTTCCGTTCTCCTGAATACTCTCTTTTCCCACAAACTTTGATCTGCCTTGAGTGACGAAAAACGCAGCAAGGATAGGTGAATAACAAGTTGCCTGCACCACTCTTGCAGGTGTTCAGTAATATAACTCATATAATACATTTGAAGCAGGGGGTGTTTAACAATTAATAATAGGTAGGTCATTCTTGTATTTCAATTAGTTGGTTATGGAAGAAAGATTCAACAAATAAAAAAAATGTTTTAATTTACCATGAATTGATTGAAAAATAGCATAATTGCAACAAAACATGGAGAGTGCTGCCATTCCGCAGTACTTACACACAAGCTGATACTGGTTACGTAGTTCAAATGTATATGGATCGGCTATATAATCAGCCACATCATTGAAACCCATTTCTCTCGCAAGGTCTTCTGCTGACCTCATATCCAAAGTTAGAGCTTTGTAGTTGATGCCATTACTTATCAAAAATGGAATTATGTCACCAAGGCTTGCATAATCAAGGCTGAGAGCCATCATCAAGATGGTGCGCCCACTCGGGTCATCACTGAAAAACAACGTGCAAGGGCATCAGGCAAAGTTATCAGAATGTCTAATAGGTGGATTATATGGATATGGAAACACTGAATCATTAAAAGATTAAATTATTCATCGAATCATTAATTTATCACCAACGATTTGCTGTTACTCGTGAATGATCCACTCCGCACCTGGAACGGAGAGAGCGAGAGAGAGAATGTTAATTATGTTAAACCCTACTATCTATCATATCTGCGCATATGGGCAACTTCAAAGTTATTTACTCCTATCATTACTAAACTCACATGCATCTCTTTCTATTTCTATGGCTTGAACCAGTTACCCACTGAACTATTCTGACTGACATTATTATTGTGAGGCAGTGTCGGACTGGGTCCAGAGGGCCTCGGTGGAAATTAGCATTCACCGAAGATCATCCATGCCGATCTTGGCAAGGCGATGGCAAAGCCTGCATAGCTGAGAAGTCTAGAGCTGCGCCAAAAGACGGAAAAAATGGAAGATTTTCCCAAAGAATTATTACGGGAATGCTTCACTTGTATTCTTGAAAGTATTAATGCATATTGAAGCAGGGGTGGTTTTAGACAAAAAAAGTTAGGAAGGCCCATCTATGTTGTTTGCAATATTGTAACTGTATGTTGTACAAATGCTATGTTTCACCAATCACAGACTTTTAGCATGAATTGCGTGCGCCGCTTCTTCATTAACCTCCATCCTTCTCTTTCATGCCACACTCAGTATAGTTATCGAAAAAAAGCCGTAAAAACACTTTGAAACATCAATTTCTACAGTTACACGCTACACTTAGCAACGACCACCGAGTTCACAAAATACTCCAATAGACAAGCGAACTGTTCCATTGACTCATACACACTGACTGATGATTCTGGTGCTAAAATGCGATTTTTACTATCATTATTAATTTATTATAGCACTCACAGAGCGCATAAATTCACGGTTTTGGAAAAGGAAGATGTTAATTCTCCCAAACACATGTATTCTTGTAGGCCTAACCATCTCAGACACTCGGATATCGACCTACATAATCTGTCTGTCACACTACCTGCAACAATGTCTCAGAGTATATATTGTCCAATTCTGAGAACTATTTCTAACTTTCATGCTAGATCAGATCGGGTGGCTGATCATTTAACAGTCAAGTATTGTAGAGTTTTACTTCAGATAAGCTACTAGTCTTTCCAGAGTTTATGTTAGTTATATTTTTTGAATAATTGGAATCCCAATTTCTAACCACTAAAATCTGAGCAATTTAGCCTACATTCTTATTAGAAACAATTCACTCATATGCGGCGGAGATACGTTGATTCGAGCAAATGAATAAAAATCACTCCCACAAACATACCGACGTATCTCGGCCACATATGAGTGAGTTTCTTTCAATAAAAAAGTAAACTACTTGGATTTTCATTTCCAATGCATATCTTCAGAATATTATAATCCTAATTCTTCGACGGCGATTTTAGTTCATCTCTATAACGGTCCTTCAACTTCTATTGTTCCTTCCGGCGCAGGTAATAGACCCTTCCGGCTACTATCCCGTCAGAGCTTCGAACCTCTCACCGCAACAAAGTCAGTATAGAGGAGTAACGTACCGTAGTGTGGAAAAAGCTCTGACGTCAGACTCAACTCTCCCTGACAACTTCTGACGCATTTAATAATATTGGAAATTTGAGAAATTAGCTCCCGCGTTTTTTTTATGATGAAAGGAGTAAACAGTCAGGGGGGCCCGGGCCCGGGCCCGCCTAGCCCGCCCTGTAGAACCGCCCCTGTAATGAAGTATTTAATAATAAGTTTATCAAGTATATTGAGTACCGGTATTCAAGTCAAATGAGGCTATAACAACTGAGACGAGGTAAACAGACACTTTTCCGACAAAAAACAAATCAATGATTATAATTTGACCGACTATTTTAAACACTACACACAGTTACAACAGTGTGCAGAAAATCAAAATTTGTACGTAGGCCTGTGTATGTATGGATGACAATAATACCGGCCTCTGAAGGTAGTTCAATGGGCAGCCTGCAAATTGCTGGTTACATGAATCTATTACTGTTAGTCGAGGCCTGGTACGCTCGTTACTGAGTATTCAAGCCATGCCACCTGCTGCATAGCCTACATAGCTCACACCACCCCTTTTTTTTGTGCACCATGTTAATAAATGATAATCCAATCCATTTATTTAGATTGGGTCGACGTACTGTACTGATGACTACGATCTATTGGCGTCGATGAATGATATATGAGATGATGGGATGATGAGATGAAAGGTTATTTTATTAGGTATTTTTGGAAAGTGAGAGGATTCAGTTGTTGTCTGTTGTAAAGGAACCATTCAAGTATTGATGTGAACGACAGAGGCAAACCACGAGAATACCCTGTCAAGATTGTCCACCATGGCGGGAATCGAGCCCCGGACTCTTTAGTTTTACTTTTATTGACCTTTTTGATTCATACATAATATAAATATAGGCTGATTCATGAAATAATTCATTTTATAAAATGCATAGAACATAAATAGAATACAAATAGTTATGATCTGATATAATATGTTTCTATGGTATGTAAGAGAGGTATTCGTTTACACTATAGAAGGGATTGGCAGTGAGGAATTTTTCAGAAATGATTTGAAAGAGCTGATTGAGGGGGAGGACTTGATCAAGGGTGGAAGCTTGTTGAAATTTGTGGAGCATAGACGTTGTGGGCATTTAGTTGATAGGGTGTAGTTATGACGAGTGATGAAGATGTTGAGGTTTGTTCTGGTGGAGTGGGAGTGGACTGACGAGTTCAGGAGGAGTGTTTCAGGATGCAGGTGTACATAGATTGCTGCTGCTTGAATTGGTGTCGAGTAAAGTGCGAGGATGCCAAGAGAGATGACCTAAACCTACTAGTAGTACTCTTATAGCACGTTTCTGGAGGATGAAGATGCGGTTGGATTGCGGTGAGAATCCCCAGAATTCGATGCCTTACAAAATTATGGAGTGGATGTGGGCATGAAAGACAGAGAGGAGTGTAGGGGGATTGACAAGGAGCTTGAGTTTACGAAGCACGAAGCGTTCGCTGATGATTCTGGAGGAGGTTCGATGGATGTGAGGTGACCAATCGAGAATGTCTGTAAGAGTAAGTCCAAGGAATTTTGTGGCGAAGGAGGAGGATATGCTTTTATGGTTTTGGCAGATAAGAGGATGGTTTTGTCAACTGGTAGTCACTTAACCACTCGTCTCAGTAATAATCCGATTCAATTTAATTTATTATTAATATAAAATCAATACAATGAAACCTCTATGCATCGTTCCTAGATCTATCATTCATTTTGTCCCACTCAAACTCTCATATAACCGATGTTAGATTTTCCTGCATTGATTGTTTTCCTAAGTGGATGAGTTTTTTGTCGTCGCTTGCAAAACGATGTATAGAGATTTCACTGTTAATTCAAAATTGGAACAAAGAACTCCACAAGAATGAATCAAAGAAACAAATTGATATGTATGAAATTAATATTTAAATTAATGGAGTTCTTTATTGATGATATTATATAGATCCCATTATTGAACAATTTTCATTATTTCAACAATAGAACTGCTTTGCAAAAAAAAGAAATAATCATTCAAAATGATCATCAAAAACCAACTAGACAGTTCAATGCCGGTATATTGATTCACATAACAATACAAAAACATACATGCCTCAATTATTGATGCGATCAATAAATCAAACTATAACTAATGTAACACATACTGCAACCACCTTCACAGCTTTAATATAAAAATTTAATGAACTTGACAATAATAAGTAATAACACTAATAACTTAAATGATAGATATGAAGATTTGACATAACTTATTCATAGAGATGTAAGCCAGCAAATTTACTGTTGAAAATGATGATGGTTATATTTTTCAAATGTTGCACATTTTTAACAGGGCTAAAACAAAGTTACTTGTGATTTATGTTTTGAAGCAGAATTTAAATGCATTGAAACCTCTATCCATCGTTTCTCAAGGGACCGGCCAGGAAAGAAATATTGGGTGACCAGATTGTGGGAAATAAAATCCGGGACAAAGAAATATTTGAAAGAAACTTCCGTGAAGTCGGTGACCCGCGGGGGGTTTGGGGGGGCAAGGCCCCCAACATCAGCCCCGCAGGGAATTTTCTTTGGGAACGATGTTTTAATGAATTTTAATTGCTTTGGAGCACGGTGTGAATAAAAAATAAATACAATACTATTTCTTATGTAGTGATCTTTATGTGTTTCATTATACTATTTCATTTAAGAATTATTTATTAGTTATTACCATATCATAAACTTATGTCGTACCGGTATGTACATTTATGTAATGATCACTGTTGGGGCAGTTTCTTAATCTTGAGTTCATGCCTTGTATTTGTCGGACGACCTTGATAAGGGAAATCGTATTTTTTAAAATTTTCAAGTACATAATTGTAAATCTTGGTGCAGGAAAATTTGTAGTTGGTAGTTGATCCTCATATCTTCCTTTTTATATGAAATTCCACTCAGCAGAATATATCTCCTGATAGAAGCATTTTCGTTTCGGCATTGTAACACAACACACAAATAAACTGTTGCCCTCTCAGAGCCAGACTGACTAATAATACACAATACCACGTGTAAACAGTAGGCAGTAAAAGGTCGTCACAATCATGTCAGAAGGGAGGGGGTGGGGAATTATTGTAGCCCGCCGAGCGCGCGGTAATTTTTCAAAGAGAACGGCATTTGCATTCAAAGAAACAAATTCTTTACAGAGTCGTAAATACTGAAAATACATATTTTATTGTCGCCAAAAATAGAACAACTTTAATCTTGCAACGAAATCGGGACATTTGGGTGTCCCGGAAGTTTTTTCGGAAGTTTTTTTGACGGATGGTCACCCTATTCATACAGGAAAATTTAACATATTGGTTAAAATATGGGAGAGGGAGGGACACAAAAACAATCAAAGCAGGTAAACAACAGACTTGGGAACGATGAATCACGGTTTCACTATAAAAGTTGTCAAGGGAACCTACCTAGAGCGTAAGATTTTCAATATCTCAATGTAACATAAACTATTGTACTGTACAAACTTTCTGGTTGATCATGTTGGTGAAACTGCTTCACACCAATTAGAGTAGTACCTTCTAGAATACTGTAAATCCATAAGAAACATTCACTTCTATTTTAATGTTGCTTAACGTCCCCACCAACAGCTAGGTATACGGGGGTGCAAATGAGCGGTTGATGATGATGAAGTGATGATAGGTGAAAGGAAGTTTAAAAAACCCGATGTCTTATGCTGGACTCAAACCCATGCCCAAAGTAACTTCAGTTTATAACATGAAACATTCACATAGATTACTTGTTATTTGTATCGAGAGGTCCATGGTGAGGCATATATCTATGGCAAAAACATTGAGTGTAACTGTTATGTGCAATTGATCATTCCATATTTATTTTTATAAAATTTGGCTTGTTAGATATTGCCTGCATCTTATGATTCATTTGTTGATTTTTTTTCTTATACAGTTCATGTTTTATGATCATTTATATCTCGGAAATCCCCCTGGCAGGAACTTATCAGTTTTTGCATTCTTCTGGCTATAGGTATGCCTTAAGAGGGCTGATGCCTGACCTTGATCAATTACTTTATTGAAAAATGTGTAAATTATATTTCAAGTATTTCTCTTTTTTGCAATTTGTGTATTATTTCATTATACATTACACATCAGAATCCTATCAAGATGTATAAAAGAGAATTATCAACAACTTGAACATTCAACAAACAAAGAAAAAAATATTGACTTCCTTACCAAAATTACTTTTTCGGGAAAAACATCTACTTATTGTGTTTTCAAGTATTATAATAATTATTAATATGCTCATCTTACACAGCGTTGACGTTAGCCCCTTTACTGATCAACAGCTTCGCTGTTGACAGTGCCCCCACATGCATTGCGTAGATGAGGGGTGTCCATCCATGGTTATCACACTGTTCCAGGTCCACATTTGAATCTAGAAGACCTACGATCTCGTCGTGACCAGAGATGACAGCAATCATGAATGCCGTCTGGCCATAATCGCTGCGGATACTCTGGTCAGCACCGAGGGCCAAGAGCAGTTTGACGGCATTGACATTTCCGGATCGGCATGCGTACATTAACGCTGTCCAGCCGCACACATTTCTCTCATTTATGTCAACCATTGTGTTACTTCAAAATAGAAATCATACAAATAAAATCAGGTAACCGGATGCATAAGTTCTTCGATTCCAGCTATGATATCAAAGACAAAAAATAAGGGTACGCTACAAGAAAATAAGGGTTATAGTATCAATCGAAATTGGTATAAAGGTTCCAGTTCTTAATGGTTCAAAATGGTTCCAGTTCTTAGAATATTGCAATGGAAGGATAGAAAACTAGTAATAAAAGCAGTTTTCTTTATTTTCGAACGTTTTTAATTTTTTTTTTTTGTGATTCATTATTCTCACTTGAAGGTGCATCCTTTATAATTAATAATCAAATTCATTAGATAGGTAAATGATTTCAGGAACCTTAACCAACCACTTGAAGCCAAAAACGAAATAGATTCTGATTTTCACAAAATAAAAATTCAGTTCCAGTTTTGGTTCCAGAAAGCATAACAGCCTGTTTTGGTTTTGGGTTCAGCTTTGAGTTCTTAGACAAAAGTTGACGTCCGTGATCTAATTAACGGTATACACAAAATTGACGATAAGTTTAAGAAGAAAGATTTTGATTCTTTTTCACTTCATGACCCCACTATACAGCTAGGTTATTTGGGGGTACGAATCAGTGGATGATACATGAATTATATTTTAAAAGTTTATAAAACTCGTGCCTTATGCAGTACTCAAATCCACGCCCAACTTGATTTAATTTTGTATCGCAGAGCATTAGTTGACACTCAGACAGGTGGCATTTTCACAAAGAAAGAGCCATCTATCATGTGGTATGGAGTCCCATACCTCTGTGCCAAACCGAACCAGTTTGCCACTGTATGTACCAGAAGATCGAAGAGTGTAGAGCCAATTTATAATTAACTCTTCAAATCTTCATGCTCAACAGAATAGCTGTGCTATAACTTAATTATATGCCCAACATAACATGGCTTGGTGGAGTAAATGTAACTTTTTTAAACTTACGATCTTAGAACATATTTCAATAATCTACTGCCTCCACGTCTGAAATTGACAGCAGTGCACAAGTCTAAAGGCACAAATTCAATCTCATCGTCATTATGCCATGCCTGTGTTTCTTCTTGTGAATCATCTGATTCTGCTTGTGATAAACTATCATCCACCACATCAGCTAGTTGTACGACAACAGGTGAAGAAACCACACTGACGATTTGTATCTCCTCTATTTCTGGGTTTGGGGCCAACATCATCATATGGTTGAATTAAAGCTTGTTTTTCCTATGAATAAACAACAACATCAATATGAGACATAGGCTAGAAATGGTCCTATGTTATTAGAATGCTTTTGCTTACTATGTTGTCTCTCAATCAGGGAATGGAGAATTATTTTCTGAGCGAGCCAAGGGAAGACAAATGATGGTCGTAAATGGTTTGAATCTAGTCGAGCGACAACTCGACGGAAGCCAAGTCTCACGCAAAGCCAGCTACACTGTTCACACCACGGTCTAGAATAGAGAAGTCTTATATCGCAGCCATTTCAGCTGATACCAACAGTGCTGCTAGTTTCAGAAATATCTGTGCAGAAAGCAAGGTATAAGCATAGACTAAAGATATACACCCAAGATAGTTTGTGCTCAACTCGTTCGTCTGTTGATTAGAAATTAATTTGGGGGTGCCACCGAAACGACAGCACCCCAAAAACAAAAAATTCAAATTAATTCATCGCCAATCGTTTGTGCTTCGTTTGTGCGCATTTGTGCTCGAAATCGCATCGCTTGTTCTCAACTCAATCGCCTGTTGATAAGAAATTGATTTGAAAAAAAACTTTCATTGAATTGCAGCCCCCAAATTGATTTCTAATTAGCGGGCGAACAAATTGAGCACAAACGATACGGTTTCGAGCACAAACATGCACAAACATAGCAATAATGATTGTCGAAAAAAAAATTGATCAATTTGTATTTGGGAGTGTCAGTGAAATGGACCTTTTGATTTACTACGTACTGATTTAATATTATATCCTGTCAGTTTTAGCAGTTCATAACAATATTAGATTACCATACCACTTCTACACGCTATTCTAAAAAATATCTAATAAACTTAATATATTCTAAATAAAGCATATACGATTCCAAATTTCACATTCATATCAAAATGAACATTTTTTTCTTTTCGATAATTGAATAAGATTACAAAATCAAAAGAAATTTTAAAAGATCAAACAGAGTCGAGAAAAATCAAAAAATTCACGAAAAATCCGAAAATATCACGAAAAATGAGAAAAATCAATAAGAATCCAGAAAAATCCCGAGAATTAAAGAAACACACAAAATCAGAAAAATTACAACAAATGAAAAAGATCACAAAAAACAAGATGTATTTTAAAAAATTCAACAAAAATCAACAAAATTGAGAAAATTCATAAAAAATAAAGAAATTACGCAGGATCAAGGGAAAAAAATGAAAAGTCATGAAAAATAAAAAAATCACGAAAAATAAAAAGAATCAAGAAAAATCAAGGAAATCGAAAAAATCAAGAAAAATGAAGACAAATCGAAAGAATCAAAAAGCAGGTGTACACAAAAATGCCAAGTTGTTGACCCCTCGGTTTATGAGACCGAAATCTAGCTGCCTAATAGCCCAGTTTACCGATGCTAGCTGGGCCTGGAGGTCTAGCTTCATAGGTCTATGCAGGGCCGTCGTTAGGGGGTATCAGCCCCCCCCCCCCTCCCCATCAATAACTTATCCTCCTTTAAAAATATATAATGTTGACCTACGAATAAACACACAATAAAATATGATGAGTTATATAACTCATCATATTTTATTGTAATGAGTCATATGACTCATTACTATGAATTGTATCAGTATATACTGTGACGGAATGCACCATGGCCAGTTACTAATACACATGTAATTGTATAAACAATCAAAGTTGGTGAATAGGCCAGGAACTTGTTCTAGAAATACATTTGTTGTATAAACGTCAGATCTATAAATAGAAATTGACATCATTTTCCAACCCTGTGATTGGCTTGAGATAACGTCTTAACCTTGCAAGGGCTAATATAAAGGCAAGGGAGCGGGACAGGTAGTTCAGTTCACTCATAATCCACCGGTAGCGAGAGTAGTTTGAGATTGTGACTGAGATCACGACCTGCAGTGGTTTGAAATGGAGAGACGGGACGGCGTATAGAACAGTGGTGTTATAAAGTTAAATGCAACAAAATAAGTGTCTTGGTGCAACGAATGGCGTCGTGCCTAGATTAAGTGAAGAATAATGAACTCAGTTTTTTTTCTCATCGTTTAAATTGTTATCCTGCGGGAATCTAATATTTAAATATTTAAGCGAACCTATTATGTATTATACTTGTAGTGCAGCATTAAGCATACTACCAAGTATTCACCAGATTGAAATGTTCAATCTATTTTCTGAGATAAACATTTGTCATACGTACACGTCGCCTATCATCACCGTCCCAGGAACAGTTGGCATTTAAACTTCGAGACTACCGTCTTCATCGCCAACAAGCCGTCCGTCATCTCATACCACAACGCTGCATGACGTAATTGCAGTTCATCGTCTGGAGAGCTCTACCTACCCCTTTCAAGACCCCAATCGTCACTTCCCCACACGGAACTGAAGACACCCACCCACCCATTCGTCATAATTATCGTCGTAACCTACGGTACACATAGTAGATCTGGACCGAATCAAAACAAGGTATATTCAACATCATATGTAACTGTGTAATTTAAAGAAAGGGAAGAGAAATAAATATCAAGTGTGAATAAAATTGATGGGTGATTACTTAATTTAGAGTCTCATGTTCCTGCCCTGAGCGAGTTGTGTCACAATACACTCTACTACTTAACACTTCCTTTTTTTTCGATAATGATTCAATCATTAGACTCCGAAATTGCTTGTGAATCACAAAAATCCTTTGAAAAATGAACATATTTCAAAAGAATCACTGCTGGAAATTTTGCTGGGAGAAATCGCGAAAATGGCTTCGAAAATGCCCTTAATGATTATACTATCAAAAATAACTTTGGTAATGTCCATGGTGATTCAATCATTGAACTCCAAAACCCCTTGTGAATATCAATAATCACTTAAAAAATGACATGGGTCTATTTCAAAAAATTCGCTGCGGGACTTTGCTGGGAGAAATCTCAAAGGTAGACCTATAGCTTTGAATATGTCCATGATGACGCAATTATAAGATTCAAAAACCACTCGTGAATCGCAAAAATCTCTTGAAAAATGTCCATATTTTGAAAAATTTCCTACGGGGCTCTGCTGGGGGGCTTCCGCCTCCTAGACCCCCTTTTCGCGCGTGGCAGGTGTCCAGCTGGGCGGTCATTTTATTCGTGCAACCTGTGCGCCCCACCAATACACAAATCCTAACGACGTCCCTGGGTCATGATATTTTGCTCATTTTTTAATGAAAATCCCAGTGAAATCACAATGCTTTGTCTGGGGCGCTGTAGAGCGAATACTGGAATAGAGATAGGGCCTATACTACCTAGAGTGAAGGTGGGCTTGGCGTGTAATAATGCCGGAGGAGCTACTATGAAATTGGTTAGAGCACACAGCAGCTGTGGTTAGGATTATTTGGGTCAGGTTTTGATCTTTTCCCTCAAATAGGCACATCCTCTTTCTATAAGTATACACGCAAAACCCTTGTTCACTCTTGGTAGTAACTCTATTCCAGTATTAGCTTCTATACTCTTATACTTTCTAACTCATAGATCCACCTTAAGGTGGATCTATGAGTTTTCAACATATCATAAAAAGTTATTTTTTGGCGTGGTAATGATGAAAGACAATATTTGAAGAAACTATTTTCAAGGAAAAAAAATCCAAAAATTTTCCTGGGACATGATTCTCCCTTTGGTCTTTGAATTTTGATTATTTTTCTCACTTACCATGAAACGTCAGGAAAGACCTAGCTGGACAGAATTTTCACCAAACATTCTACACATGTTCCTAAATAACCTGTCACAGTGTTTTATTGCTGAGTTCAATAACATATGAACTGTGAATTTTTTCATGAACCCTTGCATCAGGTGAAAACGTTAAGGCTCCTATTTTATCAACTTTATGGATTTATTGAAATTTTACATTGACAGGTTGTTGAACACATGACAAGCAATGCCTCTGACAATTTTGGTGTTTGTAAGTCATGTAGTTTAGAAACAATGCAGATAGTTCTGAATTCTCCATAAGCCCAATGTTAAATTTGATGACCGATCCATGCGACACGGCGGGGAAAGCTCACACTTGTCTTGCTCGCTATTCGGAGTCCAGCCCAGCTGTGCGATACACTGCACCGTTGACTGGCGCGGCAATGATCAATCAGCATAATACATAAACCAAAATGATGAGGTGACAGTCGGCGTGCTCGCACGTGTTATGAAGGCTTGCCGATTGCAAATACAGAAGTGGACTATTTAGTTTCCATTTTATGCATGCATTGACTTCGTTCATTATTTCACAGTCTTCGGTGACCATCACTTGTGCTTGAACAACGTGTAATAATACATCTTTATCATTTTATCGATTTACATTTCGTACTGCTCTTTGTGTAGGCCTAATACTTATTGTACTAGTTCTTATTGAAGCTAATTTGTTTTGAATAATCAAAATGGGGTGGTGAGACCGCCCTTGTGGTGCCCCGTCCAAGCGATCCTACTTTTCATCTATAGCCTTAATTGGGGAACAATGATTTTGTATCAAGTTTCTGTGTTATTGAAAAAAACAAAGAAAAAACAATCATGGTCCAGATCAGCGTAATTTTAGTACCAATAAACGCGAATGACCACGGACTAACATATTCGGAAATGTTATTGAAAAAAACATGATTTCCTTTCTTTCACTACGATTCTATGGGTTTCAGAAACTACACAACATTTCTTGAAAACATGGATTCTCTACTGTGAGAACAAGACTGATTCTGCCAAATAACTGTTCGGAGCAATTAAAACGCTGAATTAATACATCACTTTATAACAATGCTATTTGAATAAGAGCATTTACTCCATCCAGTGATGTAAATAGAAAATTTATGAAATTTAATTTATAGTTGCACACATAGGCCTACACATAGCCTCACGATATTTATTTCCTTCCTTTTCTCTTCCTATTTTTCTTTCTTTCTTTCTCATTTTTTTTCGCTACTAATTCATGAGGGGAGCGATCGACCCAATTCCCCCCTTCCCTCTATCCGCCACTGGGAGGCACCCGACGGAGTGCTTTTTCAATTAGATAGACATGTAATTGAAGTTAATATTTGACGTCACTAGAGTATAACAATTATAATAATAATGCATTCAATCAGGGACCACACAGCATACCATTCCATAAGTAGGCTATACAGTAATCAAATTTGTAGCTGTTTGCACAAAGATCTTCAAAATATATCTTTGAATATTAAGAAAATTAGAAAAATATGTATTTTTTCATGCATATAAGTTGACTCTAAGTAGAGAGCATACTTGATTTAGATTATGGTATTATGCATTGAATACCATGGGGGAGGGGGGGGGGGGGGCTGGCCCCGGGACATGCCTGAAATCATCACTGGTTTCGAGCTACTCATAAGAATCCTATATAAAAAAGCATCTGATAATCATCGTATCTTGAAGTAAACTAATAGTGCGGTCAGTACGGGTAAACATTCACCAGAATATTGCATTTCCTCCGGTTACCACCACGGAATTTGGTACAAAGCTGAAAACACTATGACAATTCCAAGTCAACCGGGGGGCAAGCCAAATTCACCCGGGTTCCCCCGGAAACTACCCCTAAAAGAGGCTATCCGGTTTTGGTGGGGTCAGTGTGCGAAAAAATGTACTTGAATATTGTATTTCCTGTTACCTGGATGCACGAAATTTGACAGATAGATAGAAAATACCATCATGATTTTAAATCACCCGGGGGGAAGAGAAATTCCCCCGGATTACCTCGAAAACTACCCCCAAACGAGGTTATCCGGTTTTGGTGCGGTCAGTAAGGCTAAACATTCACTCGAATATTGTATTTCCGGTTAGCAGCTCGAAATTAGATAAGTAGCTAGAAAATACTATGACAATTCCAAATCAACCAGAGGGATAGCTAAATTCACCCGGGTTCTCTCAAAAACTACCCCTGAAACGAGGCTATCCAGTTTTGTTACGATCAGTAGGGTACGAATGTCTAGAAATATTGTATTTCCAGTTACCAGTCACGAAATTTAGTACATGGATGGAAAATACTATTGAAATTTGAAATCAAACGGAAAGCAAGCCAAATTCACCCCGGTTTGATCCCAAAACTACCCCTTAAATGAGACTATCCAGTTATGGTGCGATCAGGAGGGTAAAAAATCAGGGAAATATTCATTTCCGGTTACCAGCACGAAATTTGGTACATGGATAGAAAGTACTATTGAGATTTCAAATCAACTGAGGGGCGAGCCAAATTCGCTCTGGTTTCCCCAAAAACTACCCCTGAAACGAGGCTATCGAGTTTTGATTGTTCGAATCTCAAACGATACAGTGGATAATATTTCAGATTTTGAAATCACCGAGTAAAGATTCTTATTGGTTCTAGGCCTACTACCTCGTGAAACAAAATTCATTCCCTATATAGTGTACCACAAGATCGCAAAGATTGAAAAATTCTCATAATTTGGTATATTCATTTAAATATGATCAGCTGATCACATCACTTGTAATATGCAATGATTGCTTTGATGAGCACAAGAAATATCTACATGGCAATGGATCAAGAAGTTTGGTTCTTCATAAGCTTGATGACGTCAGTGACCATTAGAAGAAAAATAGTTGACTCTCAGTATCTATAATGAACGTATTGTGGTACAATTCCCACCCTCTTCTAATATTATCAAGGTGGGTCCTATCGAATGAATCAATTTTGAGTTAATTATTGCTAAAATTTCAATAAATTCATGACATTCAGCAATATTGTTCAAGGCCAGCAAAGGGCTGTGGTAGGAGAGAGGCATTGATAAACTCACAACTTGGAAAGTACTATTCTTGTTCCTATACTTGCGAGTTGAAGCTAACATCATCAAGTGCAATGTTGCATTCAAGTGAATAGATTGCACAAATACTGTTACCTAAGACAGTGATATCAACTACTCGAGGTTTGATGATTTCACAGTGACTTTCAAGGAATAGCTGTAGTTGGAACATGATATCGTCACCAATATTATATTATGATTTCAATTTATGAACATAATGGGAGTAAAATATCGTTTTTCTCGGGTTTCATCAGTAAATGAGAATTGAATCAAACCATTATTCCTTTCATAAATAAGAAAATCAGTCGAGATGACTCTTCGGACGACGTATTGTAATTTTAATCAATCTGTTTTCATACTGTATTACATATTTGTGTCTAGTTTGCTATTGAATTTTTCGCATTGCAACCCTCCGTGACTCAGTCAACTAAGGCACCGCTTTAGAAACTATGGTCAGCGTTGAACGCGATTTTGAATCCCGTATATGGCATGAGTGCTTTTTTTTCACTGGAGCCCTCATTCTACTACCAGTTGCATGACGATCGCTTCACAGAGATATCGCATCTGCCTTGCACATCGAGTTTTGTTCAACTTGGTCCTCCAGCTTATCCTCACTCCATAGTTTCATCATTACCTGCTCATTCGTACCCTCAAATATACTAACTGTTGGTGGGATCATCAAGGAAACATTAATCATATTCTATTGTTTCAATCAAATTTCCATGTCGTTAGATTACCCACAAGCATAATTAAGTGATATTTTGAAAAGCTATTTGACCTCAAATACTGACATTTGACCTTGAATAAGTTTTGTTATGACCATAACAACATGTTTTACTGTAAACATATTCAATCTGATCAATAAATCGTGTTCGAATCTTGTGATCATCAATTAAACGATGAGAAATGAAGAAAATGTCAATGCTTATTGTTTGCATAAATTTGAATTGACCCATTCTGAGGTCAAAATATGCTATATGAATGGATTGCCTCTTTTTTCGAAAATACGAATCATGAAATATGCTCCTGATCATATTGAAAAGTCAACACACATTTTCGTTTATTGGTTAGAAAATGATGGACAAAAAACTCAACATTTGACCTTTGACCTTGATTTTGACATAGAAAGCCAACTCTGCCGTCAGTTAATCGTACTTTTGAAAAAAATTCTCGTTGTGATCTTTCATTCAATGTGTCAATCCTTGGTCGCAATTTTGAAACCCCCAAAAATGGTTATACGATGTACTACAGCGCTATATTCGTTTTTTGATCACCCAAACTCATCTCGAAAATTGTGTCATCCTCAACATTATTGTTACCACTATCAAAATCATTATTATCAACATTATTTCGTCGCATCTCGAATTATTTTTCTTGTTTTTCGTGAGAAAATGTGATTTTTTGACCGCCATTTTGAAAAAAGGTGACCAGGGTCAGTGACAGTTTGCCCCCCGGTCGATTTTGAATTGTCATGGTGTTATCTAGCTCTGTACCAAATTTCATGCTGGTAACCGGAAATGCAATATTTTTACCCTTACTGACTGCACTATAAGAAACTTGGACAATAAGAAACTTGACAATTTTTGTAATTGAATTTGGGAAGATGAGATACTTCCCGTGTCGGTTGCGACATTTGAATGAAGACTAGAGATCGATCCTCGATATGACGTATATCGTATTATCGATATTAACGTATTATCGATGTAATTGTCACTGATGAACGGTGATGATGCAGGTCTATTTGCAGACGGAATGATCTGTGCCCATGTAATATGTTTTTTTTTATATATATATATATATATTATTATTTATGAGACGTAGGACTTTTCCAGTTGTAGGCCCACAGTTTAATTAGTAAATTGTTCAAACTGAGTGAATTATAAAATGTATGTAACAATGTGCCGGTATATGAATAAAAAAATCATTCATTTCATTATAATAATTATAATGAATATAAAGAATTAAAATTAAATTGAAAACCTGAAACCTCATTGAAAAATATTCGCCTGCACATATAATTTTAAATTATCAATTCCAAATAACATAAAATATATAGTTACCATATAATATCTAAGCAATATTTCAATGGATTCTAAATGGAAGTGTCTTGTTGAATGTATCGTTGCTTTTCAATGATTTCGATGAGGTGAAGCAAACAAATTCCCGCCAGTATTGAACAAGTATTGTCTATGGGAATCTCCAATCAACGACACGGCAACACCCTGCAGTTACTCTTTTAATTCAATATTAGGTGACAAAACGACCTCAAGTCTTGATCATGAAAACGATGTATCTCTGCCAGGATAGTCGACCATGGCGGGAATCGAACCCCGGTCTCATTGCTTACCGCGCTTGCTCGTGGTGGCTCCAGGTCGTATGAAAATTGCCGACTGTTTGTTGTTGCTTATTGGTGACAGGGTTATTCGTACTTATATTGATAAGATAATTATGAAGGCTTGAACCACCCGTTCGCTAAGTGTGTGGGATAGGACAAACTGTCAATCGGGAGCTTCGTTTCTCGTAGGTAACCTGAGACTTGTTCACTATTAGATAAAATGGTATTATCGCGTGTTCGGAACGTAGGTTCGAAACTTCCTGCCGTTGATAGTGTATTACACATGAAGACGGATACCCGAGCCATCAACCTATATTACGCTAGTCAAAATTGACAGCTCGAAACAGTTGGTCGTTAGTAGTATAAGATGGCAAGACGGGTGATCGATCATTGTCTTACGTGGATAATTTTTGTAATTTATTTCTCCTCTGTCTAATGCCGCGCGCTATATTATACAATAATAGAATATAGTTGGGAAAATCACATTAATCACTCTCTCTCTCTCTCTCTCTCTTTTCCCCCTCCCCCACTCACAATTACAACTCATTTCTGGGAATTTTCGATACGATTTTCAGCGCCATCCCTGGGCAAAAGTTTGTGTTTAGAACTCAAGGAAATACGTTAAGGCGCCCTGCATTATCTCTATATTAAGGCGCCCTGCATTATCTCTATATTTGAAGCCTGTGAAGCCGAAGGACCTAACATAATTATGTATCAGATAATTTTACAAGGGACAAAAATGGCAGACTGCATATTTACTGTTTTGTAAGTGTAGTTCACAATTTGTCTATTTTAGTTTTTTCAATTGTTAGTCTAAGGTGACCAGGATAACTGGCAGAGGTTTTAAAGAGCTGGATTAAAAAGCAGGAGTAATATAAATACGTTGTTACATTTATCATATTTTAATAATAGATCAACTAATTAACTTGATTAACTAACTAATTAATCAACTTGACTTGGCTTGATTTAATTTACTTTAAATATTATTTAACATAATAGGCCTAAATATAACAACCTAGGCCTTTTTATATATATATATATATATATATATATATATATATATATATATATATATATATATATATATATATACTGTTCCTGCTTTTTAATCCAGCTCTTCAAAACCTCTGCCGATTGTCCTGGTCATCTTAGACTAACAATTGAATAATAGAACAATAGAAAACAGTAAAATCAGGAACAAGACTAAAATAGACAACTTGTAAATACTACAGTAAGAACCTACAATAGAGTTTGTGCGACTTCATTACTGAATAAAATTAATTAATTGAGTCTTCACTAGGCTAATCTAATGATTAATGAAGATCTCATTCGGATGTCTTTGGATTACATTCAAAAACTTGTCCATTAATAGGCCTCTTGGCAAATATAAAGCACAATTAGCTGTGATATCCCCACAAAAAACAAAAACTTGTGAAAACAAGGAGCCAGGCCTTTCCTATTCAACACTTTTGCCACCAAGATATTCATAAACATTCAACTAGAAACGCATTAGAATTCCATTCAAAACAATATACTATCAAGTTATGTCAAGAAAATTCAAACTAAATAAATATTGAACTCTTTAATAAAATTCCTAAATTCATTAAAAATATAATAGAAATAACATCGTTTCAAGAACACTTGAAAGATTTGTTGACTAAAAAAGCATATTATACAGTAGAAGAATATCTTGACGATTATTCAGAATGATTGAATGATAGGCTAAACGAATTGAACTGAATTGTATCCTACAAAATTGTAAAAAAAGGCTAATTCTACAAATCATTATTATAGCTTTTATAAATATTAATTAGCGTGTGATGTTAGTTAGCATTAGTTTGTATTATTATTCATCAATAACTTATTAACATTATGCTTTTTTCAAAAGCGTTTAACACTTCGAGTCATAGGCCTACTAAATTAATTTCATTGATTGAAAATTTTGATTTTAGGGGCCCAATGCTGTGGTGGTTTTCCAGTTATCTGACAGATATACAGATAAGTGTTAAAATTAATGATATTCACAGTGAATTCAAAAATTGTACATCTGGCGTTCCACAAGGATCTATTCTAGGTCCATTATTATATTTAATTTATGTAAATAATTTGTTGAGTTGTATCTCTAATTGTCAGGTTTATATGTACGCCGATGACACATTGATTCTGTCTGCTCATAGAGTGATGGAGTCTGCAGAAGCTAATTCACAAAAAGATTTCATTAACGTTTTAAAATTTACCATGATCATGATCTAACTATCAGTTCCTCTGAAACGAAAATTATCCATATATGTACACCCCTGAATCATTTCAAAAACTATGCGGTCAACATTATTTTCCACTCCAACATTTGTTTACATTCTTTAAATTGCGGTTCTCCTGGTTATATTTGTAATTGTGATATTCAGATTGGTAATGTTGACAATCACGTATAATTGGGTTTAACTATTGACAAATATTTATCATGGAATATTTCTTTATCATATTGATCTTTTATGTAATAGGCTTCGCTCTTGTGCTTTCCAAATCTATAATTTAAAAACTTTCCTATCATTTAATTTATTGAGACCGGTTTATTGCGCTCTAGCAGAATCATTAATTTTATATGGGATTCTTTCTTGGGGAAATGCTTCTCAATATTATTTGAATAAAATACTATTCATTCAAAACCGTATCATTTCAACAATAGTGCCCAATCATATAAAAGATCAATTAAGCCACAGTTTTCCTGAGTATTTTCTTTATTGTAGTCTGCTTCCAGTTTCTTTGTTGTATAAATATCGAGTCATCTTGAAATATTATTTTTCAGAAGAATTTAAATTGCATTCTAGTCATTCAGCTAATACTCGGTTTGCCTTGCTTTCCAATTTTGTTCTCCCTGCATGGAACAACAAAAATGGAAAGAGGAGTCTTAGTTATATAATTCCATAATTCTTCAATTCTTTGCCTAATAATCTGAGAAACTTTTCCAAGTTTTATGAAGTCAAACGAGAAATCAAAACTTTTATTCTTTCTAACATGGACGGTGTATACAACGACCATTGTTAAATTATTTATAGAAACCTATGTTCGTTTTTTTTTGGTTCATCAGTTTCTTTCTAGACAAATTTAGGTCTACATTTGAATTTATTTGTTTATTCAAATTATATTTCCGCCATTTTTATTACTCATTCAACACTTACATATTATAGCCATATGATCTAGTGACTAGATATATATAGGTTATTGTATTTTATTTTATATTTCAAATATGTCAATTAACAACTTTTTTATTTTCTGTGTACGAAGAGACAGTTTTTATTTGATTACATCAGTTATAATGCCACAGTTAAGCCCTTATGGGGCTTTGTCGAAATTGACAAGTGAATGTCAAATTTGTAATTTATGTTAATTTATTGAAGCAATAAAAAAACTATTATTCTATAAATTTTATTAGTATGTATTTATTAATATTAATATTTCACTAAAACAGTATTAAAAATATTCCAATATGTTAATCTAGTATATGCACAAATCACAAGGTGCATAATATACATGTCAGTATATTATACCAACTCATTATGATTATTATAATTTATCTTGTATTATATTATTAACTTATTTTTCATTAAGTTATATATGGTAAAAAAACTTTCCATACACCCTTAATGGTATATATCCTAAAAGGTATGTGTTCATACCTTGTCATATGTGTTCACACTGTGTCATATGTAATGTACAATTAATGGAAATAAAACTTAAAAATATAAAAGTGGTGATATAAAAAGTTTTGGCCAAGTTAACTCTTCAAGAGAGGGGAAATACATATGTGTGGATATGTGTGTAGGAGATATTATAGGCATATAGGCCTAATGTAAATGTGCAGTAATTATCTAGGCTTGATAGGCGATAGATTTTGACATGATTAAATAAAATGTACATTGCAATTATATTTCATTATGTCAGAAGCAATTAGAATAATTATTGTGTTTAACCTCGACCACTTGTGATCTGTCTTCTAAATAATTCTTAAACCATTTTGATGCTACAACCATAATCCCATATTTATCCCATAATATTCTAACTTTTTTAGTAATAGCGAATGCTGAACTAAATCAAAAGCTTTCAACAGGTCACAAAATATGCCGATTAGCCTTCTTTTTCTAATCACTGAATGCTTTAAGAGGCCGCAGGCGCGCTGCACGCGCTCGTTGTTCGCTCGCTTCAGACTCGAGTTTAACATGCATCGTGTGCTGGGCGCAGCCCATAGACTAGCCCGCCGAACTCATATTCTCGTAAACGCCGTTAATTCCCTGACTCACACTTTTGATATATTTCACAGTCCATATTTTTTTTTGGTATTCAAAAATATATATCTAGGTTTCCGTAAACTAGAAATTTTTTCATTTTCCATTTGAAGAATTTGAAAAATTACAAATTTGTTGTTCAAAATTCTGTAAATGCGATAACCTCCCTCTTTCAATTATCAACAGAATGTAAAAACAATCATATTGATATCTCAAAAAGACGGCCGTGAGAGTTTGCGGCGTGAAATACGAGCACCTGCGGCCTCTTAAGCACTTTTTCAGTCAAAGAAAATATTCCTGAAGAATGAAGATATGCTTTGTTCTTTCTGAAGCCATTGTTCAAGCGACCAACCAACAACCGGGATATCAGAGTTGAATTTACATTTACAATTTACGATTAAATATAATGCCAAAGGCGACGACAAAAATTATAACAAGACGACATAATCATCATAAAACGGGAAGAGACAAAATTATAAAATATCAAGTGAGCTAAAAAGTAACAAGACAATGGATAATAAAGAAAGAGAAAATCCTAATCAATCAAATTCCAACCAACCAATTCCAAACTAATCAATTTAATTCAATTTAAATATATGAATATTTTAGATGTGGAAACACATTTTAAAAGTAACGAACATGTCAATAGTGTATTGAGTACAAGCGTGCATACTCATTTGATTAGCGATATTTTCACAACTATTGATAAAGAAGTAAAAATCACAAACATGATTGGTTCATCTATTTTGCTTGGTTCCAGAGATTTTTAAATGGGACTGAAAATGTGTTCTCTTTATCAATTGGGGTCATATGGTAATCATGTATATGGGTAATCCTATCTAGGAAACAATTTGATAATCAGCTAATACTCCTTCATTTCCGATTTTCAAAGGTTCATGTTTGTACACCGCCGGCATTCAGTGCTCGAAGTCAGAGGTCCAACCGAGAGAGTTCGCAATTATTTACACGATTGACCGCCTCTCTTACCCACTAGCGCTCAAGGTCGGATGTGTCGAGCCGCCACATGCCCGCACATTGTTTATATTTTGCTAATATACTCAGTTGTCAGTCACAATTTATACGAGATCGGGACGAGACCGTTTCAAGTTTCTTGCTAAACTGCGACATCAGGATTTTGAAGTCACTCGATTATCAAAGTTTTGTGACCATTACCATTAACCATTGTGAGATTATTAATTATGAGCTATACTCTTTTGAGATATCATATGATATGATATGAGGCAGAGTAAGCTTTCTTGTTCCAAGATTCTTATTCCAAAACTTGATCCAAGATCATTGTTTCCCGCGAGTTACGACCGATTGACGGGGTGTTAACGAATTAATTTTATCTGTTGCAAATCGGTGCAATTATCTTCCATCCAATTAATTTGTTCCAACTAATGCATTTTACTACTCATTGAGGTATTTAGCTTTATAAGAATAATATTCCATTCCATTTTTGGTATATGAATCTTATCTGAAACACGTTTATACCATAATACAAAATTGTCATTTCAAAAACTTCCCTGCGGGCCATTTCCCCTTAGCGTTCCCGCGTGTTCACACAAAAAATAGTATTTTCATTTCATTTTTTTTCAAGCTGAAATCCTCCCCCCTACTCCAATAAATGTGACCAGTATCCGTTCCTGTACCCAGGATCATTTTTGTAACTTTACCTGTCTTTGCTGTACCCAGGACTCGAGAAGTATCAAATATCAGTGATTTACTTCTAGAACACGTCCACTGAATGATGTCCAGCTCTTCCCTCGCTCTAGGCCTACAATAGAAAATGTAATGTATTTATATTTGAAATCAAATCAAATTTAATTTATCATTACTGGAAACACCTGAAAGAACGGCTAAAAATTAAATATAGCTTGAAGCATTTCGCTCACGGTGACGACCCACGAGCAACTCCACTGACTCTTGTCTCGACTGAAGTGACTATAAGTTATATTGGCTTACTGCACAAAATGACCTGCCCAGTGCCCACCCTGGCCTGGTCTCCATAAAGCCCCTACGCCAATGGTTCTACATTATATATATATATATATATATATATATATATATATATATATATATATATATATATATATATATATATATATATTCATATATATATATATATATATATATATATATATATATATATATATATATATATATATATATATATATGTATATGAATATATATATATATATATATATATATATATATATATATATATATATATATATATATATATATATATATATATATATATATATATTGTGGTGGGTCGAAACTCTCGAGCGGTAATAGCAGATATAATTATAAATAGAATAGAATATAGTTAAATACGGTTGCTCACAACACAATATTTGAGTAAGTTAATTATATTCTCTCTCTCTCTCTCTCTCTCTCTCTCTCTCTCTCTCTCGCCCACCCCGTACTCTTAAACATATTGTGGCGGGTCGAAACTCCCGGGCGAGTTATTCTCAGTTGAAACTAGACAACAATCAACACAAAAAAGTTGCATGTATACCGCTGCTAAACAGTAGAAATTATGAAACTTTCCAAAGTAAAGCGTGCGCACATTATATCAACAATGACATTTTATGTTCTATTTTTGATTTTTTGTTGACATTTTTTTTGTGACCTTTGGTACGCCACATAGTATTTCAGAAGCGCATTCTGTAATAATTGTTACTTTTAGTTTAGACTTCTTTATAGTCTTGGTTGATCTTCAGTGCATTCAGTGTGTTCATTTCACATATTCAATTAATATTCAATATAATATATGTATGAGCTTTTACAAGAGCTTAAAGACTAAAGTGACAAGAGTCTCCAAAAGATCGTTAGCTGTTTAGCTGTTAATTATGGCATGCCATCATCAACTTCATCAACAATTATAAAAAAATAAAGACAAAATTGAACTTGATCACGGTATAAAGAAACGAATCGGGGAGTGGAACTAGTAGCTATACACATTAAAGACTAAGGGTGGATTGCAAAGACGGAGTTTAAACCCCGGCCTACCTTAGACGCCGTCTGAGTAAGAAATTGCATTGCAGCCACAATGCAATTTCTTACTTGGACGGCGACTAAGGTAACCCGGGGTTTAAACTCCGTCTTTGCAATCCACCCTAAGTGTTCTACCGGCACATGCAGTGCATTGGTTAACGCGCTCGCTTCCTGTGATCGATCCAGTAGGTGATTGGAATTTTGGACCTGGTTCCGATTACCCCCGTCACCGTCCATCTTTATAGGGATTTTTCGTGATTCCCCTCTTTAGCCTATGCTAATGCTGGCATGGTTCCTACAGTATGGGCCACGACCGCTTCCTTTCCACTATCCTTCCCATCAACTAAGAAACCTTCATCTCATATCATCCCATCATCTCATTAGTCATTCATCCGATGCCAATAGAATATAGTTATCATTACAGTGCGTCGTTAAACCCAATATGAATCAAGTGTTCTAAGGCGGTGTCTTTCACAGACCAGAGAATAGTCTTTACAAACCCATATAGACCCCATGCAACACACTGCTCACATTTCTCGCAATTCTTGCTTATAAATTGGGTGTATGGTGGATCTTCGTACCGACACAGGTAGTTGAGTGGTTAACGCACTTGCTCTATGTGACCCGGGAGGTAGTGGGCATGTCGGACCCGGTTCGATCCCCGCTACCGTCCATCTTTACAGAGGTTTTTCGTGGTTTCCCTCTTTAGTCTAGGCTATAATGCCGGGATGGTTCCCAGAATATAGGCCACGACCGCTTTCTTCCCATTACCCATAAAAACCTTCATCTCACCATCCCATCATCTCATAAATCATCCATCCGACGCCAATATATCTTAGTCATCATTACAGTGCGTTGTTAAACCCAATATGAAAAATGAAATGGATCTTCGTGGCGCAGCACTGGCACGTACAATTTTGGACACGAATATCGCATTTTCGAATCAAACTTTTTTGTTTTCACCAAACAATATTTTTGATAACATCCTAACAGTACTCTATACTTTGTTTTCCTAAATATCACATTTTAATCTAAGCTAATATTGCCGTAAGATTCACTATTTTGTAGAATTATTGATTAGGGTAGTCGAGATGAGTTTTTGTCTCTTTGAAAATTTCTTTGTATTTTGCTCATGTCTAGTTGAAGAAAATTTAACTGTATATTCTTGGTGAAAAAAGTCATATTTGCTGTTTAATTTGCGAAAATTGAAGTAAATTCAGCTATTGCGTTGGGACCTATACAGAATTATAAAGTCGTGTTCTGGCGGGTGGCTGTGGCGATTCCAAAAACTATCTGGAATCGTGAGCTTACCTGTTTGCGGACCTCACATGTTTTATTGTTGTAGTTTGACGTATAACAATTTATCGAGCGCATGCTGTCCTATTGTTGCTGTCATACACTTCTTTTTGAGTGGTCTTGATAGAAAATCCTTTGTCGAGCGCACACTTCTTATTGTTGAAATCTTACGCCCTATAGTATTGATTTCTTGAAGTATGACCCTTCAAGAAGCGAATACGGAATATGTCATAACTCATATTGTTGTAGTTTGACGCAAAAAAACTTTGACGAGTGTAGTAGTCCCATTGTTGAGGTCTTGACGTATAACCGAACGTAGCCTATAACCCATATCGATCGCACACGTCCTATCGTTGTGGTGTTCAGGCCTACTTATAAGCCATTGTCGAGCACATGCACGCCATATATTTTTGTGGTGTTTTCTTATTAACCATTGTCGAGCGCACACATCCTGTTGTTGTGGTCTAGAATCTAGATGTATAACCGTTTGTCGAGCGCACATTATAACCATTGTTGTGGTTATGACGTATTACCAATTATTGTTGAGCGCACACAAGTCCTGGTTGTGGTTTTTATGTACATCCCAAGATGTAGGCCTATTAAGGGTTCGCTCGACAGGCAAACCAACGCAATTCCATCAATGCATCTTGGTACAGTACATCCCTTTCACGACATTCACGTTGTAATGATACCAACATATTTGATCACTTACAAAAAGTCAATTCTGACATAAATCCTCGATGATTCGAACTCGATTAATTCGAATTTCGCGCTAATTCGAACTAGAGAAGGTTGGCTCGTTTGTCGTACACTTTTACACTTTTGTGTCAGAACTCAGAACCGATATAGTAGTTTCGTTGGCCGTTCGAACGTCTGTTAGTAAAGTTGTGCAATTACACGACTGCTCTTCGCCTGCAAATTGCAATGAATTGTGTGAAGTGATTCCAGAGTAAAATGTGTAAGCTTTTCTTACTCTTGCTTGAGAGTTGAGAGGTCAGTAATTGTGTACGCATGAGAGAGTCGGTCGTGGTCTGTTGTAAATGAACCATCCCAGAACTGACGTGAACGAAAGAGGGAAACCATGAAAAAACCCTGTCAGGAAAAGGGTAGTTAAAAGTAAACTCGAAAGTTTATCGTATGAGAGACAAAGCTATCACCCCGGCCGCTTGTTTTGGGCTGATGTTAATTTATTCATTAATTCGGATTTGTATCATTTCGAATTGCGAATTGATATCAAGTCCGAACTACCGTTTCAATGTTGTTTTTTTAATTGTTCAAGCCGAATTTCAGCATAAATTACGAATGAAAATTGTCACAAACAAAACCGCATTTTATTACGTGTAATCGTTCGACGTCCGTCTTCCAGCTATCCTTGAACAATAGTGATCAGGAGTCCCGACTAGCAACAGATACGTCACAGCCAGACCGACATTTTGCGCCCCTGGGCCCTCAAATTTCTGACGCACCATCCTCCCCCCCATTTACTTATAAGCAATTATAAGTCAAATGCATAGATTTTAAGTGAGTTTTTTCTAATATTCTCTTTATTCAGGAGTTGACATCTCACAGTACGAATGTATATAATATCGAATATACTCCTTTTTAAATAAATATAACTTCACAAATAAATAATATGATTTTAATTTCAATGAGCTGGTGAAAATTTGGCCTCTTAAATATTTGGCGCCGTAGGGCGGGGCCTTGTGGGCCTGTGCCCTGACAGTGTCACAAGTAAATAATTAATTGTTAGAACGATTTGTATATTTTATGAACACAAATCAAAATTGATTACATATTTACAATATTAATTACATAATCACACATTCACACTACTACTAGTATATAGAAGGCTAGAAGATCATTTTATATAAATTCTTTTTATCAACAAGTTATCATAGACTAAAGATAGTGATCCATCCAGTGAATCTTGTTAGGGTTAGCAGGTAATGATCATCATATCTAATACGAATTCAATTACTATAGTAGTAAGTTACGATACCGTGTTTCAAAAAAATATATGAAGACCAATGTCTTCATTTATTCAGTTGACTATCCTTATTACTCAGCCACATCAGTTTCATTTTTTTATTTTTCATTTTTAGAAATTTAAGCAAATTTATCGTTCTAGGAAAACATTGTATTTATACGTTATCAACTAAATTAAATACTCAAATTCCCAAATCCAAATTTATATATCTTGGCAATTTATTATGTTGTTCAGAAAAAACACACGGAAAATTACTCTAGTTATCAATCACGAATCCGATAGAACAGATTTCATAGCAATGAGAATAATATTAAAATGTACAAAATTTGTAATTGTTCAAAACAATTAGGGAGCCCTATGTATATATACAAACACAGATGATATGTTAAATGCATCACAATGGATAAGCTTCAATCAGAGACTGATACAAAGTATAAGTTAGTTAACAATCTACTACCGGTACCTGATTATACCTAGGAGATTGGCGTATGAAAATGAAATACAATGATCATGACACCCGTAACCGTAGAAACATGTAAGGGTTTAGGGGGTAAATCAGGGGGCGAGGGGGCGGGGCAAAACGGTGTGAGTAGATTTCCTTTTTCGTGAAGTACTGCATTCTGGCACACTTCATCATAACTAGTAGCTACATTCATATTTCTCTCTAAGCAATTGTCAAAGAAGTTAATATTTTTCAAGATATATGACTTTATAGTGATTTGATTTGTTCTCTTCTGACACTTCTGATCTAACATCATTGGAAAACAACAAGCCGTGTATAAACAACATCGTTATTTTTATTGATGGCATTCGATGGTATATGAATTCTATATTATATTTACCCTATACTGACTATTAATAATCATTTCATCTTGTTTCATTATATATTTGTTTGACTTTGATCATTTTTTTTTTTTAATAACATCGAAACTTGATACAAAATCATTGTTCCCCAATTAAGGCTATGGATGAAAGATGGGATCGTTTGGACGGGGCACCACAAGGGCGATCTTACCACCCCATTTTGATTATTTAAAACTAATGGTCTTCAACACCAGGACTGCGCTGTCTGTGACCATAATTTTTCGCAGTAGATAAAAGTCTTTCAGTATAAACACACGAATGTTGATATCTTCCACTTTGAACTAAGTCTCTTGGGCAATGATTACTTCTTTCCCTTGACAGCAGATGTAAAATTGATCATTATACAAAAAGCACAAATTAAATTAGTGATAGGCCTATAATGTTATAATTAGGCCTATCGCTCTACTAATTAATGGTCGTGGCCAATTAGTACTTCATCCAAGCATTTGATTCGAGGACTGTGGGAAACCACGAAAAACCACGTCAGGATGGATAAAAAAGGTGTTTGTTGGTCTTGAGCTTTTTCTTCCAACTTCTTCTCTTCTTTTCTTCTCTTCTTGTTGTGTTTGATATATATATATTTTTTTTTTCTTCTTCTTGCTTCTTTTTTCTTTCTCTTTTCTTCTCTCTTTCTCTCTTCTTTCCCCTCTCTTTTCCTTTATTCATTCATTCATTTCTTCTCCTCATTCCATTTCATTTTTTACTTCATCTTCCTTTTGTCTTTCATTCATAAATTTATTTATTTTTATTTTTATTTTTTTTCATTTTTTATTTTCTTCTTTTTTTCTTTTTTTTTCTTTTTTTTTCTTCATTTTTCTTTCTTTCTTTTTTTTCTTTCTTTTTCTTCTTTTTTTCCATTTTTATTTTCCTTTTTTTTTTCCTTTTTTTTTTATTTTATTTTTTCTTTTTCTTTCTTTCTTCTTTTCATTTTTTTTTCTTTCTCATTTCATTCATTCTAGTTATTGTATTTGATTATTATTCAACCCTTTTTTTCTTTCTTTTCTTGTTTTTTCTTCTTTTTTCTTCTTTTTTTCTCTTTTTTTCTTTTTCTGATTTTCTCAATATTAAATGCTTGTGAATTCTTGGACGTCTGAGGGAAACCATGGAAAACCATCAATCAGGATGAAAAAAAATGTTTCAAGCTGTTGATGCAACTTGATGTACGGTAGTCAGAACTGCTTCTCCTTGAGAATATATTCGTCACGATTGTAGTAGGAACTCTACTTCTGATATGTCTCTTCTCGTCTGCCAGTACAAAGCTGCCATTAGACAATCCCCAGACAAACCTTGATTTTTCAACAGAGCTCGGTGTTGATCAAGTGCTGGGCATACAAGTAGGTGTTCTGCATCTTGATCTTCCAGCTTGCACAGGGGACACATGGAACTTGCTTCGTCAACTCCTATTCTCTTCAGATGTTTGTAAAGAAAATCATGGCCTGTTGTAATCCTGAAGATATGTATATGTAATATGGAGATCAAATAACTTTGATCATAAATAGTTTTTCTGATGCTGGGGCCTGGGGGCAATATGGAAGGGGTAAAATGGGGTGTGTGGGTGGGTGTATATGTATATGTAAGATGTAAGAATGATGTATTGATGAGAGAATATATTCTTAATCTTATGACCAATGATGCTATTTTTCACATTTTCTCATGGAATTTCATCATTTAGTGACAATATAGTGAAGAAATGAAATTTTGCATTTCTCATATGGTTTTAGTATAGCTGGATTATGAACCACACTGCCCCGGGGTTGGGGCATAATGGGGCAAATCTAATTTTTTGTAAAAATAATATTTTTGTAACAATCATCAGAGATAAGAATGTAAAATAATTTGTAAGTAATACAAATTATTGTAGGGTCAAAATGTATTATTTTTAGGTCTTTCTTCACCATAACGCCTTATATCCAGGCCTCAGAAGCCCCCAGTTCGCCTACTTGGATTTCAGAGAAAAAACATTTAGTCAGGATAATGTTTTTTATAATGGTATGAAAATTTATAGCAAAATGCGGAAAAATTCAAACTGTAACAACTTGAACGGGTTTAAAATAGAATGTAACAAATATATCGTGAAATATATCAATGAAATCAATAATTGGTAAAATGTAGACTGTTAATGATTAAAATTATATTTGTTTTGTTATTTTATAGGTAATATTATTTCAGTATTCTATTGTTATCACATTTTTATTCTTTTATTAATTATATAACATTGTCACATATACTACGAAGTTGCTGATAGCACATTAGGACGGCTAAATAAATCCTAAATACATACATACATGCACAACTGAGGAGTATTTTTGAATTTTATAAAAATGTGTTAACTCAAATCACTGACTCAAACCCCATTTAATATGTTGTGTACCATTTTCTTTCGGAAAATTACGTATTAGTATTTCTGAAAATAAATTCTAAATAATTTCATTTTTCGATTTGAGTACGAAGGTTTTCTTTCGATTGGCCATAGATGCTCTGGTGGAGTCGCCGAGTCGGTGATGTACCGAGTCCTTGACAGATTTCCCCAAAGGTTTCCCGGACCCTTACCTAATAAACCATTTGGAATAACGTGCTAGTGCCAGCTAGCTCCAAGAGGCTAGACTTTGATTGGTTAATGTTTACTAAAAAAGCTACCAACAATAACAATATTGTATGATACAAAATGCACGGTCTCTTAGGCGGGATAATTCATCACATTTCGAAGTCCACCTCATAGGCAAGGCTAGGATTTTGTGCTAACAACAATGGAAATACACAAAGACCAGGCACGTTGCCAAGACAGGTAGCTCTCCTGACGAACATTAACCAATCAAAGTCCTAGCCTCTTGGAGCTATAGCCAGGCCTGGCACGGAATTTATTAGGTAAGGGTCCCTGTGTCCTAGCCACATTCCACAACAAACAAATCTGCTATAATCAACTGACTATAGTAGCTATAGGCACGCTAGATTAATTATTCGGGGTTTAGTGATAGAAGCATGAATATTTCACCACGTATTTGAAAAGTGATTTAAACAAAAATGGCTCGGGGAGGCCTGAAAAATATTGTTCCGTTTAGGGGTGGGAAAGGGTTGAAATTTGATGGTGGAGAAAATTGATTAATTTCTTGAGGGTAGTATGCGCAACTGAATAGTATAAAATGTTCATAATAGGTCATTAAATAGTTTAAGCGTATACTTCAATTTGGAAAAACAGTCATTTGACCTTGGGATTGACCACTGATGACCTTTGACCTTTTATCTGCACACAGCTCATTTTCACTCGAATCCCGTCTTGCGACCATTCGTTTTGAAGATGACTGTGCACCGAATAAGAAAATGCAATAATATTCAAATTTTCCTCGACCATTATCAAATGAGGTGCAAACTTCGGTCTGCCAAATTTTACAAAATTTGAGAAAATGTAACAAGGCCCAAAGTTTCAATTTTTTGTTGCAATTCAACTCACCAGTTCAAGGTTATAAATTTATCATGTTCAAATGTCAAAAATACTTTGCTATTCTGAGTAGGTAGAATCAGGAGTCAAAATTTTGGGGAGGAAAAAGTTGATCATATTTTATTTTATGGTAGTCTCTGCAGTTGAAACCAGATATGACCAGATAATTTATCATTTAATGCTATATATTGCTAATGGACACATATACATTTAAATACAGAACCCTCAAATTTGATTGGTGGGGCTGCCAAAATTTTTAATCGGGGAAAATGTTATTTTCACTTGACACTCATCTTGCAACTATTCGTTCCAAAGGTTAATGTTCCATGAACACGAACTCGACGTATAATTTCCATTTTCATTAGTGTGATCGATTTGAACCTAGGATTGTATAACTATAATCCTGGATTGAACTGACTTCAACAGTGACATCAAACCGGATACACGTGTTCTATCTTCTCCTCCCGGTCCCGGTCCCGGTCCGCCTCACCCTCTACACCACTTCGGAATGGACTCATAGAATATACACTTTTTGGATAATATATAACACAAAACATGTAAGAAACGACTGATTATTCTGCTTAGAAAGAATGTTCACTTGGACCTCCTCTAACAATTCTAAATGCATGTCGAGTAAGATTAATTTCACTTCCCTAATTCTCTCACAGTTTGACCGATAATATTATTATTCTCACTATATTATTGAGGAAATTCGAAGTTGACATTTCTGCTGATATTTGGCGGGCTATATCCTTAAATGGCAATCCTTAGAATTCTGGGGTGTTGGATGGATGGAAGTGGCTCGGTTGAAGCATTGGCAAAAGCATCTGTAGCTCATCAGGGTATAGCTGAATATTTCATTCGAATTGCACATGTCACGAAAACTAGACGAGCCCCCCAGGTGACTGCCACAGCTCTCAGTGTTCTTCGCCGCCGTGCTTCTGACGATGAAAAACAATGCGTGGAGGACAGTATTAGTTTTGATCAGTGGTGTCAAAAACAGGAAGAAATGGTTCCACAGTTCAAATACTGGTCTACAGTTTTGAAGAACTGGAACTCATTCTTTTTGGATTCATTCGTTCAATTCGCAGCGCTGATTTCAAACTGTGGAAGAAGATGCTTTCTGAAATTATTCCGTGATGCTTTGCCCTTAATTTTACAAATTACTCGCGTTGGCTGACTGTTCATCTCAGAGATATGATGGCATTAGAGCACACCTGTCCTGATGTGCATGAAGAGTACAAAAAGGGAAACTTTGTGGTAAGGAAAACTGGAAACGCTTTTTCTGCCATGGCCATAGATCAGGCATTTGAGCAGACAAATGCTCTCATAAAAAGAGAGGGTGGTGCTATTGGTTCGAAAGTGTGGATCGAAAAGATAACACACATCATGAGCAGAATACCAGTTTTCAGACAAAGTTCGCATCTGACGTGTTCAGCGTGGTAGATGCTATGAAAGATTTTGGGAATCCTTTAAAAGAAACCGGGAATGATCTTCTACGGTCACATGATAAGGAATTGTTACCTATGAGAGCAGTTACGACACACTGAAAAACATTGAAGGGCTCGGTAACAAACAGTTCAATGCAATTCGTCGACGATCGCCTCCATTCTCATACGTTTCCATAGTAAGTCACGTCTGACGAAAGAATAAGCTACAACTTTTCGCGCCTCCTTGTGAAAGGGTTGGATCAAAGCAACAGGTACAAGTCATATCTCTTCAAAACGACTGTGCTTCATTTTCACGCTTCAACATCGGCTGTCAACGAGAAATGGAGACCTGAATAATTTTTTTGAACACGAGAATAATCCCTGTCCTCCATCCATCTCTCAGGATGGACATTTGAGGTAGAGAAAGAAACAGGCATTTTTTCTGTATGCTAGACGTCTCATCAAACTTGGTGGAGATTACCCAAAGTATTGACACAATGATTCAAGATGAAGAAGTGATTGTCACATGCTGCAACCACATAAGCATACAGTTGAAAACTTTTGGTCACTTATCACTTATGATACCCAAATGTTCGTTCCTCACATCGTGTCTCAGCTGAAGAGAGCCCCTCGAGTGGATATGATTTGGGATGTTTATGCGGCTAACTCACTCAAATCATTCACGAGACAGAAGAGAAGACTCGGTACTATACGGCAAGTGGACAGTTCAAACTCTTTACGAAAAAATTTCATAAGTTTATCCGCGCTGTTGAAAATAAACGGCAACTATTTCATATGCTTGGGGGTTTTGAGCATTTTGAGCTTGGAGCATTTGAGAAATATAGCTGCTCACGAGATAGCCGACTCTTGACCCTAATGAATCTTTGGCATTGCCCTTCTTCCTTGCCGTAAAAGGGTGCGACAACTGCTCTTTCTTTGCTGGGAAAGATAAGGGAACGGCCTGGCGAGTTTGGAATCTTCTCCCAGAATTAACAAAGTTATTCCGGAAGTTATCCTCTGAACCAGAAACAATAAACGAGGAGTCTTTCCTTCTTGTGGAAAAGTTTGTCATCCAGTTTCATGATAGAACTAGTTCTTCCACGTCAGTCAACCAGTGCAGAGAAGAACAGTTTACCCAGAGACAGGCGGTAATGGAAGCCTTGCCACCAACCCAAGACGCGTTGAGACAGCATGTAAGGCGAGCTTCTTTCAGGCAGGCTTTGTGTGGGGCACATCTTCAATTCTCATGCAGACACTTCTCAATGCATCGGATTGGGGATGACTTATGGGATTTTCAAGGATGTGGGAACCTCGTTGAACAACACTAGCAGACGCCATGCATTTCTGCGACGAAGAATATTTTGCAAGTTGAAAAACGGATGCATAGAGGATACCTGTGGCTGTCAAAGAAGTGAGAAACCTTGTTGTGCGTCTTG
>OZ023327.1:25810357-25833506 GCA_964007535.1 Brachyptera risi
CTAGATATGATATGTGCCCATATGTTTAGGTGACCATTCAGCCCAGATTAGCCGGATTCGTCCTTGTTTCAGGTCAACGTCCCGGGAAGAATTGTACAATTGTCCCTGTTTAACAGAGATTATAAAACAAATAGCCTATTAATGAGAATTTATTGAGATATAAGTTGAGAAATAGGATTTATTTTCCTAGCAAGAAATATTAAACCTGTCTAGATATATAATATCAATACAATACGGTACATACAAAGAATTTGTCCAGATTATTGAAAATAAGCTATCGGTCTATCTCGTTTTATAAAGTGCCAGAATTACCAACATGAAAGTAGCTCTAACTGGCAGTTCAAAGTGGTTATTACTGTGGTTACTCTTGCTATTTGTTTTCACCAACTCTCAGATAGAGATTAACTGGACTTGGTAATACCGGACCTAAGCGTTAGTTCGTAGTCCATCACCACAACCTATGTTTACGACAGCATACATTGCAGTGACTTGCTCATAACACAGAAAAAGATTGAAAACACTAGGTGCATAGGCCTATTACTTGAAATATAGAAAATTGTCTGCAAGATTTGTCCTTATTTACTGTGCCGGGGTTTACTTTTCAATAAATGTTCACTCTGCAATAGATGTGCCTTGTACCTATAGACGTAAATGATACTCAAGTGTTTAATATGTCTTTATCACTTCAAATTGAGTGAAGCAGTAATGCACAACCCGCGGCCCGCCATGCCATTCTTTGTGGCCCGCCAGCTGGATGAAAATTTCTTGGAATTTTCATAGCATAGGCCTATCCAAATAATTACACTGGGAATTGTTTTACTATTATCGGCCTGCTTTTATTCTTTAAGTTCTTTGAGAAATTGGTAATAGAACTATACGATATTGCGCACGTCTTTCTGCCGAAGGTTCAGTAGCCTATGAGTGCAGTGTACCTTGTGATAGTATTCATTATTGTGAGGTGTACCAACTGTCATATTGACTGATTCTGGCTTGGTTTTCAGTTCTGGTCAGTTAAAGTTTATGTTGACTTTAAATTTCTATTGACAATATATTTCGCGAAGGTAACATGGCCATTAATCACCAATTGACAAGACGGATCCAATATTTCCATTTTTTTCAATTACCGTATTCCGCAATTGATCGACATTTAAGGAGATGGGTTAAGGAGATGGTGGGATAGGGGTACTTAGGGAACTTGCCACCGCGCATTTATGTGCATTTGCAAGAGTTAAATAATAATAATAATAATAATAGTACAGTTCATAAATGTACTTTATTTGGAAATATATAACTTTCTTGTTTCGACTGATTTTGCGTCTTTTCCTGCTTTTCTCTCCAAACTAAATGGCAAGTAAATCATTGTAAAATCATATGGTGGGCCTAAAATTTTACTGCACCTATACTACGTGTTTTTTAATTGAGTTTAGATAATTTTTTCCCTAATTTACAATGTGGAGAGTTACCAGAGAGTAATCCCTAACTGGTATGGGTATGGCTATATGTCTAGCCTCAAGAGAGAATGAATATAATTTTCCGGGACACAATTGTAACACGTTAGCAGGCGCTAGGAAGAGGAAGGGGGGAATAAGGGTAGAGGGAAAATTACCCCTCCACTAATGTTTCTGACCCTCTCACTCTAGTCTATCCCTTCATACCCTCACAATCACTTACTTTTGTCAGAATACACGCTATAACTTGGGTTAAATATGCTTATAAGATACCGGTAATATGCTTCTAAAATGTTCAAAGAGATAAAAGGGCTCAAAGTTTTCAGTCTCCGACATCTGGGGCTCTGTCTCAGACCCCGTGTGTATGAGATTCCCTAGATATACCACGTCTTTTGATTTACAATTATTCTTTCTCCTCCCTCAAAAACGGCCTGTGAATAGAACAAAATGGATAAAATAGCCCTTCTGAGAAAAAGGTTGTGCTTCACTGAAGTAAAGGAACAGTTTCAGCATCCATGTTTTGCTAGCATTTTAAAATTTTCTTTCTTATGTTTCAGTGTTCCTGTTATAGGCCTACTAATGTCCGAGCCGGTAGAGCAGGGTAATCACTCGGATGGAGAGGCGAGTGCCAATAGGTATGTGAGCTTGAATTGTAATCTCTATAAGGTGTTTAGCAACGTATGGGTTGCCAACCACTCAAGGATCCAGAAAATCATGTCAACAACACTACTTGATCACTTACTTCATGATAATGGAAACAATTGTTAGCCTATATTATTTGTATATATATATTTATATGTAGCCCTATACACTGAGACGAGTGGTGGGATGACTAGCACACTGAACCTTCAGTCAGGAGATCGGAGTTCGATTCCCACCATGGTCAACCATCCTGACTGGGGTTTTTCATGTTTTTTTCTGTTGTTCAGGTCAATACTGGGATGGTTTTCACTGAATATAACTTTCGATGATAGCGGTCGTCGCGCGAAAGCTCGGCGATCGCGGTACAAACATATCCATTGAAAACAGGCCACGACTGACCCCTTCCCTCTATTCAAAAACAAAAAACACCTAATAAAATGAACTTTCATCCCATCATCCCGTCATCTCATATAGACCTATCATTCACCCATGCCAATAGCTCGTAGTCATCAGTACAGATATAAGTTATAAGTTGAGATATAAGTTGAGAAATGCCATTCATTTTCCTAGCTAGAAATATTGAACCTGTCCATATATATAATAAACATACAATGCAAGAAGAATTTGTTCAGATTATCTGGAATAAACTAGGCCTTCATCTTGTTTTATATTGATTTTTTTTTTCTACTATACCATCGCAACCTATGTTTACAACAGCATACATTGCATTGACCTGCTAAGAACTCCCCTTGTGAGTTTTTTCAAGATTCCTCCTTTTTTACTATGCTGGAGCTGGAGTTTACCCCAATGTTCACCGCGCTATAGTTGTGCTGCATGTTATAGACATAGGTGGTACTCAAGTGTTTAATATGTCTGTATCGCTTCAAATTGAGTAAGGAATTGAGTAATTGAGTAAGTTATTGAAAATTTATAGTTTTTCATCTTATACATGTTTTGCTAGCTTTTTTAAATTTGTTTTTTATTCTGTATGTTTCAGTGTCCCTGTAGTATTGTTTGAGCCGGAAGAGCATAGTAATCACTTGAATGACGAGGTGAGTGCCAATAGGTAAGTGTGCTTGAATTATAATTTTAATTTATATCATTGGTTCACAACATATCGGTCGCCAACAACTCTAAAAACAAGAAAGTCACCACCAGTCAACAGCAGGATCAATGAAAAATTGAAATGATTGCTTATATTTATTTTAAATAAATAAGAGGTTCATGTAAATTGATAGTATATTTATTTTTTCTTGACATTTGTTTACTTTGATAATTATTAATTTATTATAGGATAGAATTTTGATAGTTGATTATATGTTTTCTGTTTTATTTTCATTTATTTTGAGTTTAACTACACACTGTAGGCCTTAATGATTGATAGATAAACTATTGATATCGGATTTATGAGATGATAAGATAATGGTTTTCATAGGTAATGGAAAGAACAGTGGGAACGAAGCCGTCAAGGTCTATATTGTAGGAACCATCTGGCATTAACCTAGACTACAGAGGGAAACCCCCCAAAAAACTGTAAAAATACCGCTCGTGACAGGCAGCGAGGAACTTGAGCGTCGCTTTACTAGACGGCAGCAGGGATCGAGCCTGAGGCTCGATATGCCCCTCAACTCCCGACTCACATGAAGCGAGCGCGTTGGCAACTGATTTAAATTGTCATGGTTGTTATTATTGAGGGTTATTATTGACTGCTAGCTCATGCCCATGTGCTTTTAACAGCAATATCAACATTAGATATATAATCACTAGGCAAACGCAGCATATGCCTTGTAAGATGAGCGAGGTATTTAAATGAAGTAAAATCAGTGGCGGCTCGTGTGCAAGTACTGCAGAATAGTAGCACTCCCTGTGATTTGTCGGATGCTAGACTATTTTCAATCAATTTTTATTGAATACATCATTTCTTTCATTTCATACAATGTTTTCCATCTAGCAATCATTGTTTACAAATACAGCTTTTGAAAAAAAAAATGAGAAACAAAATCATTCTTATTCATGGTTAAACGTCCCCGTCTTCGAATGCATCATGAAAACTACGCGCCACTGAACGCCTGCAACAGCAACGCTAGACAATATTTCATACATCGTACGTACTGCACGTTCGGTTGCGCGAAGCAAATTGTAGTATGATGGCAAAGGGGGCACGCGGTGAAGGGACGATTACGAGAATTAAAGCCTATAGTAGCAATTCGGGCTTCTCCAACAAGCTCGAACTTGCCTGAACACTGCCAAATTTAAAATACTCGGAACACCGTATACTCACGACTCCCGCCGCCTCTTAATCCCTTACTTTACTATTACTACAACGACTGAGTGTTTCTAGCCCTTCGGTCACTCGGCAAATGTCACTGGGTACCCATTGATAAATCATGGCAGAGTCAGATAGGTATATTTGCATTCATACAGTCTTAAATTTCAGATATTATTCTTCATCTGATCTACGCTGACAAGCTGAACAGATGGTGGTTCAATTATTAATATAAATGAATGTTTAGATCTAAATGTGAATCTAAAATGAGTGAAATGCGTATTTGTTTGAGACGTAGAGAATTTTGCCCTTATGGCGATTTACGAGGTTATACACCGATAGTTTTGTGGCTTCGTAGCTTCTTATTTACTGTCCATTATTCAACTGCAGCATCAGGGGCGGTTTCAGACCAAAAAAGTTAGGAGGGCCCATCCAAGTTTGCAATATTATATAATCACTTTTTTTATTGTGGGAAGGAATGGGAGGCAGTGTTCATTTTTTCATGTTAACAGGATCCAAATAGAATATTTGTAGAGCCTAACTGTATGTTGTACAAATGTTATGTTTCACTACTCGCAGACTTTTAGCATGAATTGCGTGCGCCGCTCCTTCATCAACCTCATCCTTCATCCTTCTCCTCCATGCCACACTCAGTATAGTTATCGAAAAAAAGCCGTAAAAACACTTTGAAACATCAATTTTTACACATGCAGTTACACTCTACACTTAGCAACGAGCACTGAGTTCACAAAATACTCCAATAGACAAGCGAACTGTTCCATAGACTCATACACACTGACTGATGATTCTTGTGCTAAAATGCGATTTTTATTATCATTATTATAGCACTCACAGTCCCATGCGCATAATTTCATGGTTTTGGAAAAGGTAAATGTTGGTTTTCCCAAACACATGTATTCTTGTAGGCCTATCTCAGACACTCGGATGTCGACATAAATCATAACCTGTCTGTCACACTACCTGCAACAATGTCTCAGAGTCTATATTGTCTAATTCTGAGAACAATTCTAACTTTTATCCTAGATCAGATCAAGAGGTTCATCATTTAACAGTCAAGTATTGTAGAGTTTTAATTCAGATAAGCTACTATAGTCTTTCCAGAGTTTATGTTGGTTATAGTTTTTGAATAATTGGCATCCCAATTTCTAACCACTAAAATCTGAGCAATTTACTTTCTTATTGGAAACAATTCACTCATATGCGGCCGAGATAAGTTGATTCGAGCAGATGAATGATTCGAGCAGATGAATAAAAATCACTCCCACAAACATATCGACGTATATCGGCCGCATATGAGTGAGTTTCTTTCAATAAAAAAGTAAACTGCTTGGATTTTCATTTCCAATGCATATGTCCAGAATATTATGATCCTAATTCTTCGACGGCGATTTTAGTTCATCTCTATAATGATTCTTCAACTTCTATTGTTCCTTCCGGCGCAGGTAATAGACCATTCTAGCTACTATCCCGTCAGAGCTTTGGACCTCTCACCCCAAAAAAGTCAGTAGAGGAGTAACGTACCGTATTTCGGAAAAAAGCTCTGACGTCAGACTCAACTCTCCCTGACAACTTCTGACGCAATTAACAATATTGGAAATTTGAAAAATTAGCTCCCGCGTTTTTTTTATGATGGAGGGAGTAAAAAGTCAGGGGGGCCGGGCCCGCCTGGCCCGCCCTGTAGAACCGCCCCTGTGCAGCATCCCCTCATTGTTCAGGTCACAAGCCGCCACTGAGTATAATCGATAACTCTACACACCTTGACTCACCTGAAATGTATGGTACTTCATGCAGGGAATTAGCTAACCTAGAAAGCCATGAATCTTGGCAACATGATTCTATTATTATTTCTATCAATTTAAAAAGAAAAAAAAACATTTATTTAATTATTGCCGTCAAAAAGACTGGTCCAAATTGCATACAAATTTATAATAAACAGTAATGTGTATGATTTATGTGTTCACATTCAGTAAAAATGAGATTTTTTTGGCGAGATTGTATTTTTCAAATTTTCCCGCCTGGTCTGATCTTATGGGGTTTTTAGAAACTTTGAGATGATGTTTCTCAGAAGTGGTCCAACCGATATGACCCAAAAACTATACAGTTCTAAGTTGGATAAGTCTACGTACGTATACAGAAAAAATTTCTCGTTGATCAGTCAAACCGTGCGACCTGTGCAGTAGGTCCAAAAAAAAACCACAGACAAAGCTCCATAAGAGTAGGATGGAGGTCTTTGCTATCGCTCATCTAATCAACATTAACGTAAATATAACATTAGGCCTATAATTATGCTTACTATTATCAACAACAAATACTAATAATAATTGGGTCATCTGCCATAGACGATAGATATACTCCAAGACATGTCACACAATGTTGAAATTGAACTGAAACCCACTTTTACCCCCACTACTTTATCTTATGAATATGATGATTGTGGTTTGATATAAACCCTGTAGGGCAGGGATGCCCAGACTTTCTGGAGGAAAGATCTACTTCTTCATCAAAAAAATATTCATGATCAACCAAGCTATTGTTGTTTTCCTCAAAACTCAGGGGTGAGTGTGTAAAAGACTACCTATAAAAATTCACCTGAACAAATAAGACACATCATACAAAATTGATCAATATAGCTTTTCAGTTCGATGTGCGGATTTACGATTTGCACTGCATATTATCCGTTAATTTGGAATAATCTGGAGAATATATCACACTCCACAGAACGGAAACACAACAACTACTGAACTGAAAACAAAACTATTCTTGAAAAACATGCTGGGCTAATAGTAGGTGGAAAGAGGTAGGGTCAAGTTCTTGTGAAGTTGACATTCGACACTCAAAGCAGAGCAAGTATATTTTCTCAGTACTAGCAGACGAAGATTATCCCTACTATTTTCTGAGAACTTATCACCCACAACGTTGAGAATTAGTATAAATTCCATCAAGATTTCATGGTCGTAAATCAACATTTCGAAAACTAAAGGTTTCAAAGATTTTTCAGTGAAATATATATGTATTGATATTCCAATACTTTCCAAAACAAAATTGTATGATGGATTGAGTGGATTGACTAGAAAAGACGTCGCGATCGACCAGTTGATCGCGATCGACGTACAGGGCACCCCTGCTGTAGGGAATTCCTGTCTGGGATTCATGTAGTAGTCTTGTAGGGAAATCCTGTGAGGCAATTCTGTAAGGAATTTCCCATTATATAGTGCTAGTAATTAAATATATTATATACTAGCACTACCTAATGGTTGCCTTCCTTGTCCTTATATATATAAGGACAAGGAAGACAACTTAGGACTTGGTTGCCTTTGCCAGTTGAACTTGAGAGTACTCAGCCAGAATGGTCATGCAGATCTACTTGCTAGTTACTGTCATGTATTTCACTAGTGAGAATAAATATCTAGTTTTCTCAAGTAACCAGTGCCAACATAATATCAGTGTCACCTGCACATATTGTCAGTGTGATTCATATGTGTGATCAGATTTGATGTATTGCATGGGGTTCTACAGGAACGCAAACGCCGGTGACACTACTGCTTACGGACATAGGCAATGTGACTGAAAGTGTGGTTTCATTTCTTCGAAATAAGAGTGAATGAATGGTCTTTGGAGTAATAATAATAATAATAATGATAATAATCTTTATTCAATTGAGCATAGTGTTGTACAAGTGAAAAAAAAATGTACAAATGTGCTATAGAATGCGTCAAATAAAATACAATATGAAATTTACTATGAAATACAGAAAATATAAAAATATAATATGTGTCTATATATAAATTGAAGATTATGATGAAATAAAGTCTGCAATTGAGAATGGACTGATATTAATGAGGTGTTATTTCAGGTTTGATTTGAAAGAATTGAATGATTTGATTTCTTTTATCTTATCAGGTAAACTATTGTATGGGAAGGTGCCCATGTAGTCTGGACTATTCTTGAGAGCTTCTTGATTATGATGCGGATGCTGAAAGTGGCATTTCTGTCTGGTTTTCATGTAGACCTCGTTAGTGAGTAGACTTAGTCTATTTACATAGATGAATAGGATGGTATTATAGATATATATGGCAGTCATAGTTAGTAGGCGAAACCGTTGAAATATTGGTCTGCATGTACACCTGTAATGAGCACCTACTACGTATTGCTCGTACCGCTCTTTTCTTTGCGATGAAGATTCTCTTTGCGTGAGTCTAGATACCCCAAAATATTATGCCATAACAGAGGTGAGAGTACATTACACCGTAGTATGCCGTAAGAACTGCATTTTCATTCGCTATACGTCGTAGATTACGGAGCAGGTATGGTGCAGATGATATATTTTGCATCAAGTAACTGATGTGATGAGACCAGTCAAGGATGTCGCATATGATGAGTCCAAGGAATTTTGTGTTCGAGACTTGTACCATGCTTTTATTATTGAGTCTGACTAGTGGACTACACTCCAATGAAGTTTGCTTATGGTGAAATTTCATGAATGTTGATTTACGTGCGTTTATTATGAGTTTCGAACCATTACACCATTCAACCATGCTATGTGTTGCTGCATTTGCAATTGCAGTGACAGAGTCTGCATCTGATGCGGTCAATAAGTGACTCGTATCATCCGCATATATAGTCAAAATGCCTTGATCAAGTTTCTTTGGTAAGAGGTTTACGTATAAAATATAAAGTAGCGGACCGAGAACAGTTCCTTGAGGTACGCCAATTGTGGTTGTTGTTAATTCTGAAGTTGTTTTAGTACCGTTATTGTCCGTTAATTCCACACATTGCTTACGCTGAGAGAGGAAAGAGTTGATCCAATTCAAGGCTACTTCCCCAATACCCACTGAAGCAAGAGTGTTGGCTAATATGATATGGTTCATGCTATCAAACGCCTTTGACATATCGTAAAACAATCCGATAGCTTGCGAGTAATGATCTACACCTTCGTACGCACCTTGAACAAACTTATGTATAGCATGAATAGTTGATTTAATTTTTCGAAATCCGTATTGATTTGTAGACAGTAAATTGAAACAGTTTAAGAATTTATTGAGACGCGAGCTGAAAGCTATTTCAAACACTTTAGAAAACAAAAAGGGGAGCGATATGGGACGGTAGTTTTCAGGAGCAGATCGATCACCTTTCTTGAATATAGGCACAATTTTTGAGGTCTTCATGCTCGATGGAAAAATGCCTTGATTGAATGATGCATTTATTATGTCTGCAAGAGGTTTGCTGATTTGTGACGCACAGTCTTCCAGAAGTTTACTAGGGACTTTGTCAAGTCCAGCAGATCTCTTGGTGCACTTCTTGTTGATAATTGATAATACTTCGCCACTACTAACCGGGAATAAGAAGATTTGCTTCGAGCAATATCTATGTGGTGTCTCAAAATGATCTAGTTTGTCTTCATCGATTGTAGCAATCAGTAGCTTATGTGCTGCTTCAGTAAAATAATTGTTGAGAATGTTAGCACATTTGTTTTGATTATCATGTTTTACTGAGTTGACCGTAAGTGATAAATTGTGTTTTGATAGTGCAGGTTGGGAATTGGTTTTTATCATATTCCACAACCCTTGACTTCTATTATTAGACTCTGCTATCAAGGCATCATTAAATGACCTTTTAGCTTCACGTATGGAGCGAACGTGAATTCTCTTGAGTTTCTTGTAAGTGTCAGTAAGTTCTGTGTTGTTGACATGTCGAATTATGCTGTGGAGATTCCTGAGAAGGGATGATGACTGTCTAATTTCCGGTGTGATCCAATTTTTGTACAGTCTGTGGTTATCATTACGAATTTTGCGTTCGTGAACGCCTGATTAAAGCATTTCATGAAAGTTGCTAGGAATGAGTCAAACTTGTCGCATGACAAATTTCCGATGTAAAGACGCTGTTCCAAGATTCAGTCGTAAGGAGTTGTTTGAAAATTGATATTTGATTGGGTGAGAAAGTTCTTTTCACAGATTCACTCGAATGTCGCAACGTAGACGATGATGTGTGAAATGTCAAAATTTGACCATTATGGTCCGAAATATTCAACGCTAAACATTCCGCTTTGATTATGGATGTTGACGGTATATTTATTGTCTATGGTTATACTTTACTTTTGTGGTTTCTATTTTTTATTTGTACATCTATATAATTTGTATTAGTATTGGTACTTGGTTGTATATAACAGTGCTCTTAAGTCTTCTCTTATACTGTGCCACCAGCTACGAGTTTCCGCAACCATCTGGGTCTGGCATGCGACGATACCGGGCACGTGCGGTGGAGAGTTCGAGCTCGTCAAGTGACGACGACGTCACTGAAAACAACGCGTTGAGCATCCCAAATACCAGTAATGACACTGACAGCAACGTTTCCAACCCAAGTGCGCCTATTATAGGCCGAACTGGGGGATTATATTTTTCCCACATTCACTCAAGTGGCAGGACTCAATTCTTGGGAATAGCAGAAAATCGCATCGAAATGTTCATCAGTGATGATGAGAGTACATCTGACACTTCTAGCGAGTACAGCGACTCATCTCAGCCTGAAACCTTCACTTTACTGTCTCATATGTTAGTGCCGTACGGTTTGAAAAGTGACAGTATTTATCTGTCGAAGGCCCAGCCAAGAAGCTCTTGGCAAAGCATCATGGCTCTTCGTGAAAGGTAATTAGTCTCTTGCAAATTATTGATAAACAAGTTTCAAGTTATAACTAGTTGATTGCAATTCTTCAAAATGAAATATTACAACATTTACAACTTTGCAAAATTATAACATCAATTAAAAGATGAACTTATTGGATTGTATATTATGGATTTATGGCCACTTCTCCAGAGTGAATAGCTAGTTCAATTAGTATGTATTGAGTAGATGATAAAAATAATTATCTACATTTTGTGTGTACTTTACCCTTTGAACCTCTTTATATTTTATCCTAGTAGACCATATAATTAGATTTTTACTGTTGTAAATGGCATGTACAAGATGCATTCCAGTAGCTGAGTGGTTAGCTCACTTGCTTCGTGTGATCCGGGAGGTGAAGGGACATATCGGACCCGGTTCGATTCCCGCCACCGTCCATCTTTACAGGGGTTTTTCGTGGTTTCCCTCTGTAGTCTAGGCTAATGCCGGGATGGTTCCCACAATATAGGCCACGACCGCTTCCTTTCCACCATCCTTCCCACTACCTATAAAAACCTTCATCTCACCATCCCATCATCTCATTAATCATTCATCCGACGCCAATAGATCTTGGTAATCATTACAGTGCGTCGTTAGAACCCAATATAAAAAAAAAGATGCATTTAGAGTTGCGTTCGTTTGCCGGGTGGAGAAGGTGTCCACACTTCCTATCCCTCCCATGTTGAAAATATGTACCGCCGGCCACAATCTTTACAACTATCGTTCGTGCATAGTGGTAGTAGTGATGAAAGGAACTAATTTTACGTTCACGTCGGCTCAGCTAATAACAGCTGTCATCAAGTTTGTCAGTCTCTCAGCCATTTCTACAAAACAACACTAGATAGAGCAGCGATCTTTGGTTCTCAGAAAAGTACTCAGGAAATGGAAGTGTTTTCGAATTAGAGAAGTCACCGTCTCCAGCCGGCAAACCAACGCAACCCTTAATGCATCTTGGGCGCGTATGTTGACATATGACTATACCTTGACCAAATTAGGGATACAGTTTTGTACTGCAAACAAGATAGAACATTGAAATGCTCGTAACTAAAAAACCTTCATAACCATAGTTTTTAAAATATCAATTGAGCTTTTATCCATTTTGTTCCTGAAGAAATAAGCTAGATTCATGTCAGCACAGAATTTGTATCAAGAGCACATACCGGTATTTTGTATGCCGGTAGACCTACTGAACTTGATGAGCACTCAACTGAGTGAACTATTGATTTTGTTTGATTGGCCTGCTCACTTGGCATTAGAAGTCCAAAAATGAAAGCTTTCATGCTGTGAACTCTTTCAATTATAGTTTTTAAAATATCAATTTGATTTTTGTTCAATTTTGTTACTCGAATAATACGCTAGGTTACCGAGTTTTAATAAATTACACGAATTGAACTCAGCGCTTGCTTAACTGTATGAACGATCGAGTTTGTCTCCAATGTCTGCCAGCTCTCTGGTAGTTTCAACATTATTATATTCTAAAATATGTAAATCATGAATGTCCTTGCGAATGTTATTAGACTTAATTCCTTGCCTATATAGTCCAATTGCTTTCAACAACTTGATATTTATATTGTTTTGTGGATGAGCAGAGAGGTGGGGATGAGCCAAAGATACCCACAGAAATTTAACCTGCAGTACGCCTCATCGTTACATGCGGTGAAACGAATGGGAGAAGCGTACAAACTGCCGCACGATTTGACTACTTGCTGCTCTGCTTCGTTCAATCACGACGGTTCAATGCTTGTGGGTAAGACTTGGCTACATTATTTACATTTATAGAACATTATTTGGTATTTACACACAGTGCAGTCCTGGCATCAAAGTTCATTGTGAATAATTTAAAATGGTCGATACCGGTACATATTATTTGTATCGGATGACAAGACCGCCTTGAACTCTTGAAACAACCAAGAGTTGATGCTTTAAAATGAACTTTAATCAGCCTCAGGCTTATTTGGGAAAAAAGAATTCAGATCAAGACCTCAGTGCTAATAAAACAATAGATAGGACATCATTTTAACATTATTGTAATAGTCTGCCCCACTTAGAAAGAACACAGTATCTGCAAAATATTGGTTCCGAGATATCTAAATGAACAGTGTTATGGTTTGTACTTTGTAATCAGTGTATACTTGGATAAAACACTGCATCTACCACTTCATGCTGCACATACGGAGATTTATCCAAGTACCTACTGGTAAATACTGTGTTTTATTTACTTATACCCTCACTGGTTCTGCTCATAGTGTGATTAGGCTTATTGCTTTGACCCATTTAGAGAGTAGATATAGTGTTCTAACTACAAGCCATGGGAAGCTGAGAAAAAAATGAGTTATGAAGATGCATCCAACTCAAAAACTTGAGTGCGAATACAGTGTTCTATCTAAGTGGGACAGTAGTACATGTAGTAACCATTTCAGGAATAGATGCTGTTTTTCAGTATATAGAACAAAACTACATAATAATTATTCATCAATTTTGCAAACATACTTCGTGCTAACATGAGGATGAGACAGTATAATATATTAGGAAGAATAATAAAAATATGTGTTTGGGTAAAGGCCATGTATGGAGAGATGAAGTAGTGCAGATGTGAGACTGAATATTTTAGAATGTGGGTAAATGAAGAAAATAATCATGAAAATGAATATGAGAGACATAAACTTGATGCAATAGCACGTGAATATTGAAGGGAAAGTAAAAAAAAACTAGTGTAGAACCCACTGTGAGATGACTGTTACTAGGAAAGCGTGGGATTCGCGTTGTGAGATGAGCTCAGAAGTATAGAAATGTACAAAGAAAAATAATTTGTCAGCTCAGTCTACATCTACAGATATTGGATCACTTCAAACGTTTGAAAACCCCAACAGAATCAATTATGTCACGGCCTCCCTGTTCATTTATAACTGATTTCAATCGTTTTAATTTAATTGATGACACTTGTTGCTATAGGCCTATATTTAATTGACTTTGTTTGAAGTGAAAGTACGTTTTGAATGTGTTCTCTTCGTTATTTCTCATCCGATTGTTGCAGAAATCTCTGAAAAGGTGTATACTGTAATAGTATTCACTATTCTTCATATTCGGTGAAACTTTGAGAGCTTTTGAATAATTCTTATTTTTCAAGTATTTTTCCTCTGGGTTATTCTCATGAGGATTTTTCAAACTTTCCGATTTTTACCCATAAGAACTTTCCGACTGATTTTTCTGAAAAACAATCCCAACCTATTCTGGTATGACAGAAATATGTTGAAGAAGTTTCAAGTCGTTATAGGTACTTTTTCCTGACCTGTTTGCCGCGTACAAAAAAACAAACATAAAAACGAAGCCCATTTTTTTCGGTATGTCAAATAGAATCTTCGCTACGCTCATCTAATGACAGACCAACTCGACGGTGCAAGAATTAAGAATTAGTACAGTAGGTCAAGTACTGGACTGTTTGTGTTTATACCCAAGCGTGACAGAATGAGTATAGACAGAAGGAGAAAGAGTATATACCCTGCATATAACTCACTCAACAAAAAACTTGGTTGTAGCAATGAGGTGACTAAAGACGACTGCCGAACAACCAAATAGAGAAAGTGGTGAGGTCAGAACTTATTTCTGACCTCTTAACTTACGTTCATGTAGAGACAATGCGTTTCTACCAGCCGGCAATCTTAACGGGTTCAGCACTAAATCAAACTATTTGTACTGTTCATACTACCACGGCGACCGGTGGATTCCTATGTTTGGCGAGCAATTGTTGGTACAACTTGTTTTGGCATGAATACGAATTGAGTTGGTATACTTGAGAAACTGTCAGCTCTGTCAAATTACTTTAAAAATGCTAATTGCAAATTGATATCAATAGTTTGTTGTGTTGCACATATTCACGTTATGATTTCTTTCAAAATGCTTATCTCTGCTATCAACAGTTGTTGCACATATTTACGTTATAATTAGCAATGATGTTCTTGTCAATGAGGATTGGAGGTGTATATATCGAATCTACAAGGCAACTACGACAAGGTTGATAATGAGCTTGACAGCCAATATTCAATGCGTCAAACACACCGTGTTGATACAAACCTGGCCGTGATATCGCGTATACGTCATCACAGCAAGTTTGACTGCCGGTAAAAGTTTGACTTCAACCAACTCTCAAGGCCACACTGGGCGGCAAACAGGGCAAGTCTGTGATTGACTCATTCTAACGGCCCAACAAATTTGTGCTGCCGTGGTTCTATGAACATACCTTCATGCTATTTTGGCTTCGTAGCTCGATGATGGATTAATTAGAAAACCTATAATGGACACAAATGTGTGATATACAACACCAAACCTAATAAAATACTGAAAGTGAAAGTGTTTTCTGCATAATGCTTGATTGATTTTTTATTTGTAGTGAAAAAGTATAGATTTGTATTACAAAGTCGATAATATATACAATAGATAGGTGGATCAGTTTCAATTTAAAGATTACAGTAGATAGCTATCTATAGTAGAAATATAAAAACAAAATAGTGTAAGAAGTAGGCCTAGATGAATATTTGTTGAGTTCTCCTGAATCAATTATTATTGTAAAAGAAATTAGACAGCAGGTAAACGTATGATTCTTATTCGAACTGGCTCCTGTACAAGTGGCTGTGTATCTCCTGTGAAAGCTGGGGAAGATTTTACTGTTGGAATGACTGGCTAATTTGCTAGTCTGACGTTGACTATTTTTTTTCCTTCAATACCAATTACGTAGTACACTCGATTCCGTTAGAAAGCACATCATTTATTTTACTTCATTTTCCAAATTATAGATTGTTGGTTATTTTCATTTTTTTACTGACAAATCCGTGGTGGGAGGAAAGTTATGTTGCCCTTTGAAGGCCAAAGGGTCAAACAGTTTGAATTCACTCCATGTAAAGCCTAGATCTGTTGTTGTCTTCGAGGCTGGTAAAAACCAGAGTCTCCAAATGTGACCACTAGTGGCAGGTAACTCTACTAATCATCTCAAAATGCCACAACTGTGAGTTATCGCATTCGAAGAGCGTGAAAGGCCTTCTTGCTTAGTGTGGTATGCTAGTTTAGCAGTAATTGAATTGTTCCTGCACAGCTGGATATGGGCCAAACCAGCAGAATCCTAGATCTGATATTATTCTATGGGACTGGAGCCAAAAAAAGATCCTCCAGAAATTGACTTCTCTGAAACATTCAAAAGTGACTCAAGTGAAACTAATTGAAGGAGGCGCAGGAGATTTGCGCGTGGTTTTCTGTTGCGGAGACGGAAAGGTAACTATTCCACTGTTTGTTGTAGCCTACTAATAGTTAATATTTCAGTGTGTATTGTGTATATGTGTACAAACAAAATTTCTGACCTTGACTATGTTATGATAATATTGTTTCAAAAATGTGTCTAATAACACACGAAAAGAGCAAACAGCCTAACACCAACATCATGACCAACTATGAGCTCAAGAAGTTGATCATGTAAATGTGAAACTTGAAGCAAAGGGGTAGATATTCAATTTGACTTTCAATGTTTTTCATTCATAGCATGTTCTATTTTTGCTGAAGCCTGAGTGAAAAGTAACCCATCAGAACACTTACTACTGGTATTCGCCGTCTTCTTGATTATCGACAAAAAGTAGATCTACAGAGAACTAAATTTATCACGTTGTTACGGTCTCACTTTGAACAAGTCAAATTCTTCACCTCATCATAGTTTGATTCACCCGCGGTCGCTGCCCGCTTGATTTCTGTGTCAATTCAATTATACTGTCTTGTGGCATCCCTGCTGGCCGTTTGTAGCAACAGCCGTCAGAGGCTTCTTGGTAAAGTGATTTGGTTCATAACTTCATCTTTTGGGTTGACTCTCGCCGGTCCACAGGTAAATTGTTCGTGAAACACCGCCTTTTATTTATTCACTTTTGTATTTTAATAATATTACATGTTTCGTGGTAATATTGATGTAAATGTAAACGTTACCTTATCTTGAGTTCACGCAGTAACCTTTATGGTTAAGTGAGCTTTGTCTTTATCTTTAGTTCTTAAGTTTTACGACAATTTTCAAGTTCACGAGTAACAGTTGACTCATCGATAACATGATATGGAATCTTGATCACATTTCATATAGTATAAGGTATTGTGCTATCTGATGTACATTAATTTATAGTATTATCCATATACCATCAGATTATCGCCATATTTCATGCCATCTTGGTTATGAAATCTAATCTCCTTATAGGGTTGTAGTATGTTTGACTACACCCACTTGTATGTCAATTCGAGTTTTTGCCGATGAAGTAATTCTCTGTTCTTATCTTTGACTATAATTATCTGTCAGTTAATTCAGTTCAGTTTCCGAAACCATGTGTATTTTTGGCGATATTGATTCGCAGTCAATCCCTTGGCTAAGAATTTCTATGCAGTGACTCACTGGCCTGGGTTCGACCCCAGATGAAGTCATCTAGTTTTTAAGCATGTATCAAGTTTTTCATGTATTTCATTTATATTGAGTTTAACGATGCACTGTACTGATGACTTTGATGTATTGGTGTCGATGAATGATATATGAGATGATGAGATGAAAGGTTAGGCCTATTTTATTAGGTGTTTTTGGATGGTGGAAAGGAGTCGGTCTTCATCCCAGTATTGACCAGAACGACGGGGAAACCACGCAAAACTCCTGTCGGGATGGTCGACCATTGCGGGAATCGAACCCCGGTCTCCTGAATGACGGCTTAACGCGCTACCCACTCGACCACTCTTCTCAGTACAACATTATCATTATGACGAATAAGAAACTTGATCAACACTACTGCTCGTTAGTGCCAGTGTGTAGTGGAGACGGTCGGTCGACGACGTCTAGTCGTAAGGGACCTTCAGCTGAATGCTGGAATCCAAATTACTTTGCTTAGTTACAGCGTTCCCTCATTGCAGTGTTGTAGAGAAAAAGGCTAGGGAGCAACAGTGAGGGTAAGAAAGAAAGCAGCAAGTGCTTGAGCTACTGGGAAACTGCATGTGCTTAAATGGTGATAGTACTTCAAGAATCTGGTAGATGGCGTTATAAATTCTTTGAGCAACGGTTACGCACTCTTTAGGTCAGTGGCGCCTTTCACATCAGCTTGTAGGCCAGGGTGATTGAGACTATCGAGTATTATCCAGAGCTTGTCTCCCGGAAGCATTGTAGTTCCTTTTACTATGTTATTCTAAGTTATCGTTAATGCATCGACTCACTGTCTTCTTGATTACTGCAAATTTATACACTTCCAACAATCACATTTACTTGCTATGATATAGTCAAAAATTTGTGCTGCTTAAATGGGCACTCACGTTTTCACACATATTTTCTGATACTCCGAAGGGCACATTCCAGTACCAAGATAAACCCAGTCTTAACTAGAACCTGTGCTGAATTTATATTAAAAAAAAACGGAAGTAACCCATCAAAACCAGATTAAATTGTACAGGAATGCACCCCAAGAGCTCAACCCTGAGCTCAAGTACTTGAGTGAAAACTTGAACAGTGTAATTCCAGTTTTACAATCGAATAGGGGTCTTCAATTACTAATCATCATACTTTTTGCTTTAAAAATTGTTTCAGGTTTTTGTTAACACCCTCTATGGAGACATTAATCTCCAAACCATCCTAGATGATACGACAACCAGAGAATGTGAAATTGACTGGGTTCGTGCCATTGCTGTAAACCCTAGAAAGGCCGACTGTTTTTTTACGGCAAATCTGGGCGGAACAGTATATGAGTATGACCTGAGAGCCGGCAAAGCAAACAAGTAAGTATACGTTGTGACTGGTGAACCTTTTCACTAGCCAAATGGTGAGCAAGAAGAGGTGTGCAAATTCAGTGAGCAAAGTGATAAGTAATACTACAGACTACAGACATATACACCAAGACATGTCACTCAATGTTGGAATAAAACTGATCCTCACTCTTACCCCCTCTACTTAACCTCCACTTCCTTCCACCCCCTCACCCTGTAGTGATGCTTCCAACTGCTAATAAGCGCTTGAAGCGTGCTGCGTGCACAGTTGTGCTGCAATCGTTTGTTGTACAGTGAACCCTCGTTATTTCAAACTACGTTAATTTGAAACGTCATAATTCGAAGCAAAGTCGGTTCCCTACTCTATGTTTAACGAATACAGTGTTGAATATTTCGATAATTTAAAGTTCCGCTAGTTCGGAATTCTAACTCTTTTTGTCTCCAATTGCTAGTTTATGATGGTAAAATCATTGTTTGCAATTTCAGTTTTCCCCTCATCCAAAATTATCAACTCAAGTTTGTGTATGCTTTATTGGCAATTTCCCAAGGCCCAAAGTACGTAATAAAATTGTCGGTACACGCCTATATATTGTGCGGTCTATTGGCGTAGTGTCGTTTTTTACAGCACTAGCCATCAGTCGACTACACGGGCAACTTGCAGGAATCTATGAACAGCGTTGTTTTGACAATTGGGCTTGTACTACCTACTTGCCAACATTTGCCGTAATTTTTTAATGAAACAAAATTTCAATTTGAAATGTTCTTTTTATTCACCCCTGAATTTCGAATTAACAAACGTCTACTGTATAACAATCCAACTTTTCAGATTAGTCCTACCGTAAAATATATTGAATTCTTGCGTGAAATTTTTTCATCCAGTAGTTATTCGTGCTGTTGCTCACCTTCAATTTACTGTTACTTGCCTGCGAACTAAGAGAATCTGTCGTGAACTGTCTTGGAAATACATCAATTGTCCATGATAATACCTGAAATTAGGGCTCGGATATAAATTTGGATTAAATTGGGCACTCCCCACTAGGTTGTACCACTGTAGAATGAGATCGGTCCTGGTGCTACCAGCCCCTTATGAAAGTGTAACTGGAAGGCTAATTGAATCCACATATAGGTCTACATATTATTTAAAGTACCGTATCTGAATATGGAAATAGAAATAGATGACTAATTGATCATGCTGTTTAATTCGTTTAGCTGCGACTTTTTTTTCACGTAGTTGGGACCCTACATTATTAAATTATTTATGCCTACTAGGTGTCTCAAACAGGGAAGCGGATGTGTATATTCTGAGCATGCTTCTTAACGTCAAATGATGACCATAAATAGCCCGAATTTGAGCGTACTGTGACTAACCTATCCAATAGCTAATGACTAATGAGCATTTTAAATTTTTAATAGTTATGCTCAATCAGTTGCCAGATTATCCAGACACGAGAGAGAGAGAGAAAGAGAGAGAGAGAGAGAGAGAGAGAGAGAGAGAGAGACTAGCTGCCAACTTTCGGAACGTTCCGGACAGAAATGTGTCTAATCGAGACTACCTACACACGAATATACTATACTTACATTGGTTTGGAATTAGGTTTTTACTGAAAGACATTCTATGTTAATGCCATTATATGTTGGCATAAACTTCTGCTTTATTTGACTTTGTTTGTGCTTTTAGACTATTCGTCATTTCTGATTCGTCTAACCGTCCAATATCGCAATTTACCTTGGACAGCAATACAGTGAAAGAGTATGAGCTATGTATCGGTGGTAAAGACAATACGGTACGCCTGCTCGATTGCAGAAACCCAAGGACAATTTTGCTGTCGTGGGATGTACACAACAAATATTATGTATGTTATATGTCTTGGAATTATTTATTTTCAACTGAAACAATACTGGAGCTAGACCTACGTCCAATTATCCTTTTTCTTTGTTAGTCTAAATGTATTGTTAGGATGAAGAAGTTCAAGACTCACTGACCTTACAGAGACTCAACTCGAGCTTGGCACCCGAACTTAAACCTGTGAGGAAAGCAAAATTGTCAAAAATAACAACAAAGATATAATCAAATGAATAACCTATCATTCACTACACAGTGAAACCTTTATCAATCGTTCTCCAAGGGACCAGAAAAATTAAACCATCCATGCAGAAAAACGATCCATGGGGGAAATGATAACATTGGTTGAATGGGGGTGAGGTATGATAGTGGGACAATATTCAAAGTGTGGTGCTACAATGCACTTTTATATCAATAGTCTGGTACTAATTGAAAGTTGTTTACTCACTCATTGTGAGAAATCCTAATCTTTTTGCTATTTGAGCACACACGTATTTTGCTTGTTTTATAAATTTTAAATCATCTATTATTATGCTAAAGTATTTCAGTATGCCCAAGCAGTCCACCTTGAACATTAGTCCTGGGGTAGGAGAAGGGAAGGAGAATGCTTGGTGCCATATTCACTCATCAGAATTGATTGATATATATGAGAAAATAAAACTCCATTGCTATAGCATTTATTATTTATTCATAAAATGACCTGAGTGTCAAGTAATAACTGATTAATCATACAAATACAATTATAGTAAAATGAAAACTAGTTGAACTAAAAAGGCTATTACCGGCACATGTAGCTGAGTGGTTAACGCACTTGCTTCATGTGACTCGGGAGGCAGTGGGCATATCGTACCCGGTTCGATCCCCACTACCGTCCATCTTTACAGGGGTTTTTCGTGGTTTCCCTCTGTAGTGTAGACTACTGCCAAGATGGTTCCCACAATATAGGCCACAACCGGTTCCTTCTCACTATCCTTCTTGTTACCCATGAAACCTTCATCTCATCATCCCATCATCTCATTAATCATTCATCCGACATCAATAGATCTTTGTCATCATTACAGTGCGTCGTTAAAACACAATATATGTATGTATATATATATATATAAATATATATATATATATATATATATATATATATATATATATATATATATATATATATATATATCTATCTATCTATCTATCTATCTATCTATCTATCTATCTATCTATCTATCTACCTATCTATCTATCTATTCAATTTTCAATTTCAATTTCAATTTTTAAATCATTTTATTCATGTTTTGTACCTCTGAATTTATAACACTTTCACACTTTCACATTTTCATATAATAAACCAAAACAAGAAGCCCGCGTAAGACAAAGTCTTGTGTGCGGGCTGTCCTATAAAAATATAATAAGAGTAAGTCGGTACAAAAACTATATAACTTATATATGATTAAACCTAAAAAAAGAAAAAGAAATGCAAAAAATAATGTATCGGCCACTATTATAATATTGGACACAAAACAAACTCCTCCGGGGAAATCCCAATCAAATCAAAGCGTATAAACCTTTCGACACAGCTACACACCTACAGCAAACAAACAAACAAAAAAAAAAAAAACAGCTATTAAAGTTTTAAAAATCCATCAGTTTCAATATATAGGAATTTTCAGTGATTTCTAGCCACCTGCTGAGTGCCTTTTTAAACGAGTATAGTGTACTACATTTTCTAATATCTAATGGTAATTTATTGTATACATATGGACCCAGGTAATCAGCCTGTTTCTGGCATAAGAGTTTATTCATTTTAGATATACTCACAGTAAATGGAAAAGTGGACATGTTATTTAATCTGGTGATGTGGGTAGGTGGTATAGTAATTACTTTATATTTGTCGAAATGTTTATACGTATTAACCAAGATTTCCTTCAGAAAAATCTGTTTTATGCCCAATATCTTACATTCTTTGAAAATTAATGTGGAGGGGAACTGATAGTGCTTTTTAAGAATAACTATCTATCTATCTATGTATGTATGTATGTATGTATGTATCTATATATATATATATATATATATATATATATATATATATATATATATATATATATATATATATATATATATATATATATATATATATATATATATATATATATATATATATATATATATATATATATATATATATATATATATATATATATATATATATATACATATATACATATATATATATATATATATATATATATATATATATATATATATATATATATATATATACATATATATATATATATATATATATATATATATATATATATATATATATATATATATATATATATATATATATATATACATATATATATATATATATATATATATATATATATATATATATATATATATACATATATATATATATATATATATATATATATATATATATAAACATATATATATATATATATATATATATATATATATATATATATACATATATATATATATATATATATATATATATATATA
>OZ023327.1:25838706-25868966 GCA_964007535.1 Brachyptera risi
CCAGGCAAGCATTGTTGATTGATGATAAACAGATGTGTCAAAGTGTTCGCCTTGTTATTCAGTGTAACATGAGACTTTAAAATCCACTCTGAACTCCTGTGCATTAACACTGATGGCCGGCAGTCTTAAATAACAATCACTGACCTTGCCTTAAAAACAGCAGCCATGTGGCTTACACAGGGAGAGAGAGGCGGAGAGAAGAGGAAAGGTTGTACGAAACGTGCAACCAATTCGCGCAGCAGCGCAGTGACGACTGTCCGGTTATCAAATCCAACGACAATTGGGGGTTCGCCGTATGCTTTAACATTGGACGACCGGCAGTGTTTCACGGGAAATGATTTTATCGCAAAATGTGACCTTTTTTTTCCACTTACCTTTAAAAGAGGCATTGTGACTTTTTGATTACTTGAAAATAGAAAAAAAGTGCGTAAAAAGAGATGGTAAGTCAAGTCTACGTCTGAATAACATACCTCATTATAACTCGAATGAAACGATGAAATAATAATATCATCTCCCTATCAATTTTTTTTATATGGTGTTTTCTTATTTTATATTGGGTGGATTGCAAAGACATGAGCCGTGGTCGTGGTTTAGACGGCGTCTAGCTAGACGCTGTTTAGCCGCCGCCTAGCTTTCTCGTGCAGAGACGAAGTTCAGACGAGGTTTATCTCGGCCGAGTCACAGCCGAGGCTTTGTTGATAATACACTTGACAACACTGTCAACTGACTGTCGACAGCCAATAGGAACGCGTATTTGCATCACGTGACGGTGATCGTATCGTTTTCCAATTTGACAGATTAGGTTATAGAATATGGCGAACTAGAATGTTGACAATTTAAATTGTGAAAATGAATCAGCTTCAATTCGTGAACAGTGTCTAATGATTGAGAATAAATGGATCAAACAGCTTTAAAATACTAGGGATGAAAAAGAAGGCAAGAAAGACAAACGAGATTGAGTAGGCCACTCAGGCCTTCCATAACCTATACATGGTAAGTTTAATTAACACAATTAATAAATGATATGTGTCATCACTGTGATAGAAAATATGATAGCCTACATAGGCCTACATTATAGTAATTATTATATTTATACTGCACCTCCCTGACCTAATATATTTTTCCACTCTTTAAAGAACATGGTAGCTCGAAAATGTGAACTGGGACATCTCCGATCAGGCCCAGGACTTCAGTATCAACATCTCCAGCAAGCGAGAATAGAAATACTTCGATACGAACAGTAAAATTGGTAGTATGGCCTACACTTGACACCTAATCAACACGTCTGAATGGTCGAGCAGTATAGTGTGCTGGTCTGTAATATTGAGCGCTCGTCGTCCGTGGTTTGAAACTTCTGGCAGGTTACTTTGTTGATTGAAATTGAGTGCATAATAATGCTTTTTGGTCAATAAGGCTTGTGGAATGGGTATTTTTGGGGGGGATAACATTGACATGAACTACCTGCATCTCGGTAAATGATGTTAATATTCTATCAATATCATGATAATAATGTGAATTATGTTAATAAATTTACTCTTGTTGTACATTATCTGACTCGTGTGAATTGTGTTCCATTCATTGCTTGAACCCAGATTCTTGACTACTCTGACTGTGTAATATAATCTTGCAATTTGTGAAATACAACATTAGATGGATCTTTATTTGCCATCGTATGGTGTAGAATCCAAAGTGCAAGGTTCGGTCTTACGAGTACGACCACTCTGCCACCTAACATTGTCCTTAGAATTGTAGGGGCCTATATCATAACAAAAACATGAAATAAAACAGAATTGGAGATAAATTGTAATAATTAAAAACCCAAGGATAGACTTGACATGACTTGTATATTATTCAATCCCTATTAGTGATTAATGTAGGCCTACTAGAAGAAAGTAAGATGAAAGTTGAATCAGTACGCCCCAGGCCTTCATGAGAAACACATAATATTCTAATTTAAAATTCAATCAAGTATTATCGAGTAAGAAGTATCTTCATCAATGCTAGTAGTGTCTAAACAATCATGAACTGAAGGAAATGATATTCAAAATAATGTTGGGTTAGAATGTCTGAAATGATATAAATCAATTGAGAAAACCATTTTAATGTATCAAATAATTAGTATACATTCCCATTTTGAAAAGTCTTCAAGAGTAATGAGTTGTATTATCATAATTATTTTCATTGTAATAGAAATAATAATGCAAAACCCGCCAAAAAGTTCAATTTGCTTGAAAACAATATTCATAAATGGCATCAAAAACCTTAAGCCACGGTTTAAACTACCTTCCCATCACGATCTAAAAATGGCGTCTTTAGGCCATCGTTTAAGCCATAGCCTTGCTTAAACATCGTCTCTGCAATGCAATTTCTGACTTAGACGGCGTCTAAGGTAGGCCGGGGTTTAAACTCCGTCTTTGCAATCCACCCATTGACTACTGAGCAGTGGTCAGGGGTTGGTTATTCCATTGTTTATCAGTCGGGACATTGAATAAATGAGGAATTAATCGTAAATAAAGTTAGGAAAGATGACACTTCAGCATTTTTAATGACTTGAAGACGAAATTATAAGTGATTACAGTATTAATTACAATAGAAGAAATAATGTTCAAATTAATGTTTTTTCTAGTGTTTTTTAACGTTTTTAATGATTTCCCACTTTGATCGTTTTCCCGCATGTATCGGTTTTTTCCCCGGTCCCTTCAAAAACGAAAGATCGAGGTTTCACTGTATTGGAATGGCCAATTTTGAAATAAAGATTAAAAGCAGGGATAAGATCTTTTCACATGATAGTATGGAGAAGTCGTGACAAAATTAATTGAATGAGCGAAAGCAAAGATTTACATCCGACTCTTATGGAGCTTTGCCTGTTTTTTTTTCTTACGCACTGCACAGCTTACACGGTTTGCCTGATGAACATGAAACTTTTTCTGGATTTTCTTTTTTTTCTGTTTCATCTATACTCCACAGATCGCACAATTTGTTTTGTCAACATGACAGTTTTGGATCTGTACAGTTTTTTTAGTTTGTTTTTGGTTTTTCCACTTTTGAAAAAAATCAATTTGAAATTTTGAAAAATATTGAAAGAAGTTTTCTTCAAATTCAGTATTCCAGTACGAAACTGAGAAATTCAGTATGTGGTGTAAAAATGAGCATGCATATATTTATATAAATTGAAATGTAATATAAATCGACACTCCTTGGAACTGCTTGCCTGACTTTCATGAACCTAGTCAAACGTACCATTCATTGTTGTTCTTACATCTCTTAAGCTATTTTTATCAGATAAAAATATTTTTCACTTATTTTTCGTTGTGTTTTCTGATAGATATTTTCGAAATTTCACTCATCAATTTCTTATAATATATTCGACCGATTGTTACCCAAAACTACACAGTTCCAAATCAGAAGATGGGGAATGCCTAGAAAAGGTTTCATATAGAATGATTTGGCTTTGCAAACTGTAGAGCGCAAATTAACGAAAGAGAAGAAAAATGCCCCATTTGGACAGAATGGGTGTCTGCTATCACCCATCAAAGTATAAAAATTATCATTGGTTTCTCAATCGTTGCCCATCAAAACACAGTTGAAATATGAATGAATAGCAATAGTGAACCAAGTAAAGCATGATATAGACCTATGTCATTTTGTCTTATTCTAATTGATCCAGTATTTGAGTAAGTTCAGTAAGTCTGTAAAACAAGTCATCATTAAAGTTGTGCTTACCCAGCTATTTAGTATTTATGTTTTGAATTTACGTTTTCACCATTTTTGGGGGGCAGACTTATATCTCGGTTCGTGCCATTTCCTATTCTTGCTTCTACTTCTTCCTTATGCTCATCACGACTACTACCCTCTGCTTCTTATTCTTCTTCTCCTCTTCCGACAAGTTCCCACATTCTCGATCCTCTCACTAGCGCTTTCACTACTTCACTCCATTTTTCTCCTTGCTTGACTATGCTGTATTTTACTCCCTTCTGCCATCTTTCTCTTGATCTCCCAACTCTTCTCTTGACTGTGTTATTTTCTACCATCTCATATATTGCTCTCGCTATTCTCTTATCTTCCATTCGTCTCATATGCCTGCACCACACAAATCTTACCTCTCCATTTGAACGATAATCTTTCCACTCCCACTTCTTTCCTTATCTCTCTGCTTCTCTTCCTCTCCTCTCCATCGTTGATACTCTTGCTATACCCACAAACTTCATTCATGCTGCCTTCATTTTCTTTTCTTCTCTCCAATTCATTATCTATGCAACTGCTCCATACGTTGAAATGCGTGCGTAGTATGCATTATAAATGAGCACCTTGCCATTCCTTGGAAAATCTATATTTCAAATCAACTTTCTCACTTTTTGGAATAGTCTGTCTGCCTTTGCTATTATTCTTTTATTAACTTCTAATTCTACTTGTGCCTTATTGCTCACTACACTTCCCAAGTTTGAGAAATCTTCTACTTCTTCCAATTCTTCTCCTTGCAGCTGTACATTTTCGTGCGTCTTTTTTTGCTCATCATCATTGTTTTTTCCGTGCTAATTCTGATCCCAAACTCCTGTGTAATTTTCTCACATATCTCTATCATCTCTTGTACCTCTATTGTCTCCCCATACCAATATATCATTATCTATTTACATCATTGTCTTTGACTCAGGCCCTTCCTTCTCTAGTTCCACTCTCTTTAACATCTCATCTATTACCATTACAAATAACATGTGAAAGGACATTCCCCTGCCTAACTCCACTCTTTACTTCGAACGACTCCATACTGCAGCCGCTTGTTTGCACCGATAACTTCCATTCACAATACAAACACGCAGTCTATAAATCATATATATATTACTAGAGTTACGCAATGAAGCAAAGAGAAGAGCCGGGAGATGAAAAGAAAGGTGACAACAGGGAATAAAGTACCAGTACAGGGTAGTCAACCGAGGAGAAAAATTGGGTGAAGTGGTAGAAGAGAGATAGTGGGAGGATAGAGAACAGTGGAGGGAACTTGTAGGAAGAGAAGAAGAAGCAGAGGATAGTAAAATTGAAGAAGAAGAGGAGAAAGTAGAAGCAAGACTCGAAGCTGGCAAGAACTAAAATATAAGAAGTCTCAGCCCTAGGAAAAATTATGAGAACACCCCCTGAAGTTGGATACCTGGGTTTGAGATATAGGTATATATTAGATTATTATTATTTGATTTGATAGGTAAATCTTGTAGGCTATCCTATGGGTATATGAATTATTATTTTTAATAGCATTATTAAATTACCCTAGTATTAATAAAATTACCATTTAAGTTGTTTTTTCAATTCTAGCTTTTACGAAGAAATGCTGCTGCAAACCACGCATGGTTGGACGATATGGTAATAGTGCAGTAATTTTGCACATTATTTTTTTTGCAAGTATTGGGCATGTTATTGGAAAAAATTGCATTTATGGTGTGGATACCATGTCTCTAACCCCAACAAATATCATAACATCCATCCTGTACATTCATAGGAGACCTTTTTGCTTCAAGTGTACTAGAATGCTTACTAGGTTGTCTCGGTCAGTGTAGGGGGTGGTTATTTTCTGAGCAAGCCGCATTACGTCAGGTGGTGGCCATAAACGGCGCGAATTTGAATCTATTATGACAAACCAATCAAATCAGCAAAGTGAACTAACCAGCATTTCATTAACCACACTCTGCCAGTGGCCTGATAGTCCTGACACCAGCTTACGACACGTAGGCCTGGAAACGCTCAGAAGGGCTTACAGAATGTTCTGAATAGAAATTTGTCTGATCTGGCCTTCCTACTAACCAATATATTGTACTTAACCTGATTTTGCTCATTTGATGTATAGAAACAGATCATATTGCATCTTTCTTGTGCTTGAAACAATTCTTAGTGTAACTACCATATTATACCTACTGTAAACCTTTTTGGTGTTTTTTTTTTCAACTTGGTTTAATCAGCTATATTTACATGATTTCTGTAGGTCTGTTCATTGGTTTGGATCAGTTTTGGGTGTTTTTTCTTAATTTGCACTTTTGAAAACAGTGGATTCTGGTATTTTTCTGGACAAATATTGTGCTTAAGACCCCCCCCCCCCCCCCCCCAGTCATCGTAGAGACAAGTACTTGGAGCGCTGCTATCAGTCTGCTACAGACTCTTGTATGGGGAGGATGTATTTCTTTATGTCTCATAGTACAAATAAATACGCGTAGCCTAAAACAGGTCGCTACCCTTGTAATAGTAGGGGAAATAAGTGAGCTAGTGGAATGGGGGCACGTGCCAAGTAACCAGAAATTCACGGAATAAAACCACAGACCGGTTATCGTATTATCGCCAAAGAGGATTGATAAGCATAACCAGAACGATGGTTACTAGAAAATATATCCGCCCATTTCTGAAACAGCCACAGCTATATTCATAATGCTCATTGTTCACTTTGTAGTTTCCTCCTCTATTCATCAATTGTGATCAGTTGATTCAATCCACAAACTCGTGAATTGAGCTATGTAATTAGACGCGTAAATCATGATTACCAAGCACCATAATGGATTTTGATCCAAAATGAATCTATAAAATGAACGTCTAGTAACATTCCCGTATAGCGAACTGCTGGGGGCCAACAGGGAATTGAGTATGAATGGAAAAAACACAGCCTAGCTCTATTACTATATATTGAAATTTCATGTTGGGCTTGGGAATTCTCTTTCAAAACACGTCTTATGGGGAATACATATTTATGAAAATTGTTTAGGTTTACGGAGATGGGTCATTCTGTCTGAACGGTGGAATTGTCGTCCCTGAGCAATATCTCTGCACCTAGTTTAGCTAGAGGAATAATTTTTTTTTCCTACTTGTGTATTTTGGTAGCCTCTACATGACCAACTCAACTGAAAGGTTAGATAAATTGAACATAATTACTCATACGGATTAGAAATTGCCACTACATAGGTGAATAAACATTACCATGTCTGTCCCTACCAACATATTCTCTTGGTTTTTCATAATAAGCATGTGAAATTGAAATAATTCCAGATGAATCGCAGTGTACTACCATTTTTAGTTAGTCATTGAATATAGTTCAATAACATTTATTTCCAAAAAATAAATAATAGTATGTGTTACTGTATTAGTATTTCAAATTTGTCCATGGGGTTTTATAACATTACCATGTCATCAACTGTACTTCTAGAAATCAGACCAGTGGAAGATTTTTTTTCTGAAGTTGTTACTATTGTGAAACTCACTTCTCAATGCAGCAAGTTTCACTTATCAGAAGCAATTTTGGATTTAAGCTCTTGCTTGAAATTTAATTTTAAAGTCATATTTTATTTTAATATGCTTATTAGTTAACATTACCATGTCGGCAATAATATCCAAGATGGCGGGCCAATATGTAATATTATTTTAGACTTCATTTTAGTTGATGTATAGATCAATTCTCAAAAGTTTTGGTTTCCCAGGACTAAGTCATGCTGGCCCTAGGACCAAACAACCTCATTTTTAACATTACCATGTCGTACCCATATCCAAAATTAAATGCCCATTAAATCCAAAATAATCAAAAACATCTCTGCTCATAATTTATTCCTGTTCTAAATAGCTTAGAGTATATCCCAATTTTTTTCCAGATTTTTACAACATTTAATTTCCCATTTTTACTAACCTGAATTCCACCATTTAAACAGAATGACCCAGATAACAATTTATTGAATTACCATCGATTGTTCTCAACATATAATACCGACAAGTAACTTTTTCCTAAAATTTGCCTGTTGATCATCGGGAAAAAGTTCAATGAATAGAACTGTGAGCTGCCTTTCACGCATCATTTGACTCTATTTTTTGCACTGCGTTTCACTTCTATGTACACACAAGTGTAATTGAACTGCATAATTAACCAAATTATACCATCACAAATAATTTTGACTGGTTAAAATCTTATACAGATAGCTAAACCTGGTCAAAAAATGATTTCTCAAACAGTATAGGTATATTTTCAAATACAAATAGACTGAGAGACCAGAGAATGTTCACTTTCATGTCAAATGGAAATTATTTACATAATGATTACATGACGTTTATCCATACTGCTGTCATAATTGAAACTCACCCACATAAATGTATAACACTTTTCGTTATTTAGTGATGTTTAATTATTGTTGAAATAATATATCAAAATTTTAAAAAGAAAACAGAGTCAAAAATTCTGAGAAAAGTTTGTAAAAACTAGTTGAAAAATACGTCAAACTGTTACATACAATAAAACCAGTGGATAGTTAGCATGAAGATGACAATTGATACATCGGTTGAATTAAGCTTCTTCCATCAGATAGATTAAATTTTATCAGAATACCCGAGACTGTTTTGATACAAATAATTAATTTCTGTTACCTTGATACACAACAAAAAATGGGGTGACTTTCCCAGATCTTGTATGCCAAGCACATACAGTTGAACTGTTTATTTTTAGTGTGGCTCAAAGTAAGTTGTTTTACGAACACATCGATACCATACACTATACAATATTTCAAGAAGTGATCAAATTATGTATGTAACGCAATATGTATAGGCATATGTTTTGTGATACACAATTTTCAGTGTTAACATAAAGTATAAACTATCGAAGTGCTTCCAGATGAACCGATTGTTGTGATTATCGTGATTGTCTGAATCGGATGATGTAGTCCGTATCTGGCACGGTTCAAGTTTTATAAACATTTATATCTGTGAAATCACCCTGGTAGGAACTTTTTTGCTGTGTATGGAGACTATAGGGATAAGCAACAGCAAACGTAGCATATGCATTGTAAGATGAACGAATATTGATATGGATTGTACTCAAAAACTCTACACACCTTAACTTCAATTGTCTATAGATCAGAAGAAAAAGTATCAAGTCCATGAAGCCATGATATGACGGTGCCACGGTTATAAGGTCTTTGGTTCAAGCTATCAGACAGAGAAATCACGTACTGCACTATATTGTTTTCTTGAAAACGTCCAGTGAGATCTGATTATGATGAAAATTCATGATAATGTGTATCTTGTTTGTATTCACATTCAGTGAATTTTTAAATTGATTGAAGATATTTTTTTCACAACTTCTTTCGTTATGCGTTATATATTCTTTTTTAATTTTGAGATTTTTTTCTCAAAAACGATTGGACTGATTTGGCTCAAAAACTATACAGTTCTAAATGGAATGAGTTTGCGTATTCAGAAAATGTTTCATGTTGATCAATCAAACCATGCGATCTTTGCAGTGATTGAGAAAAAACGGACACAGCTCCATAAGAGCTAGTACAGGATGCAAGTCATAATGTGCCATTATGTTGGCATCATTCTCTTTCGTTGATTTTCGATTTTGGAAGACTTTTGTTTTCGTTTTTTCTCCCTGCTTCTTTCTTGAGAATTCTGTCTTTCGCTCTTCTTCTCTTTTAGTCGCTGCTGAGCATTGACAATGTGGGGAAGGTCTCTCACTTTTAGGCCTCGCGGTACCCTAGGGTCCGCAAGTTCAAGAAGAAAGCAATCTGAATAAAATTGTTTCAGTTTTGGAAGCATTGTTTTCTCCCAGAATTCTGCATGCTTGTGGATCCGAACTATGGCCAGGTCGTTCTCTGCAAACACGATCAATTGTCACACCACTCACGCCCGGTGACATTTAGTTGCCCCTGGATCTGGTGAAGGTACTGATAGCACCAGGCCTACCCAACCATGTGTCGACTAGAGCAATCACAATAACAATGTGTAAATAATTATAAAAGAGAAATCATTCTTTTCATTCATTATTCCCAGGCCTCTGAATCACCAGTGATATCGTGTATCAATTACATGGTGTATACGTTCCAAGCGACCGTCCCCCATATCCCATACCACTAGCGCACGGGTGTTTCAAGCCTTCATCACTCGTGTGTAACTTCTATCCTCAAAAGATGAAGATTCCGAGTGACGGTCCCCTGCTATCCCACACAACTAGTTTACGGGTGTTTCAAGCCTTCATCTCTCGTATGTAACTTCTATCCTTGAGAGATGAAGGTTCCGAGCGACCGTCCCCCGTATTCCACACCACTAACGCACGGATGTTTCCTTCATCTGTCAAGGATTCAAAACTACCCTTACATTGCTTTGCTCAGTACAAAAACTAGTTACCGGCACAAATTGTCGCATGATCGGTGCTTGTTTCAAGTGATCCCAGAGAAATTTGACAGATGAATTAACCACAAAACATGCATCTCGCATTACATACATCATTTGATTACTCCTCAAGATATTGTATCGTGTATGGTATTAATGTGTTCGTAAAAGAACTGGCTTCAGACTCATTAAAAAATAAACAGCTTAATCGTACGCGTATGGCATACAAGACCAGGGAAAGTCACCTAATGTTTTGCTGTAAATTAAGGTAACAGAAATTAATTATTTGTAGCAAAACGGTTGTAGGTACAATAGTGAAATTTAGCTCACATGAGAGAGGAAGGTTTACTTAATAAACAGTTGAATTGTCGTTCTCATGCTAAATATCTACTGTTTGTGGTGTTCGTAACGGTTTAACGTATTTTTCAACTAGTGTTTCCAAAATCTTGTCATACTTTTCAACTTTTTTCTTCTTTTCAAATTCGTAATATACTATTCCAACATCAATACATCAATGAATAACAAAAAATTTGATACATTTCTGTGGGTGGGTTCCCCTTAATCTGCGTTTACAGCATGCAATTTTTCCCAATTTTCTTGTGAATTGTAATTACAACTTTGTATAATACGATCCTTTATGAAATGTTGTATTTTAGATTAGAACTCATTGTTTCTTTTTTAAGATTATGTTGTCATTAGGCAGTAGTGTTGTGGGAATACAGCATTAATTTTGGGAATGTTTTTTCAGCATTTTTTATCTCTCATATAGCATTTTGTAGTATTATTGAAAAATTCACTGATTTTCAAAAATTATCAATTTGAATATTTACGCCAAAGTATTGAAGGTGGGAGAATGAGCATTCCGATTAAGCCAGCTGCAAACTCTTGATCAACACAGTTGATTATCGACGGAAATCCCAAACTCTTCGGACCCACCAGCTGCCTGGTTTTAATCCAAAGCAGGAACTCAATTAAAAAAACACTCGACTTTTCCCTATTTCACTACTTGTCGTTTGGTTTCTCCTCTTGATACTATATTTTCAACAAACTTTTTAGTAACAATTAATTAAAGAAAACAACTAAATTTCTTCAAACTTCTGTTATATTTATACAAGACATTATACATTTTTAGCTGAATGTGCTGAAAATCACTACCATGAGACATGAAGAAAACAAACAAGAAATGGTATTTTAGAATATTTATATTCTATGTGGTTTTTTTTAGCTAATGCTAGGCTTAAATTCCTACATCTCCAGACTTATTTTGTGCATTGTTCTGTGTTGTTTTGTGACCTAGTTCGATGATGCAGTGCAGCCCTCAAATGACAAAATTGACGTGACTGAAACTTGTTTGCAAGTGTTGATAGCCAGTTTCAACTACCCACATTACCCGGTGGATAGATACACTCCCCCGTAGCAATATAGTGCCTGAATTGTACTGAATCTGTTTTGATGGAGCATACCACCTAACGCCATGTTGCAAGAATGTTCATGTTAACCATCCACAATATCGGGAAGGATGTAAAGGCGGGATGTTGGGTTAGTTTAGGATGGAACATACACGATGTAGTGATAACCAACATACTTTATCATAATATAAAGAAGGTGCACCGACTCCCATTCTAATAGCATGGAAGGTATTTGTGGTTTCTTGTGGTCAGTTCCGAACCAAAGGCCCTGATTGCCTGCCGCGATTTAGCAGATTTCCTTGTGGACTAGATGTAAATAAGAGTGGTTACGGTACCGGTGGCATTGTATAGCATTGTAGTTCCATATCAAAGCGATAGTTACACTACAGGCAATCGGGACCCTGGACTCAGATTCTGACCCCGGAAATATTTCACTTTGAAGACGCGAGTCAGAACACCTTCTTTATATTATGATGAAGTATGTTGGTATCACTACATTCTGGAATGCACATTTAAAGAGGATTTTTAAAAAAGTAAAGGAATAAGTCATTTCAAGCTTTCCACGTTTACTTCCTCATCAATGTTGTGCATAGTGCAACATGAACTTTCTTGCATCATTGCATCGGGTAATTCGCCCCATTCAAAATCTGGTCTCGGGCAACACGCCCCATCAAAACAGATGCAGTATACGATCTGGGCACTATGCTACAGGGTAGTGTGTCAATGCACCCATAACCCACATACCCACACACAGTTGGTTTGATAATTAATGTTTCTGTTTCAGACTGTACCAACAGACTACCCACAATGAAGTTGTGGTAATTGTCATCAGTCTGGGTTTGCCAGGAAAGGGGTTCTTCCCTAATGCTGAATAATAATTGTTTCATAAGACTTGATACAGACGAATGTCGAGAATTCAAATGATTATTCTTAGTGTAACTTGATTAAGGTCAAGTTTCAGTTAAATCTTGTGAATGTATCAATGTTCGGTAGTTATGGTAATTTGTAGGTCGGTTGAAGTCACAATACGTCTGGGTTAGTCACCCATGGCGGTGCTGGGGAAACTGAAGCGCAGGTCACCTTATATTCGTGTCGTTTTTATTTTGTTTATATCTACCAGTGTATTTTGAATATCAACAACTAGGGATGAATATCCAAGGAGCCAAGGCCTATGTGTGTAAAGGCTTATGTATAGCTTACGGCTCATGCATATACACGTATACTGAAATAATATATAGGGTAATCAACTGTACAGCAAATCGCTAGGAACCACTAGTATGAATAGCTTATAAAATAATGATTTTAGTGTTCTGCAATTATGTGTTTCAACTTCTAACTAATACAGTGAATCATCTATGCATCATTTCCATAACCATCGTTTTTCCTCTCCTATTATAAATACGTATTGTCCCACCCTAACGAATGTTGAGTTTTCCTGGATGGATCATTTTCCTGCACAGATGATTTTCTCTTCTTTGGTTCTTCAAAAAAAACATTATATAGAGTTTCACTGTACATTCAAAACCAGTACGTATTGTGATTTGCGTTCCTACTTTTTTATGTTTTGAGAAATGTGCCTTTATAATTGCTGTAAATAAGACACTCTATAGTCTATATGTTGGAGTGTAAATGTCAATGAACAAATGTGTTTTATTTTCCTTTCAAGTTTAGTACCCATCTTGAAATAATGTAAAATAAATTATTTTAATAATGATGAGAAGATAAACTTTTCTCTTGTAGTTACTGAGTAATCAGTAACCTCACTATGATATATTCTCAAATAGTGTATTTTATGTACCAATTAAAGCATCTTGTGATATAATTATGTAATATGTGTAGTGAATACTGTATTTCGTATTCGCCCCATACTCGTATTGTTTTGACAGAACTTTTGCTGTATCTTCTGTGATGAAAATGTCGACTGTTTAAAATATTGTTGAAGAACTTTGTTGTCATTAAACTTTATTGTCATTTACTGAAAATGAATATTATTAGTACCACCAACCTTGGGTCTACTGGTCCCTTGAATCACAAATACAACATTTGATTGCACATGTCTTAGTGTAACTGGTAAAAAGAACCGAATTAATCTAAACTCTTTTGGTCACGCTGTTGCATTCTCAATCTAAATTTCACCCTCTGTCAATAAAATTAGGTAATATTAAATTCGTGCTTTTCGATCACTATTTTGTCTATGGGGTGGAGGGGACTCATGATGGATCAAAGTTGAATGAATAAATATGTTCTGTCCTCTTTTTTCATTCAGTGATTATGGTAACCCTAAAACAATGATCTGTATATCTGAGAATTTTGAAATCAGTCGGTCCAGCAGTTTTGCCTAGGAAAATTAGCTAGTAACCATTTTCATCATTTCCCAGGATTCAAATTTAGAATTTCTATAAATATGTCAACAATGAAAGTGTGAATGAGGATACAACAATGCGACAGTGTTTTGATATTGTTGTGCCATAAGGTGACCATTTTTGAAAGAGGAAAATCCGGGACAATGCTAAGAAGTACAAAGTAAAATCTTTCCAAGCAAAATTGTGTGAGGAGGGGGAGGATCAATGTTTTTTTTTAGACATAGAAAATCATGAATATATATTTTTTTGTATCGTAATTGTATACAACTTTTTACCCTTTAGGATAGAATGCCTACAAGTTAATGATGAAAAGTATGTTATTTGAATTTTATATAAAATTTAAAAAGTGATTCAACAATTTCACAGCCTTTGAAGTATAGCCATTCTTTTTGTAAATTATCGTTAGAAGGAAACTGTCGTGTCCTAATGATTATACCTGAAAAATCGTTCACACTATACATACATTGCTAAATTGAAAGGTGATTACTAATTACAACGTGGCAATGATGAGACTGAGAATTTGCGTTTGTAAAGTGCATGGCCAGTAATGGTATGGTGGACTTTGGAAAAGAAGAAACGCAACGAAAGCTTCAATTGCGCCATTAATAAACAAACAACTAGGCCTATTCAACAACTCTTCGATATTCTACAAGATTATTATTATTATAAACTTGTGTAGTGTCGAAAACAGTTGAAAATATATATATATATATATATATATATATATATATATATATATATATATATATATATATATATATATATATATATAAATAACTATTTGGCACCAAAAGTAACATGGACGAAAATTGTTACAAAAAAGTAAAAACTGTCAACAATGTAATATTTTAATCTATGACAATGTAGAAATTATGCACGCACTTCATATGACAACTTATCACAAGTTACACAACTTAACACAAACATCATACTTGCAACTTTTTCTGACAAATATATTGTTGTGAAAAGTAAATTGTGCACTCAGGTCTATAGACCTTGGTGCAGAATATAGAAAACATAGATTTCTATGTATAGAAATATATATTTTTTCAAGGCTATTTATCTCCGCCAGAACTTGCTGTTTCCACCAGCCGTTCCACGTATTTATAATTTATATTTGTATTATTATTATTATAAATGTAATTATTTCTTATGGCTCAGTCAGTTTTCTGGTAGAACAGTTGAGGCCAGTTGAAATATAATATAGATGATAATCAATTACAGTATTACATATCAAATTCTGGTACAGCAGTTGACTGGTAGTGCAGGCAGAAGCGTCATGCAAACAAAATCGTAGGGTGGGCAAGAATAATTTCCAATTATGGGCCCCCTCCCCCTGCCCAGGGGCATTTTGTATTCCATGTATATACATATAGCACAAACAACGAAGAAGCACACATGTCCAAACAAAACATCACAGAATTATAAAAAAGGTTAAAAAAAAAAATGATATTGTTTGCTGTTGGTTTTTAAGACCTTTTCCAACTTGAGTGAGTAATAAAGAACTATTAGATATACGTATACTTGTATACAAGTCCCAACAACAGCCCCAAATAGAGTTTCTACTGACCACATTACGTACATCTTTGTTGAAAAATAAGAACATAAATTGTTTAAAATTTGTTGAAATCTGCAAAAATGCCACCTTTGTCATTTGAGAAAGGATATTGATGCCTTGGCCAAGTGCTGCCTGTCATAAAGCCATGAGCACCTTCAGCCCTTGTCTACTCTCGCGTTTCAACTGGGCTGCGCTTCAGATCAACCCGAACAATTCTACAAACAAACCGTTTTTGTTCAGGTAGTACATGCAAATGGTTTATTTTGATGGTATAAAGTCTTTGTTTTATATATTATTACACAAAACTTTCATTTTTTCTTCTTCAAAAAATGCCAAAATGTAAATTCAAGAAATAGGTGGCACTGCCGCCTTGAAAATTTTCAGGGAAGGCTCACGCCTATCCTGCCCACCCTTTGTGTGATGCTTTTGAGGGCAGGTAGTTAGTAAGAGAGTTATCAGTCACCATTTTTTTTCCAAGTTATGATGATTTTTGTTCAATTTAAAAAATCTGGTATTAGTTTTCTGGTAGGTCAGCTGAAACTTAAAACATATGGAAAATAATTAATTATTGAATATTAGTTACATTCTGGTATAGTTAGACCCTTGGACCATGATTTGTTATTGATTGTATTGTATTGTTATTATTCACTGCAATTGTGCATGTTTGCGCGGTGGCAGCTGTTTTTGATTGTCGAGCCTCTTTTTAAACTCGTCCAGGCTCTTTGCTCCTCTTGCCTCCGTACACAGATCGTTCCACTCCCTTAATGTTCTTTGGGTGAAACCACTCCTTCCCAATTCTGTGTTGGCCCTCTCCACAGCAAGCTGTTCCCCTCCTCTGAACTCTCATCCCTATCCTGTCTCTCACTTCTTCCCACCCCATTAAGCCATTCCTTGCCCTATAAAAGTTCAGGAGTCTATCCTTTTTCCTCCTTTCCTCCAAATTTTCCCACCCTAATTCTTCCACCATCTCACCAAGTCTTTCTCTCAATTTTCCAACTCTCCCCTGTTAATTTCTTTCTATTCTAAATCCTCTCACTCTTCCTAGAACCCTTCTTGCAGCCACCCTCTGCACACCCTCTACTTCTTTAATCAGGTTGATGCTGTATTGATCCCAGACCGAGCCAGCGTACTCCATCATTGGACGTATCAAGCTCTTGTATGCTTTCTCCTTGATATCAATCCCTGTCCTCTTCAATTGTCTCATTACAAAATTTAGTGATTTTATTCCTCTTTTTGACAATTTTCTAATATGTTCCCCCCACCCCAAATTTGTATGTAGGTAAATTCCAAGATATTTATAGGCGTCCACATCCTCTAAAATATTATCCCCTAGATTATAATCCCTTCGATTTTTCCTGGAGAAGTGGACCACCTTACATTTATTTATGTTTAGTCCCATTAGATTCATTTTAACCCATTTGTTTATTGAATTTAGGTCCAGTTGTAATGCAGCTTCATCTTCCTTGTTTTGTAACATTCTGTATATGACAACAGTCATCAGTAAATAGGCGAATTTTTTATTGAATGCCTTGCGCCAGGTTGGACTCTTGTGTCAGATGGCAACCTATCTTGCAAAGGCAGTATCATTTATATCAATGAAGATTTAGAAAATAAATTCATAAGTGTGCAATACATTCAAAATGTTGCAAAATATTATATTTTGAATAAATATATAAATGGCTTTGCCAAATTTTGCCAGTGATTAACATCTGCGCTTCTTATAATCTCGAGATAGATTAGTAAAAATAAGTATCCATATGGTTACTTATATCCATATTTGTTCATGAACAAATAGGTCTCATTTTGATGTTGACTATTCATGCCTACACTATCCCGGTACGCAACGTGCAAGTTCTATCCCTCCCATCAAGATGTCCTACAAGTCAATATTTGATGAAAATATTCTGAGAAAGAGGAGAATAGTCAAGACAGATCTACAGATGTTTGATTACCAATTGTTGCACCACAGTTGGAAAATGACATGAAGAAAAATTTGAAGCACAAATTCCATTATTTTTCATTCAAATGGTTTTATTTAGAAGCAACAAAACTGTAAATATTCATCAGTGGCAGATATAGGGGCTGGGGCAATTGCCTCTACTCCCCTGCCTTGACATTCATCTTCATATTACAGTACCATCAGTGAATATAACCAATATACATTGTAAATGGGCACTAAATCCACAGATAAAATAGAGGGCGCATTTCTTTCAGTTTAGGTTATAACCAAGGATGTAATCGAAACCAATAATTGTTCAACGTAACTTTTGTCACACTCCCAAAATGGGGGATAAATGTAGCCAGGGAAGTAGGTCAACAACAACCCAACAGTTGAAAACTCTTAGTAAATGTAGTGAAACACGCTGCAACTTCAAGACATTCAACATTTTTGAAAGATGTAGTTGTGTTTCTATTCGTAAATTCAATTCTGAAAAATCATACCCTCAAAATACCCACAGCTCTACTATAATAACAGTGATGTTCGTCATGTTGGTAGATGACCTTCCTTTCGAGGCTACAACTATCACGATAATTCTCATTTTTGCAACAAATATCATGTGACCTGCAACTACAAGTTATCACATGTTGTCTGTCTACTATTGATGAAACAGGGAAAATTCATTTCACTCGATGTAGAGCAAATATACTTGGAACGGCAGTAAAATCCTGGGTCTACAATTTAATACCGATTGTAATTTCTCATCTAATCTCGAACCCCTCAAAAAATACTACATGAAATACTCTTGGTGACTGACATTGTCAATGGCACGGCAATTAAAATGGCACGTTCATGGAAGGAAATGTATATTTCAATTTTTTTGAGGTGGTATTCAATTGTCCATGTGAATTCTTCAGCAGTGCTTCTAGATACTGTACGAAGATTCCTTTTGAAAGCTCGTTTACAGAATGTCATAATATTTCAGAAATCTTTCGAAGATTTTGATTTACAAGAAAATGTGTAGGAGCAATGATTCATATTATGCCAGAAGACAAATAATTCCATTTTGCAACTAGTTTGCTGGTAAACTGATATCTCAAACAGGTAAACAACAATAGTGGCTTAGGAGTTGAATGAGAATATCTCGACTCCACTGATATTTTCTCTCAGTATAGCCCTGAGCATAATATACGTACAGCAGTCAGGACAATGGATTCAAGGTATAACACCTTAACACAATAAGACTAATTATTGCTATGACAAAATATGATCAAAAGGCAATAAGTACACAATTCATACCTAGATGTTAAGCATAGTATCCACAGTAATCGTTAACACTAAAAGTGACATGACATGAATCCATTTTTTCAAAAGTTTTATACACACACAAATGGCATATTTTTTACAATATTCAGTTTGGATCATTCTATTAGCCTACCTTAGAATTAAGTGTGAAAAAAAATTCCAATGCACACCCATCTAGTTAAAAATAAGCAGTAGAAATCTCAACACTATAAGTAAGTACAGTATAACCCAACACGAACACTATTGTAGCATTGAGACGTTAGTCTGCATGAAATTATCGTCTCAATATAGCAACGGTCTGGGTTTCATCATTTTTTCCCCTCAAAGTTGCAATCTAGAATGATCAAGAAATCAAACATAATTTCAAAACTATATAACAGAAAAATTACAACTCGTAGCGTAGATTACAATAGAACTGCACAGACCTTGAGGGAAAAAATCTGTGATTTACTAGTTCAGTGCAGAAAATATTGAGCTATCTAAATTATAAAATGAACAATTGCCTCGAAGTACTCCGAGCAGTTCTTTCGTAAAATACAGGAATTGATTGAAGGTACGAAGAACGAACAATAACTGGTACTTACGTAGTACAGAGTCAAAATACTTGCTATTCCTACTATAACCACGGTATCAAGAGTTATGACTTTTAATATTAGAAATTAACAATGATACTTCTTGTCAGGGATGTCGCCATCATCGAATCAATCAATCGATAATCGATTATCGGATTACTAATTGTACTGCATCAGCTAATAATTGATTACTGGTTAAGACATTTAATTATACATCGATGTTCTGACATTCAGTTCAAACGTTTACACTTTGCTCAAGGATTAATTTATAGCACAGATACTAGTGTAGGTGCCTACCATATTTGTATTTCTTTACGTAATTGTTCACACATATTGTGAATGATATGTATGTATTATATTTTTGTTGTTATTTTTGCCAATTGTTTATTTCTTCGATAGATCAAATAATCGAATATCGATTGATTGTTCTAGTTGTAAATTAATCAATCATCATAAAAAATTAAAAATCATTCAATGTCAAAAAGTGAAATCGAACAATAACTCGACTCATGTTATTGTTGGTTTAAAAATTTAAGTAATTGGTGTAAAATGGACAAAGAATAAATATTATGCATAAACTGTATATATTACAAATATTGCATAACACATAGCCTAGGCCTGCTCAACATATATATATAAATAGATAGCCATTGGAAGTTTATGGAAATTTCATGCTTGTATTCAACAATGGTCCTACACGAGCCCATACAATCACATATCTAGAAATGAATTCATATGAAATGGGAATATCACATTCACCTATCAAGGTGAAAAAACAATCACTGGTTACAGTATTACAATCAACAAATGAAATATGGTACCATACTTCATCAATTTGAACAAATATTAATTATGCAAATAATTTGAAGAGATTCAACACTGAAGAGAAAACTATGGAAAATTCTTCTGTAATACTATGCACATTAAAGTTTTAATAAAAAAAAGTCACAACAAAAATGTTGATCATTGGAAAAAGATAATACGCACTTACACAATCAAGTACAGCAATAAGTACCTTAAATGATATTGGGTTCAATACAAAGGTATTAGGATTCCATCAAATGTGAACCGATGCTAAACAAGCTGATTTTCGAACCATTTTATTGCATCCAACGATAATTGTTTGGTGGTCCCACTTCAAAAGTATGAAACACTAACTAGTATTTAAAAATGATACCTAAACCTCAAAATAATACCCTTATATTCAAGATGACCTTGGAAATAATGACACCTCCACATTGTACATAAATTATTTACCGGCAACAGTGCGGTATTTAATTTACTTTTAATCAAGGCCATCCTTGTTTGGCCGTTAGAACAAGCGCTTCTCGTAGGAGAAGAGTCCGTGAACATTTCCTTCCAGCTGGGCAGACTGTGTTCTACGCTCAAACTTCAATTCCCCACAGTACATCATAGACCTGAAAAAATTTCTTCATTTTAATGTTGCTCAACGACCCCACCAACAGCTAGGTTATACAGGGGTACGAAAGAGAGGGTGATAATGAAATGATGAAGTGATGATGGGTGAAAGGACGTTAACAAAAACCCATGCCTTATGCGGGACTCAAACCCATGCCCGACATGCCTCCAGTTTCTAGTGCAGAGCAATAGTTGACCAAGCCACGGGGGCGGCTGCCCAAAAACAATCATTTTATGAACCAAAGGCCCATTCATAATGCAATTTACATACAGTGGGATCTCTATGGAATGTTTTTTAGGGGTTCAGACTGAAAAAATGTGTTGATGTGAAAAGCTCATCAAAGGAGCTAGATTTGACATGGGGAGCATATGGGTGGGATCAAAAAATACAATTTATAAATATAGTGAATGTATAAACGAGAAACTTATAAACAACCTTCTACTGTACTTGAACAAATAAATTCAGAAGTCATATTAGCACTAACCATAATGTTTAGATAAACATGAACATAAGAATCAGTCAATGAACAACTTTCAATTTCGGAACGAAAGACAAGTGGCGGGTAACCCCAACTACCTGGATACGATAGTCAGCTTTAGTTTAACATTTGATGGTGCAGAGACAACGGCAATGACCTCGAATTTTGATTAACTGTTATTTTCATGTTCTTCCTTATGTTGATGTGCATTGTGAATACTGAATCGACGGTTTGGCTTCTATGTACTTATCATACGTTCAGCATTAGTGTTACATGTTATCATTAGTGCCGTGATGCATTGTGAATGACTAATGAGCCATTAATGTATGTAATGGTACATGCTAGTTTAGGTTTACGTTTTATCTCAAAAGCTCTCCTTTGAAACCATACTGGAATGAAGTTGCAACTCTGACTAGTAGGCCTAACCAATATTATTATAATATCTCATTTTATTCAAAGAGAAAAACATGACAATTCATTTGCTAAAGAAAAGAAGCCATTATTAAAATGTATTTCTGAAATGAACATGATGATTGCAGCTCAAACGGAATGACACAATGTTTATCTTCTTTACAACATAAAGAACACATTTTTCCACAACATCAGCCATGATATATTGTAGTGGTCAATTGAGCATCAATTGAGATGCTGAATATTCCTAGTTGTAAATATACGAAGAAACAACGCAAATGTGCGTAAGAGCTCAAGATACACAGTCTAATAACAAAAATAAGTAATATATGCAACTGTTTCCTCATGATTTAACCCACGCTTACTTGAGAGCAGTCGAGCACTTCGTCAACATTTCTATTTTATTTTAATGTTACAAATAGAAGATTTGAGTTGAAAATATTTTTGAAACTTTTTTTGTTGAAACTACATTTAAAGTTTTGGTTGAAAATATTTTCCAAAATTTTGTTGCAAATTTTTTAATTATTTTCATATTTCAAAATTATTCAAATTTGGAAATTTTGGATTGTTTGATACAAACATTTATCACAATTAAGATTTTAATCCACTGCATTGCAGCATACATAGCTACACACTGAAGAACCAATGTGTGCAACAAAGAAATACGTGAGGACCGAAAAGTTGAATGATATATAATCGGGATGACATCAGAGAACCGATTCCTGAACACCAGCATTTTTTTATTGCATCCGGATCAAATAATCGAAACGGGGTTTCGTTTACCAAATTTTCCCCACGAAATCACCACTTTTGCCGATTAGAATTCAGCCAATTTCGTATTGTGCGTAGGGGCCTCAACGATTGTTCATCATCGAATGTACTCAGCTATAATAATCGAATCGCAATCATCACGTGGCCCTTGTCTATCGACGCTCGGTCGTTGCTGAGCATTTCTCTCCCTCTCTCTCTCTCTTTCTCTCTCAAGTCCGACTACACAACAGATTCGACTTCAAGCCAGTCAGTTGTACACTAGACAGTGCCAAACCTGCTTTCGTAGCTAACTGGGTTCTTCATCAGGCATTATTCAGATTCCCTATTACAACTGTTTTTTTTTTTCGATAATAAGCCTGGTTTTAAACTGCCATAAACAATCAAGTGTGTGGTTGCTAAATTGACCACCAGATGTCATTCCTAAAGTCTATTCAAAAGTAAACCTAGCAAGAATCATTAGCAAACATGGAGGCGTACGAGATTAAGAGTACGACATGTTTTGGTTTGAAATTGGTAATAAAATAATAACGGATAGCATCAAGTGTCAATCTAGAAAAGGAAATAGTAAGGTCAAAATAAACCCTTTCAGGAAAGATGTCAAGAAATTCTCTTTTAGAAATTGGATGGGGGGGGGGGGGACTGGAACAAATTAGATTAGGGTATATTTCTAGTGGAATTGGACAAATTAAATTCAACATTAATATTTAAAACTTGAAAAAAAGATACAATCCCAAGTTCTTTTTGTTTTCAATTCAATGTTTATTCTAGTGATAACATCGATTGATTGAGAATCGATTCTGATGTGAAACAATTCTCAAATCGAGAAATCGATTTGAAAAAAAACAAACAATTTTTTTGGGGGTCAGTGCTGTACTTTTTCACGTCGCAATACGTGCTCATTTCGTTGTCTATATCATTTTGTATTGTTGAGATTTTACTATCGGCATACAAGCTATCTCTTCGCTTACGTCTGACAGCCGAACGTTGACGGAAATACCCGAATGGTACAGTACAGTTCAAAGAAGTCTCTAGCAGCTATTTTTCAAGTAAAACGCCGCGGGAAAGTTGACATTTTTTTTTAAAATACACAAATTTTTTTGAGGATAATCTTTTTTTCTTTTCTTTTCAAAATCAATTTTTAATCGATTCTAAAGCTTAGAGAATCAATTCACGATTTTGAGAATCGATGTCATCACTAGTTTATACCAAAGTTTTATCAAGCCTACCAACCTGTGTTATATATTATTTATGGAGGAAAAAAAATGAAATAAAATAAGGTTAGAAGTTGCAACGTCCATAAAGTTACCGAATTTAATTTCATATACATGAACTTGTATAGGTACTTGAAAGACGTTTTGTAACAATTAAAAATAATGATAAAAACTTTGGTAATTATTACTAGGAGTGTGCGAGTTTGAGAATTTAAGTTCGAGTCGACTTCGAGTGAAAAAGCGAGTTTTGAGCTCAATTAAAAAAAAAAGTGGGACCCATTAAATATTGAGTTTTCAATTGGTTTTGAGATAAATAAATATGATAAACCCTCAATAATTTGAATTCCAAAGGACCGCAAAAAAAAATCAAATTAGAGACAAATTTATGTTTATAGCTTGTATAGTAGACCTATAGTAAATTCGAATATTTAATTAGTATATTTTGTTAATTCGAATTTCAAGGGACCCCAAGAATCAGAGTTTGAATTAAAATGATTCGAATTGTATAAAAAAAGTTTTTTGTTTGTATAGTAGGCCTATATAGTGTGTGCAGTTTGGCGCATGCGGTTAGTTCCCTTCACTTTACTCTCACCCATACTAAGCATTCTCTAACAGCCATGTGTTTATCTTCACGTGAAGTGTTTTCTCAACAGTTTTACACCACAACAAAAAGTTTGATGAATACCGTACTATATACTATCATGGTACTCTCAAAATACTTATCACAGGGCTATAAGAGTTAAATTACCAAACTTAAGGATTAAAAAGTGAAAAACAATGTAGACCTGACAAGGCAATTCATATAAATATTGGGGCCTAGAATGGAATGAACGAATTATTACCTTTGCATGCACTAGCTGGCTGATTTATTTACAGTTGATCAACTACTTACGCCCATTCGGAATAATATTCACTGGTGTCGATAAAATAATTCTAATTCAGTAATGAAGATGAGGTCTCAAATATATCAACTGGAAAGTCATTTTTCTCCAACAGCAACATGAAACGTAGTTAACTTTTAAAAGTAAAGTGCATATCTTGACTTATGTCCTGCGTCGATAGTAAGCCATTTGTTGTCGCGTCTCAAGTACGAGTAACTCGCCTGTCCACCCCTGCTCCCCTCCTTGCCATTAAAGCTCAGGTGTTTCGACCCGCCGCACTCCCTGCCTCGCGCCTCTCATTCTAGCATGCGCTGACGCAGCAGTCGGGACTTGCTTGTCGGAGCGTCCGACAGCTAATGTTTAATGATAGGGAATACAGATTTCATAGGATTTTCGTGTCAGTTAGCAACTTCTGGACCCTAAAATTCGGAAGGAAATCACATTAATGGAAAAAAACTCAAACTCGAAATCATTGAGTTCAGCTGAATTTGAACTCGAAACTCAAAACTAATTTGAGTGCTTGCACGCCCCCAATAATTACATAATGTTGCCACAACTACCAAGGATGTAATGGTTTTGAAAGATGCAATTGCATTTCTTCATTACATAGTCTATGGGACTAGACTAAAACAAACTTGTTGAAGTGAAAAACTTACTTGACAATTTATTTTTACTCAACATTAGAGAGCAAAAAATACCTTTTTTTGAATAGGATCAAAAAATAAAACTTACCATAGTAAAGAAAAAGACTACGGTAAAGACTAGAGAGAAATTTACTGAACAGATTCTACTATAGGCCACCCTAAAAATACCATAATCATGCAAATATAGTGTAATATTTCTGTTTATTATGTTGGTAGACAGCCTTCTTCTTTCAAGTATACATGAATATTTCAACTACCACCCTACGACACCCTACCACATGAGCACGTAATAACGAAGAGATTTTATTACTACGTAATTAATGCTGTACAGCATGAAATAAATTGCCAAACCCCGGCAAACCACACCATTCAGTGCCCATATTAGTGAAGTAAAAAGGCATTGGTATTGTTCCAAGATACAACATTTAGCAATATGTGAACAAGTAATAATAATAGTAATAGTATATTTCCATTTCATATGGTAACTTGTATCACAATCACGCTCATGTGTACACCCCTACATATGAATATAAAAAGTACGAGTATTGAAATATGTCAAGTTATAAACATTAATAGTCATTAATATTAGAATAAAAGAAAAATACAATCGTGTCAGTCATATGTTTTTGTTTATTCGAAAACAGCATCTAATTATTTTTTGTCTTCTTCGATTTCAAAACAGTTATCACTAGCAGCATTTGAAAATTGGTCAACATTATAAAATGAATATGAAATAAGGAACACTTAAACTGTAAAAACTTTAACGTTTTCCTAGAATGTTACTCCTGAAGTGTTTCGTGTTTTAAAAATAGTTGGCAAATTATTTTGAAGATAGGTCCCAATGTTGATGAGATCCCTGTCAGCTATTTTAAAACTATTATTTTCAGACCTGAAGTTTCGATCACCGCGATTATCAAGGTCATGACTTGTGAATTTATTATGATTTATGAATGTATGCTAGTCTTGAAATAGACATGACTAACCTGAGCATGGAGAGACTTCGAGAGCCAATATCTTGACAGCCGTGGCGTAAGCCACACTGCAAGTAAGGCAGAAACCGCAACACTGAGCCCTTATCTACAATGGAACCACTGACACCTTGAGCCACCTTCAGCTTGTCCATTTCGCTACAATGAGAAAATATGCATGTCAATGGAACATGATTCAATGATCGATTGTGTGGGACTAGCATATTACAACCCTGGACTCGGGGTCTAGGAAGTTACGCAGATTGATTTTCAAGTAAATTACTTGACACTTCCACTTTGTTGGTTAAACATTAACAAAAAGCAGTCAGTAATAAGTCCTACAATTCAATATGAGCTAAGAGTATCAATTGATTAGATACTGTGATTAGTACACACAAAAAGCAAAACTATAGGAGAACCAGAAAACAATGTGAATTCTAAATTTAAACCTTATACTCAAATTCTGAATTTGAGCCTTTTCCTACTTGAACTCTAAATTCAAACCTTATTGCTTCAAACATAAAAGCACTGCATTAGTATTTAATGAGAGAGTTGAATAGCTCAATGTGCGATCATGCACACTCGGTTTGTACTTTACATACCTGTGGAAATAGCGATCCATTGCTGACCCCTTGGCATCTTTGCGGTCCATAGCTTCAAGGCTTCCCATACCCCTGTACTTCTTCAGTCGCACTCCGTCGGAAAAGAAGTACTCGCCCGGGGCTTCTGAAGTGCCAGCCAACAGTGAGCCCATCATAACTGTGGTCAAAAATGAAACAACTAGAGCCCAGGGACATGGCAGAATGCGGAATCGTCATTTTGAAATGATCTTCTCCCGAACGTGCCGTCATTCTTATCACGCATGCGTATTGAAATCGTATTGTAATTGCAGTGCCCTCTGTAGTACTTGAACCAAAAGTAAGAGTGCGCTTTCTGTTCACCTGATGCTTGTCATAAAGCCCTCCGCAATACCACAAGGTGACTGGTTTAGACAGATAGAACAAACACATTTACTTTTAGATCGAAGAGTACAATCTGACTTGGCAAAATAACTAAACAAAAAACAATTCCTTTACCCATGGACAAAAGCCTTTTGATACGACGTAGAATAAGTAGAAGGCCGAGAGAGCCGTTTTTTATTTCTCCCTTTTTATACGTCTTTTCCGGCGCCATTCAATACGCCAAATCGAATGGAAAAAAATGGCGAAAGTGACATCTTGATTCTTTTTAGAGACAAAAACGTTATGAAATGGACGTGAGCGAGCATTTGAAGCATGTTCCTTTTTCTGGTGGGCCGTAAGTGATATGTCCATTTGTCATTTTGCCTACCGTACAAATATGGCGTAGGCAACATGAAAAAATACGTCCTAGCAAAAGGATGCAAGCAGCATCTCAGTTCTGAAAGTAGCAGAGTTGTGTATTTTTGGGAGACATTACTAACATACGTCTCATAGCAATACAAATAATAAGAGGAGTTGACTTTCTTTTTCAAGTTTTTTATATATATATATATATATATATATCTCAAATTCAGATAACCAATTGAATTGGGCCAGGGGGTGTTTCCACCAGTTTTTCTAGAGCAGACTTCTGATTTCAATTGGTTCCTGCCAGTTCCGACTTCTTCCTCCTCTTCTTCACTACTGCTAGGCCTATCCTCTATTTCTTCTCTTCCTACGAGTTCCCTCCATCGTTCTCTATTCTCCCACCATCTCTCGTCTTCCACTTCTTCCCATTTTTCTCCTCGGTTGACTATCCCGAACTTGACTCCCTCCTGCCACCTTTCTCTTGGTCTTCCAACTCTTCTCTTAGCTCCATTGTTTTCTGCTATCTCAAACATTGCTCTCGGTATTCTCTCTTTTACCATTCTCCGCATATGCTCGTACCACCTAAGTCTCTCCCTTGCCAATTTAAATGATAACCTTTCCACTCCCACTTCCTTCCTTACATTACTGCTTCTCTTCTTCTCCAACTTTGACACTCCTGCTACGCTCCTTACAAACTTCATTTCTACTGCCTCCATTTTTTTTCTTCTCTCCAGTTGATTGACCATGTGTCAATATGTCACATAATTGCTCCATATGTCAAGATAGGCAAGTAGTACCTATTATAAATGAGTATCTTCCCACTCCTCGGAAAATCTTGGTTCCAAATCAGCTTCCTTACTTTTTGAAATAGTCCGTCCGCCTTAGCTATTCTCTTATTCACTTCTAGCTCTACTTTTGCCGTATTACTGACAATACTTCCCAAGTATGAAAACTCTTCTACTTCTTCCAGTTCTTGACCTTGCAGCTGTACTTTTTCTTCAATCCTTCTCTTCTCTCTGCTCATCACCATTGTTTTGCTCTTTTCCATGCTAATTCTCATCCCAAACTCCTCTGTCATTTCTTCCCATCTTTCTACTTTATCTTGCACCTCGTCTCTGTCTCCCCATAACAAGATATCTTCAGCATATATCTTTGTCTTTGACCCTGGGCCTTCCTTCTCTGGTTCCACTTTTCTGATCATCTCATCCATCACCATTACAAACAACATGGGTGATAGAACACTGCCCTGCCTAACTCCACTCCTTACCTCAAACCACTCCGTCCTGCCTCCATTTGTTTGCACTGAAGCCTTGCATTCTCGATATAAACTCTTCACACGGTCTCTCATCCCTACATGTATGCCCTTTGCCCTGAGACTCTCCCTCACCCTTTCTCTGGGAAGATGGTCGTATGCTTTCTCCAAATCTAGAAAAGCCATGTACACTCTTCTTCCCTCCTCCCACCTTGTTTCTAACAGTTGCCTGACAGCAAATATCGAATCTACAGTTGATCGGCCTGTTCTGAACCCATAGTGCTCTTCCCTTAACATGGGTTCCACTAGCACTCGCATCCTTCTTTCAATAATTCGTTCATACAGCTTGGCTGCCTGGCTCATCACCGTCACTCCTCTGTAATTCTTACTTCTTTTTCTGTCTCCTTTCTTGAATATTACTGTTATTACCCCTTTCACCCAATCTTCGGCACTCTTTTCTGTTGCCATGCTGCCGCCATCACACGAAACACCCACTCCGCCCCCCACTGCCCTGCTGCCTTCATCATCTCCACCACGATCTCATCTGCTCCTGAAGCTTTACCATTCTTCATCTTTTTTATTGCCTGTGCTACCTCTTATCTTGACACCATCTCCACACAGTCCTCTCCTTCCATCTCTGCTTCCTCCACTTCTTCTGCCCGTGTATGTTTTGCATTCAATAGCTCTTCGAAATGTTCTTTCCACATTCTCTTCATTTCTCTGGGTTCTCGAATCAGTTTATTATTCTTATCATACATGATCTTCTGCTCCTCTTTATCTCTCCTCTTTTCTTTCATAATTCCATACAACATTTTCTTATTTCCCTGCCCATCTTTCTCCAACTTCTTGGCAAGCTCTACCATTGTCCTCTTCTTCTCCTTCTCAATTATGCTCCTAACCTCTCTCTTCCTCTCTAAGTACTTCAATATATTTCTTGCCGATCTATCTTTCTCCTTCCTAGTCCAAGCTTCCTGTTTTTGTTTAACTGCACACCTCACCTCCTTGCTCCACCATGCCGTCTCCTTTGACTTTCTCTTCCCACTTGACCTTCCACACACTTCGTTTGTTAATGTACCATTACTTCTATGAATTCTCTCCATTCTTCTTCCATGTCCTTTATTTCACCTTCTGGTACGGTACTCTCACCTTGATCAATTTTTGAAATTCCCTTTTCACACTCACTTCTTGCAGTCTCCATATTTTCAATTTGGCTTGCTTTCTCCCTGCTTTTATTCTGACATGCTCTTTTCTCCATTTCTGTCCGCCTCTTATTGTAGCCACTATGAGTCGGTGGTCTCCATCCAATGCCACTGTTGGGTTCACAGCTGTGTCACTCACCCATCATCTTAATTCCCTGCTTGCAATGATGTAGACCTAGTCGATCACCATATTATTTTCTCCATCCCAGCTGTTATCTCCCAGCTAACATATCAGCTTGTTTTTCTCCCAGCAGTATATATATATATATATATATATATATATATATATATATATATATATATATATATATATATATATATATATATATATATATATATATATATATATATATATATATATATATATATATATATATATATATATATATATATATATATATATATATATATATATATATATATATATATATATATATATATATATATATATAT
>OZ023327.1:25869166-25914166 GCA_964007535.1 Brachyptera risi
ATATATATATATATATATATATATATATATATATATATATATATATATATATATATATATATATATATATATATTATATATATATATATATATATATATATATATATATATATATATATATATATATATATCAACCCAGATAACCAATTAAATAATTATAAAGAAATTATATTGGGTGCTGAATCATGATTAATTGTTTCTTGAAAACATATTACTTATGGAACATTGAGCACCATTATAATTAGAGTTGCCGTTCGATATGAAAACTCATATCGATTATCGTTTACTTAACATCGGTTATTAATCGTACTATATCGATTTTTTTTCTCCCAATCGATAATCGTATCAAATGTCAAAATATCGTATCGCATCGGAATTATTGTGTTACAAATTGCGGTCTAAGCAGCTGCGTTGATTGATTCATGACAAGTGGTTGACCTTGGACTACATGCGGGAGTTCGGTCCTAGCAGGGAGGGGTAGAAAGATAATGGGATAGAGGAAGAGGCAGATTTCTGAGCTGTAAAAAAGTACAAGTAACATCATACATCTGGAATTCATTATTTATCTTTAATAGAATACCGTATAGTCCCAAATTTAATTCAAGGTTTTTCTCGAAATTCCAAACCCAAAAGTCACCCTTGGCCTATATGCGAATCTCTGCCTATAATCCTTCAAAAATACGTTTTTTGCTCATTTTAATTGGGCGTAAGCCTACTAGATCCGCACACTCATAAAAACGGAATCAACTAGAAACTGAGAGATATTCCACTAAAACACATTTAATAAATGTTCAATCATGAAGAAGCATCATTTCCATCATTTTTATTTGACGCACAATAATAAACATAGCATGCGTCAAGCTGTTTGCTGCATGGTGTGCATCTTCCTACTACGCGCTACCCTGACACTGACGCGGTCAGACCTTGACGACCACGAAACTGTTTAGCGTGAAAAAAACACTCGAGACCGGCAATCAATTGAGACCTCTCTCAACAGTTTGTCACAAGTCGTGTTGGCCGGTGGCATAGCTGGGCTTATATTTATATTCAAGACATTACGGTACCCTTTATAGGTTAAAGTGCCTCGCAGTCTGTACCTCATATTGCAATCTCTTTGTTGATCCTACAAACTACAACCCAACCGCGCGATAGGCCCAAGTCTATATTTTCGTCTCTTGCGCATATCAACTCTGACGTCCTTGCAAACAGCGTTCCTCATTGGCTTTTGAGTGCCCAATAGAAAACGAGAACTTTCGCGCCACATACACTGATTGGAGCAATTACATAAAGGGTAGAATAGTAAGTTTGAAAAGGAAAGAATGTTCATTTCAATAATTGAAAATAATCATATTGATATCGTATCGCCGAAATTGAATCGATTATCGTATCGTTTGAAAAAATATCGATCTAAATCGATATATCGAATATTGTTGGCCACCCTAATTATAATCATCATTCATCATCATCATAAGTCATAACTGTCATCGATTGCGTTCTACGCGCCCTTCTAATTGAGTGCAAAATAACCAAAACACAAATAATAATTACAAATGCAGTCACAAAAGAGCGGTAAATTTCAATGTATATCGAATGGGTGTATTGTAGTAGACCCACAGTGCACCCAATTACAAAAAAAAATGTTTATTACCAATTATAGGCCAGGATTTGAATATCAACACGACTCTTTTTCAAAATAAAATTCAGAAAAAAATGCTTATATTCGGCATAATAAGTAGTACAGTAGAACCTCTTTTATATAATTCTCAATTATACGATTTTTACATTTATAAGACTTTTCTAGGCGGATGGCTAATAATAATACTTGATCATTTCTGAAAACAAAAACAGAGCAGAATCATAAATCATACTAACCATTTCCACCAACAACTTGCAAGCTTGGGAAGTTCTGTTTGATATGACGAATCATGTCGATCTGGTAAACAGAATTACCCTGCGAAGAATCCTGTAAATTAATAAAATGGTTCAAGATTATTTATTGGTTTTGTTGAAAAAACACCATTTTATAATAAAATGCATTGTTAGCTGCAATACTAGGCAGTAGATACAGTAAACTGAAATGGACACTGATTTCTCATTTTGTAGGCCAATCTATTTTTCACTTTGAGTGTATCTAGAGACCAAATGCTGAAAGAGAAAAGTTCTTTTTCCATTTTTTTTATTGGGTTTAACGACGCACTGTAATGATGACTAAGATCTATTGGCGTCGGATGAATGATTAATGAGATGATGGGATGATGAGATGAAAGTATTATGGGTATGGGAAGGATAGTGGGAAGGAAGTGGTCGTGGCCTATATTGTGGGAACCATCCCGGCATTAGCCTAGACTACAGAGGGAAACCACGAAAAACCCCTGTAAAGATGGACGGTGCGGGGATTGAACCGGGTCCATGATATGTCCCTTCACCTCTCAGATCACATGAAGCAAGTGCGTTAACCACTCAGCTACATGTGCCGGTAAGAGAAAAGTTCCTGCCTGTGGGATCTCATTCATATAAATGATCATAGAACATTCAAGAGTAAAAGATATGAAATGAATAATAGCCTTAATAGGTCATAAGGTGCAGTAAATAATTGTACAAAATACTGGCACGTAAAATTTTCTGAAAACATAATTATATATATGGAAATATTAAGTACTTATATCATTATGGAACCAGATTTTTTGTCAACAATTTTTACTTCATCACGAACCATAATATACATTCAAAATATTGTAATGTGGATATCGCATTATGGATTTACAGCAATTAAGGAGGTACTTTTCTGAATGATATGATCCACTTCTAATGTACAAATTCATTCAAAAAGAAGTCTTTTTTTATATTGGGTTTAACGACGCACTGTAATGATGACCAAGATCTATTGGCGTCGGATGAATGATTAATGAGATGATGGGATGATGAGATGAAGGTTTTTATGGGTAATGGGAAGGATAGTGGGAAGGAAGCAGTCGTGGCCTATATTGTGGGAACCATCCCGGCATTAGCCTAGACTACAGAGGGAAACCACGAAAAACCCCTGTAAAGATGGACGGTAGCGGGGATCGAACCGCGTCCGACATGCCCACTACCTTCCCGGGTCACATGGAGCAAGTGCGTTAACCACTCGGCTACCTGTGCCGGTAAAAAGAAGTCTCCTGGATAGTTCATAGGCATGATATATTGGTGCTGAAAATGATATGCTGTGTTTCATACTATACTGTGATCCCTTGACACTCATGAAGGTGAATATGAATTACCTGAATAGGCCCTACTAATAAAACGATAATTCAATCTCGACTTGAAGGCCTGCTTACCAACACTACTAAATCAACACCAGATTGAACTAATCCTTGAAGTCGAACTTTGTCTTCTTCACGAGTACCGATTGCCGCACCAACAAGCAACTGCTTGTTCTCGTCTTTGGACGCGTTTGGATAGTTGCGAGATTTTTTAAGATCCGTACGCGCTATCAGGGCAACAAGTTCGCCTTTTTCGTTAACGATTGGAAGTTTTCCCTTCTTTGATTTTTCTAAAATACCATTGGCATCTTGCAAAGTAACTCCCGAAGAAGCCGTGACTAAAAACTCAAGCTTAGTCATAATCTGAAAAAAGGAAAAAATACTTGATGAATTGAATAAAAAATGAACATACAGCTGAGAAGTGATCGGTACAATAGCTGTACAGTAACAGTGTTTATATTACTTAATCTATCACTTTAGTTCTCCTATTCAGGCTACCCAAACTAGGTACTAGATATAAGGAGACGACTTTGATTAAAAAAATGGTAGGTCCCAAAGTAGTCACTCACAGATGATCCAAACTGATCTCAAAGAGTCATATCTATTCTCAGTAGGCATATTCTAAAAGTAGAATATGCAAATTTCGTAGTAAATTCAATAATATTATAAAATTGTGTGCCCTATAGACCCAATTTTTTTCTACTCATGTGTTCATTTGCAAATTAAAATATAGGCCTATAGGTAGGTCTAGCATGTACCCACTTGTGCATACAAAAATATGTATGAACACTTGCAATCACACAATATGGACTTTTCTGAAATTTGAATTCGAATGAAATCTAGGCTACGCATAATTTACCACTACCAGTAATTTTTTCACACATTGTACATCGAATGCATATATGTGCACTGCATGCTAGATTTAGAGTGTATTATGTCAATAAATTTTCCTCAAAATGCATTTTAATGCATCTTGATTGACCAATTTATGTGACTGCAAGTGAACAAGTATCTTACTTGTTCCAATTTCAATGATGTATTGAGAGATTCGTCCATGAAATCGATGTCACGGGAGGTGACGATACCAACGAGGCGTCCACCCAATTTACCATTTTCCGTAACAGGAATTCCACAGAAGCCATGTTCTTTTTTCACGTGAAAAACGTCGCCAACGGTGTGATTAGGACTGAGCACGACTGGATCACGGATAAAACCGTGCTTGTACTTTTTAACTTTATGCACTTCATTGGCTTGGTATTCGGGTGTGCAGTTATGATGAATGATACCGATTCCGCCACAAAGCTAAAAAAATTAATTTCAATCAAATTTTATCATCAGACCATGAGACTTCATTGCTATGATGAATGTGAAACATACTTATAGACTCATAGTACCCAAAGTCATGAAGAGGAAGAAGAAGAAGAAGATATTTAAGACTCCATGCCACTTGCAGGTAGGCCTACCAGCTACATTAGGATATGGAAATTTAATTTTTCATCTTCAAAATGGTTCAACTTATTTCTAGTTGAAAATTGAAACAAAAAAATCAAATAAAGAAACATTCAACTTGACTCCTTTGATAACTTCCAACGTGGCAAGTGCTGATTTAATTTATAGTCACAAGGTTTTTAAAAGTATAGGCCTAACAAATGAAATGAAAATATAAGCCTAGGAGGGAAAAATATAGATAATTATTAATTTATATATTATGGTAGGGGTATACACATATTTGTCATCAATGCACATAAATATAATTCTATGCTGATTTCATTTATCACCCTCAGTACACAGACAGCGGTGGTAAGTTCTTTTTATTTATGCATGATGCTTTTGAGTACCCAGGTAGGGTATGGGTAGGCCTAATACATTGCCCAGGTACCCACAATATGGAAAATAGAGAGTACAAATTGTGCCAAGGCAAGCTGTTTCGACGTGCATTATTGTCATTCTTACACTTTTTCATCTCCCCTTCGAGACCACCTTCATTTTGTGATGATTGAACTCATAGGAATTAGAACAGAATTTCCCTCCAGCCATCCACTTTTTAGTTGCGATGCCAAATACACCAACTGTAAATAGTTGTCAACTACCAAATACTGAGAATCACATCCAACATGTTCGATGTTGACACATCACATACCATATACCCACATACTGGTTTTTGTTATTGGGTTCAACGACGCCCTGTACTGATGGCTACAATCTATTGGCGTCGGTAATTGATGAATGAGATGATGGGATGATGAGAAAGTAGGTAATTTTATTAGGTGTTTTTGGAGAGTGGGAGGGAGTCAACTGTGGCCTGTTGTTAAGGAATCATTCTAGTTTCAACCTGAAAGATGGAGGAAAATCATGAAAAACGTTAGGATAGTCGACTATGGCGGGAATTGAACCTCGGTCTCCTGAATGATGGTGAAGGGTTCTAGCCACTCAACCACACGTATCAGTACTGATATACCCAATGTATAATCCTTTAAAACTGTGCAATTAGAAAATTAGAAGATGGTCTTTTCCATGTGTTTCTATTTTCAAATGTCAATATATTTTCTTCAAAAATCCAAGCAACCTCCCCCCCTCCCCACAGAAAGTTGAAAGTCATATCATCACAATCCCAAAGCTCACAATCAGACAGAAAATCGAAAATTAAAAGGAACGTTGTAAATACAAAAAAATTGTTCATGTTTTTTCAAAATTACACGGGTAATTTCACGGCGGGTAGGCCTAGTGGATAATTTGTGGCTAAGCCCACATAAGCCCGGCTTATTCACCTTTTTATGGAGTAAGCCGGGCTTACTCACCTATTTCTAGTTCTGGTGTAATGTAAGATTCATCTTTAACAAAGTAAAATATTTTCAAAACTCCTTGATACTAATTACTGTCAGACATTCCTAGATGGTAAATATTACACCAGTACTGTGTTATATTTTTGCAACTCAGATTTTTGCTGCTTCATATCCCTTCCTTCTTATTTGTCTGTCTCTATCCCATTGATGTGTTCCTTGTCTGCCGCCGTTAAGCAATAACTGATCCAATATCCAACACGTAATTTCTATAATACAGAATAACATTCTCAGCGCTGGCTCGTGGGGGGCCTTTTGATCTGGGCAGACCAAAAGTCCAAAACCCATAAATATTACTTACGGTACATGACGCACACACACGAGTGACTTTGTTATGAAAAAGGTTCTCCAAAACACGTAAAATGCTCCAAATCTAAGCCTTAATTATTGTTTTTTTGGAGCTATGTGCCCCGGATCTGCATGAGCTGGGGGGCCCTCCCCCCAGATCACCCCCATTGTAAACGGGTGTTTCAATTACGGCATAGGCGCGCCAAATGAGATGGACTATTGTTTAGAAGGGCTTACTCACCTTTTTCTTTACAAATTGTTATTAACCACTGGGTAGGCCCTACAAGGTTCCTAATTTGTTACCCGAAGGCATCATTATTATTTATATTGAATTTTACGATGCACTGATAACTTGGATCTATTGGGGCTGGATGAATGAATAATGAGATGATAGAATGTTGGGATGACGGTTTCTTAGGTAATGGGAAGGATAATGGGAAGGAAGCAAGCATGGCCTATATTCTAGGTTTGTAGAGGTAGCAGAGGGTAACCACAAGAAAACTTTGTAAAGAGGGAAAGTGGTGGGGATCGAACAGAGGCCCGATCTACCCTCATCTCCCAGTCACATGGAGCAAGCGTGTTAGCACTTAAGCTACTCAAGTCGATGCTAGGGTGAGTGAGATACAGCGAGCAAACTTGTTCACCCACATCCCCTACACTGGTATGTCAACTACATTGACAAACATAGAGAAAAGGAGATGCAGATCTTTATTCAAAAATGTCTCGCAAAAAATAACCATTTAACCATCCATTCTTTTATGAAGCCACCATTGAATTGGATTATACAGGTAAGTGTTACTGTCCAAATCCAAATAAAGCCTTCAACAATATCTTGACAGAAAGATTCCGACACAACTCAAAATGAGAATTCAATAAATCAATATTCAATTCAAGTTGAAGTTTCTGAAAGACTGGAGCTCATTCATATAATATTTACAAGTTCAAGAAAAAAAACACTTAGCTTCGACAGATAACTCGCTTCTAGTTTGAAAAAATCTGCGGTAACTCGTACGTGGACCTAGTGCCAGTAGGCCTACATTTTTCAAAAGCCACAATAATGAAAATAAGAGGATAGTGATATATCAATACCGTACTATCAATTACTTACAGCCATTGCAATGGCCATGTCTGACTCTGTGACAGTGTCCATAGGTGATGAAACCAGAGGTGCTTTGAGAGAGATAGTCTTGGTAAGAGCCGAAGATAGATCCTGAAAAACATTATTAGCATATTAGACAGTAAGTATTGAAAAAGCAGGTTACCAGCCACCCTCTGTAGCTCGGTCAGCTGAGGCACGGCTTCAGAAACCGAAGTCACTGTTGGGCGTAGGTTTGAGTCCCACATAAGGCATGGGTTTTTGTAAACGTCCTTTCACTTATCATCACATCATAGTTTCATAACCACCTGCTCATTCGTACCCCCGTATAACCTAGCTGCTGATGGGGTCGTTGAACAAACAATAATCACTTAATCTACAGTAATACATTTCTGGCAATTAATACAAATTCTACAGTCTATGAATAAATGAAAACTGCAACCATTCAATGATTGTAACAAGAGAGAAGACAGTATCTGATATACAAAATACTATAAGTAGACCCACATAGGCCTAATTCATCACCCAACAAAGTAACAGATGTTGGCTAATTAATGAAACTTAGAAGAGATAATATTACAATAAAATCATCGATAGAATTGGCCTAAGCCCAAACATTTTTTGGTAATTTTACTGATTAACGTACCATGGCCAAAGGTGACAAAGGTGGACAGTAGGTAGGTTAGGGTCAGGTTAGTGTACAAACCTCGCGTATACCGCTGGCAGGCGGAACGGAGCTTATATACTTTAAAAAAAATTAAGAAAAAATTGAAAAAAAAAATGGTGTGGTACGTTAATCAGTAAATTTACCCATTTTTTCATCACTACAAAGTTTTAGTCAGAGCTCATACCTCGTTATGACGGAGATAGTGAGGGCAAATGCTCGAGCAAGGAGACAGAAATGTAGCAAATGGCTCAGGCGGAGCGTCCCCAGTTTGTGCATGCAGCAAGCAATAGACAGAGTCGAGCGTTAAACAGGACTTGACAAACTGACCCATACATACACATCCACCATCAACAACACCTAATTAATATCAAGTCCATGCAAGAACAACCATTCCATACCACTGTCACTCTCAAATGTAAATTGCTCTATGATGTATCATCATATCATCAATGTAGCAAAAACAAAATGAATACACAGGCTATCAGCATTATACTAGAGCTAGAAATTAATCTTGGATTTTTTCAACTTTTGCATACTTTACAGTATTCTATAATTTGATCATTCGCGGTGGTTTTTGTCCACCTATATAGAGCTCTTCATGGTCCAAACTTGGCAGAGTCTGTAGAGCCCACATTAGTAAAAGTAAATTAAAATCAGGACAGCTAATAAAAAATATCCCAGTCTTGTCAATAGGGACTACATATGACAAAGGGTATCGACAATGGTAAAATTGTCATATAGTGAGTGCATCGCCACCAATTTTAATTTTTTCACCCTGAAATTGGTGTTTTGTAGCTAAACCTTGACTTAAACCTTAATCCCGATGTAAGATCAATTGAATCAAGTCAGCATAAGTTAAGAATGGTTATTATTTTAATAATTTAAAGTCCCATGGAACATTATGGATTATGCATTTAAGGTATCTACTATGTACAAAGATCTGTCATTTTTGGTAAAAGTGTATCACAACACTTTCAATGGGTTGCAAAAACAAAATCACCCAATAACTTGGGGCAAGGTTTCAAAGGCCAAGATATAAAATTTTTTGAAAAAATTAAAAAAGAACAAATGAAACTGGACGTGTGACACGCTACCGGTATATGACAATTATTACCGGTACCTCGTGAATGACTATTATTTACGAATCTCATGTTGCGATTTCATAAAAAAAACTAAATTGTATCGGTACTCCCTATAAATTGAAAATGAATGAATGAATATTAGGGTTTTGAGGCGCATCGACAGCGAGGTCATTTAGCGCCTGAAATTAAAAATTAAAGAAGATATTAAATTAAAAATAAAAGAAGATATTGTAATGGGATGCAGAACACATTTCCAGGTACAAACTCGCTAGTAGTAGGCCTATGCAGTTAAATATTAACAGCGTACTGAAATCAAAGTAGGGTCCTACGACTAACCTACGAGTAGGCTACCCAAGTCCCAATTGAGGATTACTCAGGTAGGCTTCACCGGTCACATCTACCGTACACCCGACACAACATGCATTTCAATGTTTAATAAAATGTAAGAACTCACGACTTCATCGGCAGCAAAGTCTATAAATCCAGGCAAGATGATGAAATCACTGCAAAATATAAAATTGTCTGTAAGTGGACTGTGCACTCTCAGTTGCACCTAATAGTACATGAAGACTTGGTTAAGAACAGTATTGTTTCAAGTCAACAAGCTTAGACACGTTTGTATAGGTTAACTGTTGCCTAATAAGCCCAAGTTAGCATTACCCTATCTTTCGCCAATGTCAGCTCATGCAAATGTTTAGGTACTTGAGTTTTGGAAAATACAATGCTTACTTATATGTCAGACCGTCTCCATTAGCAAATAACTGTGCACCCGTTAAACCATCTTCTGGTACATAGCCGGTGCCACCACAAATTAAATGATCAGCCATGCTTTCAACGTTACGAAATGTATCGTGTATTCAGTAGGCCTACTAGGCTAGTCACTCGTCGGCACACAAGTTCACACAGAGCTGAGTAACTAGATATTCCAAGTGTAATCGTAGAGGAAAGTTAACGGTAACAACTACAAACTGGTCTCGTACAAGGCATACACGCTTTTACATAACTCGTCCGACGGTCCGACCTTCGTGGATTTTCAGATGATGGGCAAGCTAATATACTCGAGGGTTTCAATGGTTTCAAGCGTAGGGAATAGGTAGGCCTACATTAGACCAATGATAATGAACGAAAGCCTCCCCTCCGGCCCTCCCAACTACTCAGCGAAAAAAATCGCGAGTCGATCCTCCTTTCTCGACCGCTTGCAAGTCAGCACAAAGGGTATAAGTGGCAAGAATATTATATATATAATTATATATATAATATATATTAGGTCACATAAACTGGTCGATCAGGCTACATTAGCATCATGGAAAAAAAAAATATAGATAGTAGGCACTAAAGCATTTTAATATTTCATTAGCAAAGCTGTATGGTAGAGCAGTCCCTAGAAAGGCATCCCATACCATTGACTATAATAACTCATGCCCATACCATTGCATTCATAGTGGTTTATATGAATTTATACTGAATATCGCCTTTTTTGCGGTTTTAATGTATTATTACTTATCTATCACCATTATTCTTATTATTGTTTTGCTAATATTACTAAAACCCCAAAATGAAGACAATTTTTTATTAATATTATGTGCATACGCACTCCACGCATGCATAGTCTATGAAAAAATTAGTTGTTAAATGTGTGTAGATTTTAGATAATGTAACATTTTAATTTTGGATTAAATTATTTGATGTGACGCCACGAGTACTCACTGCTATTATAATAAAATATGAGATGAAAACAAATTAACAAAAAAGGGTATTACCTAGGTGTCCATTCTTAATTACATGTATTAAAGTACAGTAATAAACTGGGCCATTCAAAAGTGTAAGAAATATTTATAATCAGTAGGCCAGACATAGGAATACTTGCAATACATACCAGTATATGTGCTTACATTGTAGTACAGTAAACCTAGAATATTATCAACATTTTCTACTATAGACAGAAGAATAGAATGGAACTTTTATCAAGTCTTGTACACCTGTAGAGCCAAATTTCAAGTCATTATAGATAGATCTTATCATCAGATCTGACAAGTTTTTATTTTTTTGATAAAATATTTTGAATTCATTTCAATTTATTCAAATTGTGGCCCATATTTTTTTATCAATAAGTCAAAATGCTAACTTATTGGGAGTGTAGCATTCAAAGATTCTTTCAAATAGCTAATTAAAAAGCTTACTGTACTTGATACTAAAAATTGCCTTTTGGTTGTTTTCTGTTGGTCAGTGCAAGCATGATTGATTTCTCACATTTTTTATTCACTTCCTTCTGGGTACATGTTACACTTCCCCAACATCACAAGATATTACCATCGAATGCATATGAATGTAACAAATAACCAAATGACAAAGGTTGATTTTTTTTTCGGGTAGCTCTAATCATAAAATACTCATTTTTACCTATTGGTCTTGTTCTCATCAATATCCATTCCATAAATACTCGTAATATGTGACAAAAATATCAATAACAATTTTAATCAATTCAATTTTGTTGACAATATTTCTAGTCCTATCTGAATCAATTGATAATAATGAAAATAATAATAATATTGATTTCATGTTTAGTGAAATTTTTCATATCATTATTAATCTATTATTTATAATAATACTTCAATATTCTTGTGCCTTTTCAGACAAGATTTGCTCAAGAAATTATGAAAATGATAAACCGGTACACAGTTTTTCCCGACTACATTTTAGATAAGGTTTAAATGAAAAATCCAAAAAATTCAAATTCATTTTCACAATATAGTAGAATTTATTTTAAATTAATGACAAGACTGTGAGATAAAACATTTGTACATATTCAACATTTTTAGAGGACATGCGCACGATGGCAAGAACTGAAGCAATATTCCACAGAGAGAAACATTATTTATAGCTTTCAAAGTTTTAAATAAAAATCACACTACGATACGATATTATGTGAAAATTCATGATGTTACATGTTATGTCCAATCTGGTCCACATTATTATTATTATTATTATTATTTAATTATTCTTTAATACTCTTTTCACAATGTTTTACTATTATTATTCTTATATGACATTGTTTGTATCATCATTATTATTTTGTTGTTCTTTCATGTATTATGTAAGATAGCATGATTGCTAAATAAAGTTTCTACTACTACTATTACCGTAGTGCCAGTACACATCTATGGCTTTTCCTTGAAAATCCATAATAATATCATTTTTTCAGGACAGCTCTTTTAATTTATGAAGACAGCATTTCCAAGGTTTCAGGAACTGCAATTGATTGGCACTTGTCCAATACTACAACTGCAGTTACTTATTTAGCTTGATAATACAATACCGGTACCACAGTGTAGGCCTGAAGGTGTCTTCAGTCTTACAGAACTTGGAGAATCTATTGATCATGACTTCGAGTCACTTCATGTTAGATATGCGGACAAAGTATGCAACCCAAGAAGCCACATGTACATCAGTAACATCACCTTGAGCACAACATCATCATGCTGACAAGAGGGGACAGGTGCTTTGAGGCAAACTCAATCACTTGCATAGTCCATCGCTCGCAGCTAGTTCATGCAGTATGTGCATTTTATCAAAATTCTGTACTACACTTCTAGCAGACACCTGCAGTCACATAAGCACAATAGTCATGAGGCGTTTCAAATTTACTCTTGCAAAAATTCCAGAGTGGTGATCTTAAATTGCGTATATTTATTATCAATTCTTATTATCAATATTTATTATAATTGACTTTCATGCAGCCAATTCTAAAATTACAAGAACATTTGCAGTATTCATGCAACAATAATAAAATATGTTTATAAAAACTACCACCATTGTGCTCGTGTTCACTTCAAACCTTTCATCATTCTTACGTTCAGGAGAAATATACGTATAAGAATGTTCAACATTCTGAATGCAAAAACTGATCTGAAATAACTGATACGTAGATACTTTCGTCGCTCATGCCACATTCTTCACCGTTTCATCGATTTTTTCAAGATATCTGAAAAGTGGTGAGAAATTCGCATTGCGGTAGAGATTTTGCGGTCACAAAAATACAGCATTAAACAGGCACGCTGGAAGGACGTATAGCAATCATACAAGTGTTGGCATCTGCACTTGATTTCAATCAACAATTTAGCATAAATATGACAAATATCATCATTTTTAGGTCAAGAATTATTTTAGAAATTCAATAATGCTGTTTACTGTTCAGTACCAATTTTATTAAATAACACAGTATTACCATTACATAATCCTTATATTCTCCAATTCTCCAAGAACAACATTTTGTATCGTGGTATTCTTTCGTACAGTTTAAAATTTGAGTCAGTAGTATTGATGCAAGTTAAATATAGAGAAGGCCCCAACAATATCAGGATAAATACAGAAAGATGAATAACATTACACAAGGTAGAATACACAATACTGATATAGGCCGAATTCAAAGACAAGTCATCAGTCATCTTTAAGATTGGAAAATAGGCGTAGACAGCAGGCAATATTAATTCTTGGTGAGAATAACAACAGTCTTTCCGACAGCTCGATCCAAGTGAGTTTTATCAACGTTCGCGAGTATAGTTTCAGTTTTCAGGCCGAACACCGGCCCAATACGAGCTTGGAAATTGTTGCTGTGAACACGCTCGCAGCCTTTTGGATTGTCCAAGATTATCGATCCTTTCTTCCCGTTGAACTCGAGATTTACAAACCTATCAAATAAAACAGGACATGTTGACTAGATGAACGTTGGCATCATTTTTTATTAGTATGCATCATGTTAATTATTTTACAAAATATTAGGCCTATCAACTTTTTTTGGATCTATCAAATAATTCTCCATTTATTGTAAATTACCAAACATATCATGGTAGTACATATCATTATAGATAACACATCACAATTATCATTATCAGCAACATATCTTCAACCACTACAGTGAAATCTCTATCTACTGTTTTTCAATGGACCTGGAAAAATTAACCATCCATGCAGAAAAATGATCCATCCAGGAAAATTCAATATTGGTCATGTGGGAGTAGGGAGAGACAATGAATGATATATTATAAAATTCCATCCATCTTAGTGGTAGGTGTACCAAGAAAATGCTCACACCACTGAAATTGCTGTAATTTTACGTATTACGTTTACTAGTGCCTAATAAAAATATAATGTATGCCAGTTATATTCTATGTAACTTTAGAAGGGCGTATATGCGAAGAGAATACTCATAGTACGATAGAGATATATCGTAGGCCTAATATACCGTAGCAAAATCGTAGTAATCTGTTTGAACTTACCGGCAGATGGGGGATGTAGGAGAGTTAGCACTAGCAATAGCACTCTTAGTCTCTTCGGAAAGATCTGCACATACAAACAGCACTGACTTGTGTAGATTGCCAATAACTGCGTTCGACGACAATTCAACTTGGGTGACGGAATCATACAAAAAGTATTTTCTATTGTGTAATTCAAACAGGGTTTCGATCTGCAAACAAAGCAAACAAATTTTTGGAATTTTATAGAACTAGACGAGCTCAACTCATTCTTCAAGCATCTGAGAAAGGATTGTCAAGATTCATGGACCATTTAGAGGGCGTCAATCAAGATATAAAATGTAAATTATAATTTTTAGTGTCGGATATTTTCTGCCTTCAATGTAAGATGATCGAGACATTTAAATGAAGTATAATCAAAAACTCTACACAGCTTCACTCGTATAAAATATACTTAACTTGGCAACTATTAAGTCTAGAGAGCAATGAATCTCGGCAACATGGTTGGTTCTACTATAATTTCTATCTACTAAAAACATTCATATATTTTTTTCCAAAATGATATATCTGATTTGCATACAAATGTGTAATAATGTGCATCTTTCTTGTGTTTAAATTCAGTGAAAATTTGAATACTTTTGAAGAAATTTTATAGTTTAAATCGCAGCCTTATCTCAAAGGGTTTTTAGAAACTTTGTGGTTTCTCAAAAATGGTCCAACCAATTTAACCCCAAATCTGTACAGTTCCCAGTTGAACAAGTACCCATGTCCAGAAAGATGTTCATGTTGATCAGTTACACCGTGCAACCTGAGCGGTGTTAACAAACAAGCAATCGAAAAAAACAAACAGCAAAGTGCTGTCGCTCATCCAATAGCCTTTACAAATGTGTACAGGCATAGTGACAGGCATATTGACTCAAATATTTACCTGTTTCCGCAACTCGGCATAGGTGAGAACGCGTTCACCTATTGGATTCTCCAGGAGTACCATACCTGATGGCGGGGGTGAGGTAGTCGACACGTCATGATTGTCGACAAGTTTCACCAGGTTCAGGAAGCTGAAAATCATGTTTTGCATACAGAACTTCATTGTGATGGCGTACAAGTTGCATATCGGGTTCCATGAAAAGTAAAAAAATGTCCAACATTACGTATAGACAATCACGGTCAGTTCACTTTGGACGTTCAACGATGATGATTATTGTTTGCTCAACGACCCCGCCGACAGCTAGGATATCTGGGGATACTCGAATGAACAGGTGACTGATAATGAAATTATGACATGATGAGTGAAAAAACGTTCCCAAAAAAAAAAACATGCCCAATGTGGGATTTGAACCTGCACCCAAAGATGGCTTACAGTTCTTCAAGCAGCGCCATAGTGGTCTGAGCTAAGGAGCAATCTTTTCAATATTAGGTCTACCACATTGTGGACTGTAAAATTGTGGATTAGAAAGCTAGATCACAGACGTAACGAATGCACTCACTACATTTCATTGACGGTGACCGATATACCGGTACTTCAAGACATGTCATCCATCGTTATAATAAAACTGACCCCCCCCCCCCACTTCATAACCACTCTCTTCTATCCCCTCACCCTGTGGTGATGCCAACAACAAGTAAAAATGAATAGTAATAATAAATGCTACAAGTGGGCGCAATTGTGCTGCTACAGTCGGGCTCGCATATAACGAATTTCAAGGGGAATGAAAATCTGTTCGTGAAAACAGAATTTCGTTATAGAGATTTATTGCTTTTTTCATAACACCACTTGAATTTTAGAGATAAAGATAGGCTACATTTACGACTGTATTAGGTGACATATTATCATCACTTAGTATGTTTATAGAAAGTAATAGAAAACAACAATGTTCTTCCATAAAGGACTTATCATCTGCTATCACTTGACACCACCACTTCCCACTTCTCGTGTTTTATTTTCTAGATTACAGGACACTATCAGGAATGAAAATAAAGGAATGTAAACAAAAAAATAGATAAACAAAGTCATTGAAGATGTCACCATCACGTTATTATTTAGTGCGCATTGAGCGAATGTTTGAGTTTGGGTCGTTCCACTGTGCGTGGGATGGGAAGGGGGGTGTAGCAAGAGTTGTTATGACGCGTCACCAGCTGCTACGATGTACAGTCCGTTCAAAATAAATGTAATCTGAAAATAAATTCACGCAAAATGTTCCGATTTTCGAATATTTTGTTGGAAATAGCTGAAAATAATAAGCAAAATATGCTGAAAAGTGACAAAAAAATTCGTAATAACCGAATTTTAAAATATAAATTACTTCGTTACAGGTCTTTATTTAACATTGTTAGGATAGGAGATTTGGAGGAGAATGGTAATTAATTCGTAAAAACCGAAATTTCGTTAAAACCGAGTTCGTTATATGTGGGCCCGACTGTATTAGTTGTCATTATAGCGTCCCAACTGTTCAGATTACCAATAATAGAAGTTCAGATTATTTTACCAATAGCGGTTAGCCCACAGAGGTCCAGGACAGTAATAATTTCAGCTGGGGAGGGGGGGGGGATATAAAAAATAATTAATTATCATCAGGAAAGCTACATACCGGCACGATGGTTCTGATACGTATTTTGTCAACACAAAATGGACTTCTTCTCCTTTCAACTGGAACAAAAGTGACACATATTACAAATTAAGCCTTCAATATTTCAATACGTGAAAAATGATTTTTATAATAACTGATATTGAAACATGCATAGAGTTGACGGCAAGAAAGCTTACACACCTAGCAGATACCTGCGGCCACTCAATCACTTGACAGCCATGTTACAAAATTACTACTCTACCTTCCAAGCCGAGCCATTTTCCATTACTATTATTATTTTAGCCATTTTCATACTGTACAGATACTTGTGTTCATGTGACTTTTTATACCACCTATAGCAGGAACAAATGGTTTCATTGTATTGATATATTGTTGCGCTTGATATGTGAAAATAAATTTGCAGGTACAGTGAAACCTCTATCTATCATTTTACAAGGGACCAGGAAAGTAAAACCATCCATGCAGGAAAACAATCCATCCAGGAAAATTTAACATTGATTATATGGGAGTGGGGCATGAAGAGATGAATGATGCAAGCAGGAAAACGATGGATCCGGGAACGATGCATAGAAGTTTCACTGCATTACTGCTATTCAGAATTTAGAGGCTCGTTAATTTGAGAAATGTAAGGAGGCCTAGAACGAGGTTTTAAAATAACAGCTGACTGTATTGCAGTGAACCCCATCATCATTTTTCAAGGAACTAGGAAAACTAAAATATCTATCCAGGAAAATTCAACATTGATTAGGTATATGAGAGTGGGGTGAGAAAAAATTAATGACACAAGCAGGATAACGATGGATCTGGGAATGATGCATAGAGGTTTCACTGTATATTATTTTTCAATACATTAGCGTATTCCATCGTTGGAAAAATATCAACTTCAATTACTCAATGTATCTCCTAGATGTGATACAAGTCCTATGTCAATATGATGTAATGCTGTCTAGATATCAAATGCAATGTATCGGAAAGTGTGAGTTCGCATATATGCGTCGACGGCCCGAAAGAACGACCGCTGGTGAACGCATAATATATACACGAGAATAGCTACAGCCTTCACAAAACCAACCGAGTCGTTAAACTTACCTGCTGGGACTCTTCGATGATAAGAAATTCGCTAGAACTCTTGAATTCGATGCTTCTGAAAGACGCTTTGAGCGTGTCGGTGATGTGCTGCTGATGCGCGACCACCACTTGAGCGACGGGACCTTGGTTTTTCTGCTCGGTACGGTAGTACACCATTACCTCATCGGACGGAACTAGATGCGCCTTCTTCCGCAGCTTCTGCACGCGATTGATCACCTCGCGTATCAGCCCCTTCTCCTGTAGCGCTTCGCTGGGCCTCACGTCCAGCAAGATCAGCATCTGGATTCAGAAGAATACGATATTTGCACTCTCGTATTTGTTATCGTCGGCATTTGCTTAGAATGACTTGGTGAAAATGAATTTATTCAACGTCTTAAAGAAATTTTTATCTGCGGCAAAAAAGTATGGGTCACAGGCAGAGGAGTCCTGGTGTCAAAGTTCATATTGTTTTGATTTAAAATAATTAAAATTGGGTGGTAAGATCGTCCTTGTGGTGCCCCGTTCAAACGATCTTACTTTCATTCATAGCCTTATTGGGGAACCATGATTTTGTATCAAGTTTCGATGTTGATGAAAAAAAGTATTTACTTCGGAAAAGTGGACACCATAGATTTTACTCGAGGCAAGTAAAATATTACATATTGGTGAGCAGGCAGTCTCGATCAGACACTTTTCCATCGGAACATGTAGTAAGTTTGAACGTTTACGAGCCTGCGTGAAGTGGTGTACGGCAATCCGATTTGACTGTAGCTATTACAATGTTGGTTAGCGATTCATTGTTGATTGGTCTGTCACTGTGGGTTTCCATCCTTATTTATATTGAGTTTAACGACACACTGTACTGATGACTGAGGTCTATTGGTGTCGGTGAATGATATATGAGATGATAGGAAGATGAGATGAGAGGTTATTAGGTGTTTTTTGGATAGTGGTAAGGAATCGGTTGAGGTCTATTGTTGGAATAACCCCAGTATTGACCTGAATGACTGAGCGAAACCACGAAAAACCCGTCAGGATGGTCGACCATGGCGGGAATCGAACCCTAGTCTCCTGAATGACAGTTCGGTGTTATAACCACTCGACCACTTTTCTCAGTCCCATCCTTAACCAAATCATACTCTCAAATAGCTTGACTGTCGAAATAATATTTAATCAAAGATGCTTTTTCTTTAGAGGCAAAAATCTTAATTTTAATGCTTCGGAGGTATTGCTTAAGTACGCAATAATAGGGAGCTGTAACGTTTGAAATTGTAAATAAATGAGAAACCTTACACATTACTTTTTTTGCACCTTCTAGTTAAAATATCGAACATAAAAATACAGTAGAATCTCTTTAGTACGACGTTGAGGGGAGATAAGCCAATTGTCGTTGTATCACGATCGTCGTACAACCAAATTTTACAATAAAATTCACAATGAAACTTTGTTGCTTGTTTTACAAGGCATACGTAAAATACTGTCAGTCGTCAATATTATAGCATTGGGCGGAGTTTGATCGCGGATAGCCTGCCATGTGGAATGTATACATTCATAGTAAGACACTCTATAATAATGCTGTGTAACAATATTTTGACAGTAAGTATCACTCTGAATTGATGCTTTAATCAAATACCCCCCCCCCCCTCTTCCACCTTCCTCCTGCAATTTACTGATGTGTGATTTCAAGTGTTTGAAGTGTTCAACTGTATCATATTTCTCCACTTGTCAGTTGTAGTCAAGCAGCACGCCTGAAATTGAACAGACATCATGGTGACAACCGTGATGTGTAGAAGTAGGCCTACACACTTTGCTTTATTTTGGAAGGGTATATAATATAAAAATAATACCACCGTATAGTGTCACTAAGAGTACCTGTACATACGTAAGAACATTGAAATATTAAAACTAGTGGTGTTCGGGTACCCGAGATTTCGGGTCGTTTTTTTTTACCCGACCCGACCCGATACTCATGTAACACTTAAATCGGGTTTTTCGATATCGCGCGGTTTTGGCGCCATTTACTTCATTTGTTGATTGATCCACTGCAAACAACTACTAGAAGTTGAGTAGATGGCAGCATTGTGCACACAAAATTGAGATATCTTTGTTTCCAAAGCGTTTTGAAAACAAAGATGGAAGCGAAATTTTGTTGAAAGGTGTTGGAAATTGGTTTTAACTTGGAATTTTTTACCACACAGGCCTAAGCTACGTCTATCTCGTGATGAGTGAGGAAGATATAGATGGGGATCTCTATTTGGAAGCAAATATAGATCACTTGACTGGCTCTAGGTATATACCTTCAGTAGGCCTAGGCCTGGATCCAGTAGATAGGCCTATTCGCGCAACTTTTTCATTTCGAGGTTAAAATACCTACTGTGTTTTTCCTGAAACCCGAAACGAAACCCGAGCCCGAGTTTTTTTACACTACCCGACCTAAACCAAAAAAACACTACCCTTACACCCCTAATTAAAACATTAAAAGTATCATTAGAAGACCGCGAGTACATTGCGTAAAATGCACCAAGCGCGATGGGAATTGTCTACCGGAAGTCGAGACCACATCGACCGTTAAACTAGTAAACGAGGCGACCGTGCAATTGCCGGCCGCTTAACGCCAAACAGTCTCGTGCTTGTCAAAGTTAGACAAGGTCAGACCACACGGTGACACGCAGTCGGCAGTAGGATGATGCACACCATGCAGCCAACAGCTCAAAGTGCTAGTTTATTGTTGCGAGTGAAATAAAAAGGCTGGAAATTGGGAAATCATGCTTCTTCATGATAAAACATTTATTAAACGTGTTTTCAGTGGAATATCTCGCAGTTTCAAGTTGATTCCGTTGTTATGAGTGTGCGGGTATAATACGCCCAATTGAAATGAGCAAAAAACGTATTTTTTACCGATTATAGGCCGAGATTCGCAAGTAAGCCGAAGGTGACTTTTGGGCTTGAAATTTCCAGAAAAACCCTAGACTTATATTCAGGATGAAACGAGACAAACAATAACAATGTTTTAGTCGTTTCATCGTAGTGTTGATGGATTTTCTTGGAACGGAACCAAAAAAGCATCGTATTCTCGCGATGGTCGTTATATTAAGGGACATATTAACAAAGAAAAAATACACATGGTCTCATGGGAATCGGCTGGGACTATCTAAAATTAAAAAACGACAATATATCACGATGATTGCTGTAATGAGGGACGTACTAAAGAGATTCCACTGTATAAGTTCGATTCCTTTTCTGAACTTTGGGGTGCGGAAATTGCAAATAAAGTTGAAAATTTAATTGACTAAAAATGACTCAGTGCACACTATAATTTGTCAATTAGAATTAACCCAACAATGTCTCTCACGTAACCTTGGTTTTCCTATAAATCCCTTTTTCTTTTCTTCGCCTCATAAGAATGGGGGTTGGCTCACATTTGAGTCGGTGCCGGTTTATATTGGGCACAATACACAGAGGCATGAAATCATAGCATTAATTATTTATTTTTTAGCACTAGGCCCACCTATTTCAAAAATGACATTTTATAGCATAAGTCAAATTTGAAAGTACTTTAGGCCTAGCATTAATCAAGCATCAAAAAGTCTTTATACAGGTGTAAAGGTTCTGAGATAAAAATGATAGTCCTACACATATGATAGAAGCTATTTTTGACATTTTCTCAGCTTGAGTAGTGAGCAAGTTCTGCAAGACTGTGTACATATACACATTGTCATCAATATGACTCACATTAAAACACTACTAGAACTGCAAAAACTGAAAGAGAATTGTAAATGACTGCCACAGGCCAACAAATGTTTGTAAATAAATATTTCATTCAAATAAATCGAAACGAAAGATTTTGGGGTTTCCTAGCACTTACTTGCATCTGATTGAAAAAAAGTGTGGCCTATCTGAAAATGCTTATAACTATAATTTTTTTTATGCAAATGGCGCATATTTCAGGTGAATGTTCATTGATCGTTTTAAAAAGCATACACTGCTTTAAATTGCAAAAAAAAACTTGTCTCTAATGGTTTTGAACATCACAAAATATAAGATAACAAAAAAATGTTTCAGATGACTTTCAATGATATCGCGCTTATAACTAACGCGAATATTTTATGCCTCTAACAAAACCGCATGTAGTAAATTGTACAACGGCTGGCTGGGAGCTCCTTGGTTTGAACTACAGGCAATACCCTACCATCGGTTATGGCAACATACACACCCCAGAGCCATCATAAGCTTCATATTTGTCTGCCAAATCTTTATCGCCGTCAAAGCTGTACATGATACGCAAGTCGTCGCGGTCCAGACGATGGCCGAGCACGTCGATGTAGTCGTCCTGCATGAACTGCTGGAGATCCGTATCAGTCAAACTCTGGAAAAAAACCATACAAATGAAGAATAAGAAGATAATAACTGATAAGTTGGTTTTATTGAATAATTCCTGTGATATAGGCCTATTCATGTAGGCGTAGGCCTGAATAAAAAAAATGTTCTTGTCTGAAAAACTAGTTGTTCCAGGGATCGGCAACAATTCTTAGTAGGGTGGTCACTTGTCACTCATTATCAAAAGATTTGCTTGCCAGAACAAACATACACTGAATTTCAAATTGAACTACTTCATTAATAGAAAATAGTTTATTTATTTTAATCAATCAAATCTATCAAATGCCATAACAAGTACACACCAGTTCTTCGAAGGGTATTTGAATCAAAACACTCAACCAATTAATCTGTTATTAATAAATACAAATTTATATATTTTAATATCTTTCGGAATCAAACTTTTATATCTGTTCAGTGTTTCTATTTGTCGATTTAATGACATAGTGTGTCGTTAAATCCAACATAAATACACCGTTATTATAGCAGTACGTTCTCTCACCTTGATGGCAGCCGTAACCGTTTTGAAATCCCCTTTCAGCCGCGCCCCGAGCGTCTTGTGATCGGGCTCGGCTCGCATCGAAACGCCATACTGAGCCATGTCCAACGTTGTCGTCACGACAAACACATTCAGTTCATCGCAGATGTACTCGTTGAAACTCTCGACGGCTTTCAGCACTTCGGCGTCCCTATGAATCACGACCACCTGTTCCAATGGATACTGAAAAAAACTATCAAGTTAATGCCGGTACCATAACCTACAAATTCGAGAGCCATTTCACTCTAGTAATGATTCTATCAAGGTTCCATGCTTAGGCCTATGGAAAAAATCTGCGCTCGAGAAAATAGAGAATGAGCGAGACAGAGAGCGAGAAAGATTGAAAATGAAAGATTATATCATGTAAGCAAAGCAATGTGGTGCTGATGTCAGTATGATTTCATATCCGCTCCACATGGTTGCTCCAACACAATAGTGACGTCATTAGCTTGCTGTGACAATTCTCTTGCAAATGTCTTGCTCTCTTGAAAAAGTCCGGCCATTACCAGCCAGATTAAAGTTTTTAGACAGCGTGGCACTGTCGAGAATGACAAGTGAAGGAGGAAATAGATTACAGCCAGCTGTAGAGTAGCAGCGGTAGCGTAGCTCAGACCGGTTGGTATGAAACAAAACCGTTCTCTATAGCTCAATTGGTACAACAAACTTTCTGAATGCTCCCAAATTGTATATTTGAACGTAGGCGTTGAATATCTTTGATGTACCATTATTAGTAGGGCAATAGCAAAGACCTTCATCCCACTCTTAAGCTATATCTAAACGACTCAAAGTTTCTTCCAACTCCTTGAATTCAAGGGTTGATTACCACTTCTTGGACCGGCTGAATGGAAAACTTGAAGCAAAAAGCTTTCATCTTACCCTTGAACTCAACCTTTCATCCAAGTCATTTTGCTTAGAAATATCTACTCTGAAAAACGAGAATCGATTCTCAAACTCAAATTTGGGTCAAAGAATAGTTGTGCGGCATTTTAAATGGTTGCCTGCTATCCGTCATGTTTTAGGTAAGAAATTGATGTTGCTAGTCCTTTTGATGTGTGCTATACAGCCTATACTATTCACCCAGTATCTCGAGTTTTTTCGTGAGTGTTTTGCAGCGATGCAAGGTTGCGTATCTTTATCCTCCCCCCCCCCCCCCCCCCCTCTCACTATCATGTGCACAGCTCTGTCAATTGCTGACAAAGGTTTCAGTATCACAGTCTACTACGAAAGCCATGATTTTAATCATGATGAATCGATTCAAACTGCTGACAAACTACTGCATATGAAAGATGAGAACTACAAGGATCATGCACATCACATTATTTCTTTGTAGACATTTTTATGATTATATGTAAATTAATAACAAGAGATGAATGTGTTATGTTTTGCCAACATTTTTGATACTGTAACCTTCCAATTGATCACAGAATAAATAAATCACAAATGATTTATTTATGAATGGTTCTGTGTAGTTGTATATTTAAAAAAAATCTCATTTGGCACTTTAATAATTTGTATTTTCTGATAAGATATGATATTCTTCTGATGTAAGCTATTAAGTCATCGAGAACTTTTGACAGATAACTTGAGATAAGCACGCAGGGTGGAGTATAGGATGGAGGAGGGGGGGATAGCAACACATAAGCCAGCTACATTATGCAAGATGCATTGAGGGTTGCGTTTGTTTGCGGCCGGGTGATTTTGCCTTCACTCATCTTGAAAACACGTACCATACCGTGAGGACTTTTATGTAATATGGATCGCTGCTCTATCTGGTGTGTTTTTGTAGAAACGGCTGATAGGCTGGCAAACTTGATGACAGCAAGCCGGCCTTGAACGTAACGTTAGTTCCTTCTATCACCACTTATCTACGCACGGTCAATACTACTTTAAACGTGGACCGTGAATTGGAACATATTTTCAACATGGGAGGGATAGGAAGTGAAGACACCATCTCCAACGGGCAAACGCAACCCTCAATGCATCTTGTACATTATGCAATCCATGAACATATTTTCAAAACATGGGGTTACAACAATTGAAAAAATACAGAGTGAAATATTATTTGAGAGGGAGCGTGGCATGGTAGGGGGAGGTATACTGTGGAGGAAGTATACAACACAATAAACAGAAGTACTAAGGACATGTGCTCGCACTGTTGCCGGCTGGTGTGCAGATGGTTGTAAAGTACATTATTGACAGAAGAAAAGTACAGAAGAATCGATTCTTCATTTTCAGAATCATTTGGCATCAGAATCGATTCTTAATCGATGTTATCCCTGATTGATATAAATTGTACTTGAATGTAAAACAATGCATTTGTCAATATCACTGTCATTTAGCATTCAGAGGCTCATCGATTTGACACATGTAGGGTAAGAAAGCCTAAAACGAGGTTCTGAACGACCGCTGACTATATTATAACATTTTTCGATCCATCAGGGTATTTTAGTGTAGAAAAAAATCATCACTTATATCTCCTAGATGTCACTACAAGTTTTATCTCAACATGATGTAAACTTGGCGAGATATTACATGCAGCGTATTGGAAAGTACAAGGACGCATGCGTTGACAGCCTATCAGCGGGACTGCGCGTAGACGCATATAAGCGTTCAAGGCCATCAAGTGGATAAAGATCCCAAGAGCAGCTAGGTTATTTCGAGATATGGATGAGCGATTTAAGCGAATGATAGTTGAATGAAGTTTATGGAATACCATGCCTTATGCAGGACTCGAGCCCACGCCCATCCTGGCTTCAGTTTCTTTTGCACTACCTTAGTTGACTGAGCCACAAGGGTTGCTAAAATAATCCCCAGAATATAAATACCTTCAAAGGAATGGTCTTCCTATCTCGTATTATCCTGCCGATCTCGATTACGTTCTGCATGTAAGAAACACCTTTCTCGATCTCGCTGTGAATCATGTTCGGTCTAGAAACAAACAATTGTCAACATTGTCAAATCTGGTCACAACAGTCACTAGAACAGCTAATACTTTTGAATTTGTCACATCAATATAGACAGGGCTTGGTTCTGTAATCAATCTGCATTTTCTATTCTTTCATTAGTCTTCAACTCAAAAGTTTGTCACCCTTTTTTAATTTTAAATGTACACCGCCTTGTAGAATTGTATACAGCACTTGATAAATTGTACTTCCTCTTATGCCACTAGGCAACACTGCAACCTAAGAGATGCTGTTACCTCTTCTTGGCCCATATAGTTCTAGACTGTTCCACTCGCAATACGTAGTTAGAAGGTGTTGAAAGCTGTCTCTACCAATAGCAGTCAGTGGACCTTTTTACCGACAAGTGTCTTCATTAGTTTGGATTGTTTTTCATTCATCATTATTCACCATTTAGATGATTTAATTGAACATTGTTACGTACATTCGACAAGTGTTTTCGTATAGTGTACATTTTATACATAATCGTGACAAATTATCATTACCGCCGCCCTTCTCCCCAGTTTTAATTATCCTCGCAAGGTCTACTTTAAGATCAATTACTATGGAGAAAGATATATCAGAGAGTTAATAGTTGTGAGGTGACTTGGCTACGAAAAGGAGTTATCTTGTATTCATTATTTGTTTCAAAATTTGTGTAGTATGAAATCGATTAATTGATAAGGAGTTGAAACAACGATACACTCTAATCGATAGAGAAGAGGTTTATGTCGTGCTCATACTAACAGCAGCAATGGTTCTATTTATTTAATTCATACTGGGTTCAACAACGCATTCGAATGAATACCAAAATCTATTTGCGTCAGTAAATTATGAATGACGTGACAAGAAGAAGAGATGAAGGGCTATTTCTAAGGTAGCAAACAATAATCAATATATATTGCTATGATCTATTTTTTCCCAACGATACGGTAATTGATTCTGTTTCAAGAAACGATATTTTCGATTATCGAAAGTAGACCCATCTATCAAGATATAATCCTTTCAAAACGTCCTTTTGATTTTTACATATGTAGTCCTACACGAGACTTGACCACAATGTCGATATTACTGTACTGTAAAATCTCATTTTAATGTTGTCTCAGAAATCTGTGGCTTTTCTTTTGACGAAAACACAGGGGTTTTGAGTGCAATCGAAGTGTCAAAAATTGAAAAACAACAAAAATTGAAAATTCTGATACGATACAATATTTGGACACTCGATACGATTATCGAATATGAAAAAAAAATATCAATATGCGATATTACAATTAATTATCGATAGGATGTGAACGATAATCGATGTAAGTTTTCACATCAAGGAACAAACTTAATCATTTATTTCATCAAGCATTTTGGAAACTTGATACAGAAGAATCATTGTTCTCCAATCAAGGCTATGGATGAAATATAAGATTGTTTGGGCGGGGCACCACAAAGGCGATCTTATCATTCCAAAGAATAGTTAATAATAAGATGACTCATTGAACAAGCAATGAATGTAAGATAATAATTTCAGAAGTAGAAAACAATTCGAGCATGTACATTGAGGAAAAACCGTAAATATCCAATCATGTACCTTGGATCCGGCATCATCAAGTAGTGGACACTCTCAGTGTTACCCTTGGTTGTGCCCGACTTGACGATGTGTTTCATGTTCTGGTACATGAGCTCCGTTAGGTAGGGCGTGAATGGTGCCATGATCCGCAGCACCGAGTAGAGCACGCCAAACAATGTCTGGAGAGCATGCTGGCAATCCTCGACTCCGCCATCTCCCTGCACGCACAACGTCACACAATGTCAACACCAGTGGTTGATTGACAGGTATACACTATCACCCTCTTAGTCATTGCTAATTTCAGTAATTTGTTTGATTATTATTTTAGATTATCAGTGCTTGAACATTTGGGTGGAAGACCACTTTCAAAAGTGAATCCTGCCCTCTTTGAGCAATTGTATGTTTTTGATTAGAGACATGTAAAAATAGCAATTGCTATAAAAGAGATGAAATCTAAAAGTGCTTCTTAACATGTTTTTCTGATATTTCTTCATCTCTCAATACATTCGGTCTTGTTCTATCATGTTTTTGAAGAGGCGACAAAGCGCCACAAACGTCTGAATCCGCTATTTTTCAATGTATTGGCAATATAGACGCTATGTTCAGAATAGAACCATTATAGATGTTATTTTTCTCGAAATTATTTCAAATGAGGTGTACATGGGTGAAGTTGGTTGGGGAATTTGGAAAAATGTGCAGTTGAAAATGCAGTCGGCAGATGAGGCGTAAGGTTAACCTGCTTGTGGAGACTATTTTTTTTTTTAAATATCAATAGAAATGTTCCTCCTAGGGTTGCCAACAATAATCGATATATCGATATGGATCGATATTTTTTCAAACGATACGATAATCGATTGAATTTTGGCGATACGATATCAATATGATTATTTTCAATCATCGAAATGAACATTATTTCCTTTTCAAACTAATTTTTTTCCCTTTACGTAATTGCTCCAATCAGTGCACGTGGCGCGAAAGTTCTTGGTTTCTATTGGGCACTCGAAAGCCAATGAGAAACGCTGTTTGCATTGACGTCAGAGTTGGTATGCGCAATAATAGACGAGAATATAGACTATGGCGCGGTCAATTGGCGCTCGGCCGTCTCGAGTCGGAGACGTTTTTCACGCTAAGTCAAGTTTTATTTCCATTAATTGTACATTACATATGACACAGTGTGAGCACAAATGACAAGATATGAACACAAACCCTTTAGGATATATACCATTAAGGGTGTAGGGAAAGGTTTTTTACCATATATAACTTATTAAAAAATAAGTTAATAATATAATACAAGATAAATTATAATAATCATAACAAGTTGGTATAATATACTGACATGTATATTATGCACCTTGTGATGTTGTGCATATACTAGATAAACATATTGGAATATTTTAATACTGTTTTAGTGAAATATTAATATTGATAAATAAATGCTAATAAAATTTATATAATTATAGTTAATAATGATAATAATACAAACTAATGCCAACATCACGCTATTTAATATTTATAATACCGTAGCTATAATAATGATTTGTAGGATTAGCCATTTTTTACAATTTTGTAGGATACAATTCAGTTCACTTTCTGTAGCCTATCATCAATCATTCTGAATAATCGTCAAGATATTCTTCTACTGTATAATATGCTTTTTTAGTCAAGAAATCTTTTAAGTGTTTTTGAAATGATGTTATTTCTATTATATTTTTAATGGATTTAGGAATTTTATTAAAGAGTTTAATATTTATGTAGTTTGAATTTTCTTGACATAACTTGATAGTATATTGTTTTGTATGGAATTCTAATGCGTTTCTAGTTGAATGTTCGTGAATATCTTTTTTTTTTTTTAAGGAGATTTCATTCCTTTTTATGTACAGTACTGATTCTAGTATATATATGCATGCAAGTGTCAAGATCCCAGCTTTTTTGAATAGAGGTTTACAATGTGTTTCGGGGTGGACTTGGTATATAATTCTTATAGCTCGTTTTTGGATCGTAAATATTTTATGAGCTTGATTTGAGCATCCCCAAAATTGAATACCATATCTTATATGACTTTCCAGTTGAGCATTGTATACTAATTTTGCTATTTTTACATTGCTGATGGCTCTTATTCTTCTGAGCGCGAAGCATGCCGAGCTAATCTTTTTGGATATTTGATCTATGTGTTTATGCCAGTTCAAATTTTCATCTATATTCAGACCTAAAAATTTTGTATATTCTAATCTCTTCAGCTGCGTATTGTCTTGATGGTTTTGAATTATATCTATTTTTTGGAGAGTTCTAGCTTTTTGCACAGTGTGAAATTGGATGAAGTTAGTTTTTGAGGAATTTAGTTTGAGTTTATTGTTTGAAAACCATTGTGTTGCTATGTTTATTTTATTTTCAGCTTCACTTATGGCTGTTTGTTGATTTTTTGAATGAGCTATTATAGATGTGTCATCCGCAAATAATTCTGTATCCTCAACTGAAAAGGGAAGATCATTAATAAATATTATAAATAATAAAGGTCCTAAGACCGACCCTTGGGGTACTCCACATGAAATTTGTTTAAATTCAGATATTACTTTGTTCTGTTTTCCATTTGTATCATACATAGTGATTTCGACATATTGTTTTCTATTTTCTAAGTATGATCTAATTAAATTTAGTGCAGTCCCCCTCATGCCATAGAAATTTAGTTTTGATAGAAGAATATTGTGATCCACGCAGTCGAATGCTTTTGATAGATCACAAAATATCCCTAACACATTCTCTTTTTGCTCTATTGCTTCTATTATTTTGTCTAAAAATCTTTTAATTGAGGTGCTTGTGGATTTGCTTTTCCTGAAATCATTTTGATTTATAGCGAAGATTTCATGTTTTTCAAGGAAGCTAGTTATTCTAATTGAGATTATTTTTTCAAGAATTTTTGAGAAGGATGATAGAAGTGATATAGGTCTATAGTTGTCTGCTAATTTCGTGTTACCCTTTTTATGTAATGGAATGATCTTAGATTTCTTCATCAAGTCTGGAAAGATCCCAGTTTGCAGCGCTTGATTAATTATTAATGTCAGTGGTTCTACTATTATTGGTATCGATTTTTTAATGAGTGACATCGGTATTTCGTCACTCCCGCTAGAATATTTGTTTTTCATGTTTTTTACTATTTCTTGTACTTCATTTTCAGTCGTTGGTGATAAATAAATGGAGTTTCTAGGACTTTTATTAAATTTTTCCAGAAATTCAAAGAATTTATTTTCTGTGTAGTTCAAATTTTGAGTACTGGATTAAAAAAATTGTTAAATATTTCTGATATATTTTTTGCATCCTGTGTTGGACCGATTTCTGTTTTCAATGTTATGTTTCCAGTGTTTTTCAACTTATTTTTATTTAGGTTATTGTTTATTATTTTCTATATTGTTCGATTTCTATCCTCACTGCTTTCTATTTCATTTACTGTTTCTTTGTTTTTTGCAGAATAGAGAATCCTTCTATATATTCTTTTATAAATGTTGTAGTAGTTTTTAATGAAGTTTGAGTTTTTGAAGTGATTTTTGAGCCAATATAGGCATTTTAGATTTTTACTTGAAGTTTTTATACCTGATGATATCCAGTTTTGTTTTTTTGAGTTATGCTTTATTTTTATTTTTTTTATTGGAAAAGAAGTCTTAAATTGAGAAGTGAATTGATTTAAAAAATTTGTATAGTTTTTGTTCATACAGTTTGAGTTTATTATTATTGTGTTCCAATGTACGTGAATCAGGTTTTCATTGAAGTTTCTTACATTCTGTTCATTGAAGTTACGTTTTAGTATTGTTCTTGTTGGAATCTTTATTTTGTCATATGTAATTGTTATGCTTTGACCGAAATGATCCGAGATATCTCCATTTAGGATTTTAGTAGTGTATTCATTGTCTGTGTTGGTTATAATGTTGTCTATTGTAGACGCTTTATTGTAGAATGTGTCAATTCTAGTCGGTAGATTTATAGTACATTTTAAGTCGTGTGTATCTAGAAGTAATAACAGTTTATCTTTGTTTGGACATTGTGAAGACAAGTCTATATTATAATCTCCAACAACATAAATATCTTTTTTATTTTTATTGCTTAGGTTATTTATTGAGTTTAGTACTGTCTCTAGTTTGCTGACGGATAAATTTATGTCACTATCTGGAGTTCTGTATATAGATAAGATAATTATGAATTTCGATTGAGTGTTTTGGTGATTTTTGATTTCTATTTCTATGCCGCTTATTTCGAAATGTTTTTCTACATTATATTTATGTAATCGTTTTAGATCTTTTGTTACATCGCACCATTTTCTGTTTACATATATTGCTGTTCCTCCATGGTTCAGCTGTGTTCTGCAGAATTTTGCTAGGCATATCAAGTTTTCAAGGTATGTATGCTGTATTTCGGTTCCTTTCAGCCAGTGCTCGGTAATACATAGAACATCGACAACTGATTTAGTGCCGTATTCTACCTCTTGTATAAGTTTTTCTTATCTTTGAATTTTAGTTGTTAGTCCATGCACATTTTGGTTAACTATAATAAATTTAGTGATACTTTCTAGGCCTGAATTTTTGTAATTTATTGCATTTTTGTCTGATCTATTTGTGATATATTTACTACAATCATTATTATTATTAGGCCTGTTGTTACTATTATTAATCAGTCTTTCATTGTTATTTGTAATAGTTGCATCACTTTGATGCAATTCAGAATTTTGCACACTTTGATGCTCTAGCTGTATTGCCATTTCACTTACCCCCCTGGCACAAGTTAGTTTCCCTGACATACAGAAAAAGCTACTCCTCGTAGGAGTTCACCCAACTTCTGCGCCCCTATCGCATTTGGGTGAAGCCCATCTTGGCTCAGGACCTCGTATGAACTAAGATGTTTGTTGCTATCTATGAATAGCGCATTATGTAAATCACACACCCATTTAATGCCTTCATTCACTTTTTTCACGTAGTTTTAGTTGAGGTCATTTCTATATAATATTCCACAAACCACTATCTTTGCTTGGCTGTATCTTTTTTTTGAGGTCTGCACAAGATCGTATACATCGCCCGTTATGTGGTCAGCACTTACTACCGATTTAAGGTTATTTGTCCCTACATGTAGGATTACTACCTTTGGTGCTACGTAGTAGGCTACGAGTGCTCCTCAAGACCTCAACTCAAGATCAAATGACGTTAGACCACACACAGTAGATGACACACATCATGCAGCTAACAGCTCAACGTGCTTATTATGTTTATTACTGCGCGTCAAATGAAAATATTAGAAATTGGGAAAATCATGCTTCTTCATGATAAAACATTTATTAACCGTGTTTTTAGTGGAATATCTCGCGGTTTCAAGTTGATTTCTTTGTTATGAGTGTGCGGAAGTGTGCGGGTGTAGTGCGCCCAATTCAAATGAGAAAAAACGTATTTTAGACCGATTATAGGCCGAGATTCGCATTTCAGTCGAGGTTGACTTTTTGGCTCAAAATTTCGAAAAAAACCCTCGGCTTATTTTCCGGACAATATAGATGAATTCTAAATGTATATTGTAATGCGTACTTTTATTACAGGTCATAAATCTGCCTCTTCCTCTATCCCGTTATTTTTCTACCCCTCCCTGCTACGACCGAAGTCCCGCACGTAGTCCAAGGTCAACCACTTGTCAATGAATCAATCAACACAGCTGTTTAGACCACAATTCTCAACACAATTATTCCGATGCGATACGATATTTTGACATTCGATACGATTATCGATTAGTAAAAAAATATTGATATGATACGATTAATAATCGATGTTAAGTAAACGATAATCGATATAAGTTTTCATATCGAACGGCAACTCTAGTTCCTCCTGTATGCCTATTGTACGTTATATAGTGGTTTTACTTGTACAGTACTGTTGTCACGCTACAAAACGTTGTTGCGCTGCAAAACACGATGTTTCAAAATAATAGATGCACCAAAGTGCTATTTTTCAAATTCTAAATGCTATGAGAAGAAAAAATAGAAGCTATGTTTACATGTCTCTATTTATGATTAATGATTATATTTTCATATTTCATCATATAAAAATTATGAACAAATGAAGACATATAAAAACTAGGGGTGTGCGAGTTTGAGAATTTAAGTTCAAGTTCAAGAGAAAATCGCGAGCTTCGAGTTCAAAAAACAAATAAAAAAATGAAAAAACATTTGTTAGGCAGGATTTGCTTATCAGTATGTACCGGTAACAACCTCTGGAACCTAAAATTAAAAAAAGGTCAATATTTGGAACACTAAGAGTACAGAAAAAAGTGAAAAGAAAATAATGATAATTATTAGAAAAAAAAAAAAATTGAGCTCAAAATATTTGAATTCAACTAAATTTGAGCTTGAACTTGAAAATGTGAGTGCTCGCACACCCTTAATAAATACAAAAGTATTCACGAGAGACTTTTTGACTCAAACCAAGATCAACTCATCAATAAGAATTATAACTTGAAAACTTTTAAACTAAAATCGTTATTTAAATATCCGTTTCCTCCAAACACACAAGCGAATTTAGATTAAATGAAAGTGCATATAGGCCTATATTTCAGTATTTTATAATCATCATTTATATATATATTTTGTGATTATTTTTAGTTGAAATTAACCAATTAATGTCAAGAAAATTTACAATATCTTCAGGCCTATTAAATTTGTGTCGGTATTCTGTATACTGGCTAAAGAGGTGAACCAGCCTACAGTAGCCACAAAACTACTGTTAAATAAAATAAATAATAATGAGAGTTCGAAGGTTCCAAACGTCATTCAAGGTATCAGGACGAAAATTGATTTTCGGACCATTTTCTGAATGGTTTCGTTCAAGACAAAATACTAAGCATCTCGGAAATAATATTCGAAGTATTGTACCCTTCAAAGAATTACAAATAGGCCTACACATTCAAAATCATACTTGTTCATGAACAATATACGTGGAATACAACAAAAACAATCTACTCAAAAAAAAAGGAAAATATTGTAAAAAATAGGTACCGTAACCTTTCCGTGGAAATATTCCAAATTGAATTTTTGCAAATTATCCACATCACTATGACTCAGCTTACCTTGAGGCGTTTGCGGTTCATACGCACATACCAATTGGTCAGATTTGATATATATTTGACGAGGCGCGGGATTACAGTGTACAGACGATACGCTGCCATTTCTGTCTTTACAAACGCCAACAGTGTCTCAGTGGTAGACATAATCCAACGGTCCATCACATTTTCAGACAGCTTTTCATTTGGCGTGTTTTCATCGTACAAGAACGTCACATTTTCCTCCTAGAAAACAGAACACGATTATTGCACTAGATGGGGACTGGAAATTGAAGCTTGTGCATAATAGTGAAATATTAGCAAAATATTGGTTTTTTACTGACAACTATGGAATGGTACAAGATATCAAAATTCTGATATGTACAACACAAATCATTTTAATACATTCAAGATGGTACAAGTAAGAACTATGCAAATAATATCGTACAATTTTCACATGTGAACAGCTCAAAAATATATTTATTTTAGCTGCCAGCATGACTGTGAAAATGTTGGGACCCACAGTCGATAATTTTTTCATGCATTTCATTTTGAAGATATCAAAGAGAAAGACCTATGTATTTCTGTAATACTAAACTTAGATATCTCACACCAGTTGTTTGAAACTTATCAATGTATCACCAAGAAAGTGATTTCTCTCCAAGTCGACTTGATTACGTTGTCACAAAATGGGAGGGGAGATGGGGAATGTCTCAGAGTGAAATGATGGAAATGTGCTGGACTAAATTTCCCATTTCTGATATATGCATTGTAAATTAATACAGCGTAGTACACGCCCACCTTGGTAGCCTCCTGATAGCAACCGCCCGCAAATGGAGCTGACATTATAAACGTGAACTCGTTCAAGCCCGTGAATCATCCCTAAGCGATGTCACCCAAAACTAGAATATTGCTCAATAGATATGAGACATCATAATAATGTTTAAAATACATTTACAGTCGAGGAGCCCGCATATAACGAACTCGGATTTGACGAAATTTCGGTTTTACCGAACTACTTACCTTTCCCCTTCAAATCTCCTATCCTTACAATGTTAAATAAAGAGCTATAACGAAGTAATCAATATTTCAAAATTTGGTTATTACGAATTTTTTGTCACTTTTCAGCATATTTTTCTCATTATTTTCAGATATTTTCAACAAAATATTCGAAAATCGGAACATTTTGTTGTAAATTTTGTTTAAAGGTTACATTTATTTTGAACGAAGTGTACATCGTAGCAGCGTTGTTGTGGTGACGCATACCAAAGAGCGGTCATAACAACATCTGCTGTTTCCCCTCCCCCCCCTCTCACCGTAGATAAACCCACGCTACATCCGGCCATCCGCTAAGTGCACTCTCTTTAAGTGCACGTACACTGAGCAGGAGCATTCATTCCCTTGTGTCAGTTCAGGGCGAGCGGACGGTCGTAATAATGTCGTCTAGCAGTACAGCAAAACGAAAGTGTTTGAGTTTGGAAACAAAATTACTAATATTGAAAGATGTGGATAGAAACGTGAAAAAGGCGGTAATTGCTGAGAAATATGGCATTGCACCCAGTTCGTTGTCAACTATAATTTATGCAGATTAATTGAATTTTAAAATAATTATTACATGATTGTGACGTTTGTTCAATGACTTTGTTCAACTATTTTTTGTTTACATTCCTTCCTTTCCATTCCTGATAGTATCCTGCAACCTAGGCAATAAAACAGAAGTGGGGAGTGGTGGTGTCAAGTGATAGCAGATGGTAAGTTCTTGATGAAAGGACATTGTTGTTTTCCATTACTTTATATAAACATACTACATAATTTGTGTTGATGCCATGTGATGATATCATAGCATATGTCACCTAATACTATACCAAGTCGTAAATGTATCTTTATCTCTGAAATTCAGGTGGTGTGACTAAAAAAAGCAATAAATCTCTATAACGAAATTCTGTTTTTACGAACAGATTTTCATTCCCCTTGAAATTCGTTATATGCGGGCTCGACTGTATAACAAAGACTAGGGGTGTGCAAGTTTGAGGAGTCAAGTTCGAATTCGAGAGTTTCGAGTTCGGGGAGAAAAAAGGAAAAAATAAATGTTAGGCCAAGCTTTGCATATCAGTAGCATTCCTCTGAACCCTAAAATTTGGAAAAAATAGTCACGTTTTAAATTCGGGACAGTACAAGTGCAGCAAAATGAAAAAAAATAAATCAAAATTGACGAGTTCAGCTAAATTTGAACTCGAACTTGAAAATTCATATGCTCGCACACCCCTACAGAAGACATCAAGAACAGATATTCTCTTCTGAAATTATATCACACACATATTCCACAAATTTTCAACACATTAAACGTACCCTAGTAAGCCGCTCGACATTCTGTACCATGAACCGGTATGCGTTATACCACGGCAGGAAGACGTCTTTGAGCACGTCGCGAACACCCTCTTCCTTGAAGCGCAGGTTCTCAGCGCGCACCACTGGCGAATTGATCAGGTACAGCCGTAGCGCGTCCGCTCCGTACTTGTTCACCACCTCCATTGGGTCCGGATAATTCTGTTTCCGTTTCGACATCTTTTGCCCGTCGGACGCAAGGACCAGGCCATTGGCGATCAAGTTTTTGTATGGCGCCTTGTTGAACAACGCCGTCGATATCACCAGCAACGTGTAGAACCTGAAAGGATAGATGGAACCAAGATGTATCAAGGGTTCTGTTGGTTTGCCAGTCTTTTATGGTGGCTCAACTTCCTATCAAACCAATGGTGAAAATATGTACCAATTTTCCATCCAAATCTATTAATGTACCTTTCGTCAGTATTGTAGTTGTGATACAAAGGAACTAACTTTGTTTACAAAATTAATTTTACCTCGGCTCAGCTGTGGCAACAATCACCTGGAATGCCGATATTTGGGGGTTGCAGAAGGCATGCAGTATAGTTTTAGAGTGTACACTAGCTAGGTAGAGCAGCCATCGGTAGGTTCAAAGTACGATTTTCTGTTTTGTTTCCAGTTGAAACTTATAACTTTGCATTTTCCAATGTACAGCCCCATCTTATTTTCCTTCACCCACTCTTCCAGGGCTGCAAGATATGTCTGTAGAGCCACCTCGACATTTTCTATTTTAATTATTCGATAAATAACTGCGCCGTCTGCAGAGAGACGGGTACTAGATGACAGCGCGGCTGGCATGTCCTATATGAATAGATCGAAGAGGAAAGGCCCTAATACGCTGCCCTGGGTCCTGACGTAACATTTATGGGTTCTGATGTATCCACCCCAAACTTCACTCTCTGAACTCTACTCCTCAGAAAGTTTTCAATCCACTTTACACTTTCCCTTCCCAAGTGACTCTCTTACCTTGCCCATCAACAGTGCATGGTCAACTTTGTCAAAAGCATAGGCAAAGTTCACAAACACTGCGTCCACTCTTTCGCCCTTATCCAAGGTTTGCGCTAGTTCCTCCACGAACCCCAACAACTGGGTTTCACATGAATAACCTTTGAGGGAACCATGCTGTATATTCGAGAAACCATCTCCTCTCTTCGTGGACTCATCTGGCTTCTTTCAGGACTAATCTTTCAGCAATTCTACATACTTGAGAGGTTAAGATAATGGGCCTATAGTTATCAACTCTTTTCGGTTCTCCCCCCTTAAAAATCGATATCACTACTGCCTCTTATCCTCTAGGCATTCTACCTTCTTCCAATGTTACTCTGGAGAGTCTGTCTAGAAATGGAAGCTTAGATCGCCCTGCTATCTAGTACGGGTGACTTCCCATTCCCCAATTTCCACAGAATCTCCCAGATCTATGATCCACACCACCCCTTCATATCCTCTTCATTTCTCATTATTGTGTTCCCAGTCTCTGCTGTCATATATTCCCCTGTTCCCACATTGAACATATTACTGTTGAATTGGTTAAAAGCAGTTGCCTTCTCTATATCTGTCACTCATGCCTTCCCTTGAGAGTCTACCAATGTTGGTAGTTCACTAGCCCTTCCTCCCTGGCTTGCCATGTACATGTACATCCTGTTCCGGCTACTTTGTTTGTCTTTCACATCGAACACTGCCCCCATGAATTTATCTCTTGTCTACTTCTTAATCTCCACTAAGTGTTTTCTTATTGCTTTCAGTTTGTCCCCTCCTTTTTCAGTTCTTTTATAATTTGAAATTAGTTTCCGTGCCCTCCTCTTTACCGACCATATGGTCTTGTTGTAGTAAGAAAGATCTATATTTCTCCCCAATGCTTTTGAAGGGACACATGCCTCCCTTACCCTCGAGCATATAATGTTAAACTCCTCCCATAGTTTCTCGACATCATTTTCCGTTTGAACCCAGCTATCCCAACTCGCTTTAAATCCTTTCCGTACTTCAGCCGGGTTAGCCTTTTTATACATCCATATCTCCTTTCCTTTGGTATTTATTTTGTATACACCCAGACTAAGAGTTACTATTGGAACCTTGTGGTTACTTATGCCATCCACTACCCTTGTCCTTACGCACAGTTCTTTTGGCCTGACCAAAGCCACATCTAGCAGGTTTGACCCCCCTGTCCTCTTTTTTCAGGTTTCCTCTTGCACTACTTGGTAGCACCCATTTTCCATTATACCACCTACCATATTCTGTAGTTGGCTTCTCCCCTCTCCATCACTGCCAGCCTCCCAGTTAATATTAGGTAAGTCAAGGTCGCAAGCTACTATCATCCTGCCCCTATTGCTACTTTCCCCTACTATATCTGCCAGCCTATTTATGGTGTCTAAGCCTTCGGCCGGAGGCCTATACACCGCAATTATATCACATGTGTCTTCTTCCATCATTATCCTCATTCTCATTATTTCGTGGCCTTCGTCCTTTTCTAGAACCGTTCCTTGAAGCCCTTCCCCCAACGCTACCAGTATTCCTCCTCAAATCGGTCCCTATCCCTCCTATGCAATACATAGTTATTTAGTGCCAGTTCACTATCCTTGAAGCCATCATCCAGCCAGGCCTCTGTTGCCTAGTATGTCTGGCGCAAGGGCTTCGAGTAGCAAACCAAATTCTAATACTTTGTTCGCTAGGCTTCTGCAATTAACAATCATTACTCTGCTCCTACCTTGATTTTTCCACTTTTCCGAAATGGTTTTAAGATCTCCATTCTTCCCCGGCTGTTCTTTTCTGTCGGCGCAGCACAAATTACCACATCACTGGCAGCATCACATATACACACACCTGGTCACCTGCACTCAGTTATTCTTCTCGCGACCCTCTCCAGCAAGCTACTGAGCTTCTGCACTCCCATTTTGGATAGGTGTAGGTCGTCCTTTGCCATCTCCCTCTCCCTCTCCCCCAGCCAGTAGTTTGATTCTATGAAGCGGATGTTCTTTCTTATGCACATGTTGCCTAGAAACTTGTTCATGTCATCTATTGCATAGTGTGCCCGTCCTTCCTGTGAAGGATTCCACATTGCACCACTTTTTCCTTACCAACCCTATTTACAATTACGTACTTTGACAAGTTCTTCCATTTCCTTTTCTTACCCCATCCCCTTCCCCTGCCACTGATGTCATTTGTACCAACATGTAGTATCACACCCTTGCATTTTCTCACTTCATATTCTAATATACTACCTATTTCCCTCACCATCCTCTGTATTCCCATACAGTGGAACCTCTTTTATACGTTTTTTAACAGGACCAGACTAAAAAAATGTATTAACAAGAAAAACTTATTAATACAACTACTGTATTCAACGTGTGGAGCATATGGGTTGAATCAAAAAATGAAACTTGTAAATGTAATAAATGTGCAAACGAGAAACTTACAACAGAGGTTTTACTGTACCTGGCATGGTTTTTACATCTATTTTTGTCTCCTTGTTATTTCTGTCTTTTGCTACTCCTTTCACCAGTGAATCACCGCATACTATCACCTGCCCTTTCTCTGCTCTGCCGCTTGCCTGCTCATGTGTATTCCTCATCCTTGGTTCAGGCTTTTCAGTCTTCTTTTCCGCAGTGCCTTCGGCTCCTTCATCTTATTTTCTTCCCTTCTCTCTTCTTTGGTTTGGCACAGTAATCTCCTTTGTTTTCGATTTGTTTCCACTTATATTGTCAGTTTCTTCTGTATTGCTATCAGGTACCCTTCCGGTATTCTTTCGCTTGGCTTTTTTTCTCCCCTTAGTTGCCTAAATTTGTTTTGTGCCTTATTAAGTAGGGTTTTTACTTTCTACCCTCTTTTTCCTCATTTTCCTCTTCTTCTGAGCTATTTATACTATTGTACTGTACGTTTACATATGGGAGAAAGTTCTGAGGCTAGTTTCTTATGTGCCATCCCGTCAATCGGAGCCTGTTTTGCTTTAGCGTTCACTTTCTCAGTCTCGGGTCTTTTCCCTACACTCATCTCCAAGTTGTCCAGTCTTCCCTTCAAGGACCTTGGCACATTGTCAAATTGGTAGGAAGTGTTCACTTCATCAATTTCCTTCCGTTCATCACTCTTCTCCAGTTCAATTATTTCTACCCCCACTTCCCATTCCCATTTGGCCCTGAGCTCTCCTTCCTTGTAGCTGTCTGCATTAATCTCAATCACCTTACTTTCTAGGACAGCAAGTCTATTATTAATAACATTGTTTGTTTCCCTGATAGCACTTGATTCTCTGCACTTTCACCTTCAAAGCAGTGAGTCTTTCATCTGCAACCTTAACAATTTTCCTCGTCAGTTTCTCTATAACTGGACCCAGTCTCTTCTCCAGTTTTTTGGCAATTCAAACACTTGGTTTGGGCTTTGTTTATTCATCTTCATTCCCTTTTAGTTACTTTTTCTTTTCAAGTATTTCTCAATGATCATTTTCTTTTCAGTCTCCACCCAATCAGTCTTCTAATTTTCAATTTCAGCGGTCCTTCCCCCACCGCCCTTTGTTTCAATCCCCATAACAATGCTTTGCTGGTTGGTCTGTGTAGCCAAACCGTCATAATGTGTTGTTGCTGTTGTTACTAACGATGGTTTCCTATCACTTTGGCAACTTGTACATGTCCACTTGCTTACACTTTTATTCTTATAGCCAAAATGCAAAATGGACCCAGGTTCCACACACAGCATACCCCAATCGAGCTTTCACTACTTTATTGCTCTTATGGCACATATCTACATCAATTTTCGATTTTCTCTCCTGCTCAATGAGTGCACTACCTTCACTGTCTGCCATTTTGGAAGCTTCACTTCAGTAGTAAAGTTTCAGGTGAATAAAAGATGAAACATGTTTCTATTTACCAGCCACGCGTTTGATCGATACCCTCGGCGATGAAGTCGGCTGGAAAGCTGTCTTCGAACTCTTTCTTGTTCTCAAACGGGTAGTGGGCCTGGGCATAGGGCATAGAGCCCGACTCGAACCAGCAGTCGAACACCTCCGAGACTCGTTTCAATGGCGGCTGGCCTGGGCGGGCTGATGGAATCGTCAGATGATCGATGCTGACCAACAAATAACAACAAATATTGAACATATAGCCCAATTACAAATATACCGTACATCTAAATATATGCATATGAATACAGTAAATCCTCGTTAATCTGAAATTGAACGAACCCCAAAGAATCGAATTTGATTTATAAAAATATGGATCAACTAAAAAACTCTTTTTTCACGTAATAACCACTCTTCACGATTAAAATTTAGACAACTTCACATTGTGCCCGAGAGAAAGCTTTGCCACTGGCCAAAACTAAGTGTGAAAAACTATTGAGGGGCCTCACTGATTTTTTTTACTGGGTTAGCTCTGACGTGCGATTGTCAATGGCCCAGTTCTATTGGCGCTCGGCCACCCCAAGTCTGACTGACAACGATGGTTTCGAGCTGCACACCGTCTCGACCATGTCAAGGTCAGACCACACTCAGTCCGATGACACACACATAGCAGTGAACAGCTCAATGTGCTAAGTACAGCCTATTCTTAGGCGTCAAATAAAGAGCAGGAGATTGAAAGCATATCGGTTACCTCAAAGAATGCACTCCCAATATTTCGAATGATATAACCTGAAAACAGTATTAATGCAACTGAAGGGTCAAAATATTGGTTCAAATTATGGTTTAGCTGATATATGGTTTATTCGGATAGACCATATCAATTGACAATGAAATATCTATACTTCAAGCCGGGGACTGACTCCAAATTCAAAGTAGGTCAAATTTTGGATTAACCGAGTTTGGACTCACGAGTGTTTACAGTATTCTACAATCAAGATTGAAGGTTTACTGTATCATTTTCCCATCATTATTATAATTCAAAGTAGGTCAAATTTTGGATTAACCGAGTTTGGACCAACGAGTGTTTACTGTATTATACAATCAAGATAGAAGGTTTTACTTGATATTCCTATCATTATTATTATTATTATATTATTATTATTATTAACCACCCCACCAACAGCTTGGTTAAATAATAAATAGGGATACAAATACCAGTAAGCAGGTGATAACAATATTTCATAATCACACGCTCGATCGTGGGCCTAGTTAAGCTATATGAATGGACATTTACAAGAACCCATGTCTGAAGTGAGACTCGAACCCGAGCCCATTCAGCTTAAAATTCTAAGCCAGAGCCACGACTGTCTGAGCCAACCAAATTGGACTAATATTGCGCGGCAAAGTACTTTGGACAACTTTTAATAACGGAATCATATTTCTAATTGTCATATTTGTTTTCCACTTGAGTTGTACTTGAAAGAAATAATGATGTTCAAAAAAGAGTATTTAAAAGAAATGTTGGAAGAAAAACTGTTCAAAGAAAAACTGTTTGAAAAGAAACTGTTTGAAAAAACTGTTTAAAATACAAATTGTGCAAATAACAATGTTGCATTTTGATATTTTGGTTAGTTGATATTTTCATAGGTCAGGTTATGCTAGGTCAAATTGATTTCGATAATTTACCTCACAAATTCAACTATTCAAACAGTTTATTTTTAAAACAATTTTATTTTCAACAGTTTTTTTTCTAGAATAATTGATAGCATCCCACTTTAATATAGCTTGATCGGGCACTTCATGTGACCGCAACCGTAGATAGACTCTAGGTACAGAGTTTAGGTGAAGAAATGCGCCAACCTCTCCCGATGTATGTCCGTGATCGTCTGACCAGTGAGTCGCGATAGCTCCGCAATACTTCCGACGCAAATCACCTCAACGCCGTCCTCTGACACCCACAACGGAATCGGTGTGCCCCAGTAACGGTTCCGGCTGATGGCCCAGTCCCGGGCGTCTCGCAGCCAGTTGCCAAACCTTTTCTCTTTTACAAAGTCGGGCACCCTGGAAAACACAAGGGCAAGACAAAAATTATTACTAATATTATAAGACCTTCATTTTCTGGCAAAACTGGCGCTACTATCCTCTGCTTCTCCTCTTACTACTGGTTCCCTCCATTGATGTCTATTCTTCCGCCTCTCTTTCACAATTTCACCCCATTTTTACTCTTTTTATAACATTTATAAATGAATAATATCACAAAAAAATACAACATATATGAATAGTCGAGCCAACATTTTCCGCGATAACATTTCATTAGAATTTTCTCGTTAATGTCACAAGACCGGCCTATAATTGAATTTTCCGATGCACATCACTAGTAACCTACCAATATGTCTCTTGGCTGCATCGTAAGAGGTCCTCACTCATGTGCTCAACGCGAACAAACCACGACGGCACAGCCTTGTAGATCAGCGGAGTGTCCGAGCGCCAACAGAACGGATAGCTGTGAGACGTTTGGCCTTGATTCACTAACCGCCCATTCTTCTTCAACCACTCGATGATGTGTTTGTCGGCAACCTACGAACGAACAGTGACATTTAGTGACGAACGGTTGCATGTAAGGTCAAACAGAGAAACTAACAACTTCAACATTTTACCATGTGAAAGATTTATATCAGAATAGAATTGTTAGTGTTGGTGCAAAATCAATTAGATCAATTTTGATTTCAAAAAATCCGATGAATATGTCGATAAACCTTGTGTCCATAACCAGCCAGAGAAAAATTTAGGAAAAGCTTTTGAAAAAGGAAAATTTTACTGAACTTTAACAACACAATGATACACATTAACATTACGTATCACAAATATTTGATGAATCAGACATTGCATTTAAGAAGAAATGAAAAATTCCTTTCTTTACAACAAACTTATGTTCAATTACAATCAACAGGTTAAAATACAGGATGTGTAAAGATCAAGTTGGCAAACGGATATTTTGTATTACTTTTTTCGTTCAATAGAATTGGCCTACTCTAGCACATTTTACAACGACTAGATAACCACTTCTTACCAGCACTGTTAATCATTCAATTGCAAGGACCAACAGTACTTATTCGGGTCGTTTGGCATTTCGGGCAAGGCTTTATAAAGTTATAAGTGAAAATTAATTTCAGGGTTAAAATGTGATTTTAGAATGAGGAAATTG
>OZ023327.1:25919166-25962866 GCA_964007535.1 Brachyptera risi
TGATACAGTATTGCATTGTATCAAGAGCAAGAAGATAATTCAAATAATCACAAATATTACTCTATTACAATACACTAGCCATAACCACTTGACAGCCAGGTTTTGAATTCACTACCCTACCTCCCAGGCTGGGTTAATTTCTGGTTTTACTGAAAAGATATACTTGTGTTTAGATGGTCTTTGATAACATTTATAGTTGAAACAAATAGTTTTATTGTACTGATATATTGTTGAGTCATGCTATTTAGTAAATTTAGCATTCAGAGGCTCGTCAATTTGATACATGTAAGGAGACAAAGCCTAGAACAAAATTCTGAAATAACAGCCAACTATAGTATATCATTTTTCAATCCACAAATATATTCTATGGGAAAAAAATTACAGTACAATCAATTTCTCAAACCATCTCCTAGATGTCAGTTATAAGTCTTATGCCAATATTACGTGATGCTGACGAGATATTAAATGCAACATATTGGTAAGTGTAAGAATGTACATAATGCCTCTCGGCCATCACATAGTTAATGGTCATCCTTACGTATATTGTGCGGACAATACCACTCACAATCTATTTATATTGAGCTTTACGAGCACTGTAATGATGACCAACATATACTGGTGTCTGTGAATGATGAATAAGATGACAAAAAGTTGAGATAAAAGGCTATTTTTGAGTACTACGTGTTTTTGAACAGAAGGAAGGAAACAGTCGAGGCCTATTTCTGAGGAACCAATCCAACATTCACTTCAACGACTAGGAAACAACAAGAAAAACTCATTTTCAGGATGGTCAACTATGGCACGAATCGAACCCTGGTCTCCTGAATATCAGTTCAGTGCGCTAGCAACTGATCCACCCGTCTCATTACCACCTGACAACTTACGTTCTTGTAGTACGGGAATAAGGGCATATACTTCTTTCCTTTCAATGTGATACCCTTAAAAGTCTCCAAGATGACATATTGAGCTGGTTTCTTGTACAGTATTTCAAGACGGGCTGCCATCATAATGTACACCTTGTTGGATGCCACATCTAAAATAAATTGTGTGAAAATAATGAATGTGAAAATGTGAAAAATAAAAACTCTTACAGGGTTTTGGGTTCAAAGGTTAGAAATGCTCACCAGGTTATCTTGATGATAGTATTATTTTCTGAGCAGGCCCCATGCTGGCAGATGGTGGCCATAAATGAATAGTGTTTGATTTTGCCTCGATTAACAAATCAAATTGACAACAAATGACTAACCAGGATCTTGATTAGCCACTATTAACCAGTGGCCAGATTGTGCAAACTACTGTTCGGAAGTACGGAATGTTCCGAACAGAAAAACGTATAATCGAGAATACCAACTCGACAGTATTTATTGATCATACTTAACTTGTATCCAGAAAAACTTAATTATCAATTTCATTTTTTAATTTAAATCACTCAAGTTTGAAGTAATAACTAAATAACTTTAAGCTCATATGTTGACTGTTAATCAACATTTCATCCATCATGAATTATCAATTCCGAGTATAAACATAAAGACTAAAGAATTTGAAAAAACGATTAAGCTATTGTTGGCTTCGACAGACCCACAAACATCTACATTGATTGAAAGTTTTGAGGATTATTTGGGGGTGTATGTCCGAGTGAGCGAATGAGATATAAATTACTTTTACCCATAAGTTATTGGACAACCCATGCGAATGCCTTATGCGGGACTGAAAACCAAGTCCAGCTCGACTTCAGTTTCCAAAGCAATACCGTGTTTGATTAAGCCAAACGGAATGTCAACATTTTTTACAAACGTAATAATTATATTGACAAAATGAAAAAGTCTTACATTACTGATAACTAGTGACAGGACACAAGTGTTGGCTAGACGTGTAACCTATCATGCCGTGAAATCTTATGACTAGTTTTTAAAATATCAAACTGATTCTTGTTTCACTAGGCCTATTTTACACACAAAAAAACCTACGTTCACGCCAATACATGATTTTGGTGAAATACGAGCACTGAACCAACTCAATGTGCAATTGTCTGCGCGAATGGCTGAGTTCGGTACGTACGCATGCTCACTTGTAAGTTCAATACCTATATTAATTTGCACAATTCTTTTCATAATATATTCTGATTCATCATTAATAAAACCATTTTTTCAATGGATGGCATCATTTTTAGTATATTTTGATAATTTGCTGGATTATTAAAAAAAAATTGAAATTTGAAGGAAACATGTTGAATGATGAGAAAGTTCCAAAATTTGAATCGAAATATCCCATAATTTGGCCCTACTAGCACATCATTTGTTCATTATAATACATTATTATTCAGCATATCAAAACAAATCGACTGACGAAGATCAATAATTTTGTCATTCCGAAAAGATATCGACAGCAGACCTACCTTTGACTTTGACATAATCATGTTCCGGATTGACACATAGCGACAGATTGCTTGGCAGAGTCCACGGGGTTGTGGTCCACGCCAATAACGAAACATTTTTGTCGTCTGCCAGTGGAAAACTAACCACAACTGTGAAAAAAAAGGACACCGTATGCTATAAATTTATCACTGTAAGCTACCTTCCAAGATGGCTGCTAGTTCCTGCATTAGATACAGAAATACATCTGAACAAAAAAATAAAACAGGCTTTCAAGTTGTAGGCCCAACTTACCAGGGCATCCCCAGTCTCCGAAGGGCAGAAAGTTCCTGCCAGGGGGATTTGACAGATATGTCAAAATATATAATAAATATAATATAATATAATAAATAATATATAATAGCCTATATAGGCCTTATGTAAAAAATAATACTGAAGATAATATCAAATTATTATAATATAATAATTTTATAATAGGCCTATATGAAATATTTGTTAGATATGTTTTTTGAATGATAAGAAAGTTGGACCGTGTAAAATTAAGAAATATATCACAATATTTGTCTAAAATGTCAATGACTCAATGTTCACAATAACAAAGTTAAAAAAATCAGTTGCACGTGACAGTAGCAGTTGATATTTTTGCCATTGATTTTACAACACTGCGTACCGTTACATACAAATGACACTGAGTCCCATTGTGATTGTGTGTTATGGATTGACAGTATCTCAGAAGATATTTCTCTGAATGGTGTGAAGCAGAATCAACACAATATGTTCAGACGGAAAGCAAATGTGATCATTTATTTATGTTGACACTGAAAATATTACGGTACTCTGTGGATAGATTGACCTTAATTTAACTAAATTAATCAACTAAATTTTTTACTAAATGATGATAAGCCAGTTTGATTTTAAAAATATTTTTCCAAGTTACTATTGACTAAGTAACTATTGACTGACTATTTTAAGTAACTACGTATTGACTAAGTACTATTGACAGTCACATAAAGTGATAGATCAAGACACATTAAATGCATTCCGGAGAAAATCAACTGATATTATAGCTTAGAAGCCCAATGCACTCCACGAACAGTCGATGAAAAAAATAGCACTTAAAATTACATAGATTGTATTTATTTACTTAATAAAAAAAACTTTTCATTTGATCACAAGCGTAGGCCTACATACAGTACGGACGTATATAGCATACCGAGATACGAAACTCTATGTTACAGCCGAGAACCAATGTTCGTTTTAACATACCCGACCTCGGTGACACGCAGTAGCCATATTGGACCCAAATTAATCAACAGCGGGGATGGTAATCTGCTGGCCTACTCATCGACAATGCTCCTTTATTTATTTGAAAGGGTTTCTAGTACCTGTCTGACTTTGAATCAAGTACAGTAGTCTCATTTTGTGAAGAGAAATGTTAACGTAATCATTAGACAGAATAGTAATGCAGAATCAAACTTTCAGATAAGCACTATATGCTGAAATATGCAATATAAGTAAGGAGCATAAAAGTGCCCAAATATGCAGTACAAGCAGCATCGAAGGGCCCAAAAAAAGTCAAATAGGCAGTAACAAATCACAAAAAAAGTATCGGAATGAAAAAAGGCAGACTTATAACTTTGTAATAAAATATGCTTGAAAAGAAGGGAATGATTTTGCTCAAAGCTAAAATGTAATAGTAAAATTTTGAAAGAAATGAAATGGATATCATGCATGCAGACGGAATTGAAACTGTTGAAGAACTGATTTTAGTATAAATTACATTTTTTTTAAATATATACTTTCTGAAAATTAATTACGATCAATATTTTATAAAATGATATGATAATCGATTTACTCTGATATGAACTCGAAAGAATATTTAAATGATACAAAAAAAATTATCTCTGGGTCGCATACAGGTTGTTATGGTTGGGTAAATCAGATTTGGATGAAGTACCAATTGGCCACGACCTTTAATTAGTGGAGTGATGGGCCTAATTATAACATTATAGGCCTATCACTCATAATTTTTTTTCTTTGTCCACTTTGTATAATGATGAACTTTACATCTGTTGTTAATGGAAAGAAGTGATCATTGCCCAAGAGATTTACTTCAAAGTGAAAGATATCAACATTTGTGTGTTTTGTGCCCAGATACATATCACAGAAACAGTCATAATGTGTTCCGGACGTTCGTAAACTGAAAGACTTTTATCTATTCAAAATGGGGTGGTAAGATCGCCCTTGTGGTGCCCTGTCCAAACGATCGCATCTTTCATCCATAGACTTAATTGGGGAACAATGATTCTGTATCAAGTTTTGATGTTATGAAAAAAAAAATATAAATAAATAAATAAAAAAATAATCGATTCAATTTCTACGATACCGTACGATATTTTCGATTATCGAAAATATCCATCAGACCTTGCAAAACTGCCCTTCTTTCTATTCGCATGATTCTTCCGATTGGTGACATGGGAGGAAAAGTTTTAGTCTTCTATTGAACACTCTCTAAAGTAACGAGAAACGCTTTTGTAGCGACGAAAATGAATTGAACCTTTCAAATATGATACGATATTTGAACATTCAAATAAGAAAAGAATATCGATATATAACGATTAATTATCAATGTGATGAAAGCAATAATCGATATGACTTTTACACTGAGGAGAACCCTACCAATAATATAGTAATAATAATAAAATCTTCATTTATTTTCACAAATCCAATCTTAAATCGGGTTAGGGGCAACCTACGGTTGCCAAAATTTGGCCAATCACTTCGATGTTGTGCTCGCCAGGCACAACACCCCCTCACCATCTCCTCCATCTTCCACTCTCTCCACAAGCTCTCTCCATACTCCCCTATCGTTCCACCACTCTTCATCCTTCACTCTCTCCCACGATTCTCTTCTTTCTTCTACATCTAACCTTATCACTTCTTCCCACCTCATCCTTGGTCTTCCTCTTCTCCTCTTTCTTCCGACTGTTCCCCTTTCAAATTCCCGCCTCGGTATTCGTTCACTGTCCATCCTTCGCATGTGACCATACCACCGTAGTCTCTCCCTTCCCATTCTGTAGCTCAATCCATCCACTTCCAATTCCCTCCTTATTGTTTTACTTCTTACTTTATCCATTTTACTCACACCCAACACACTCCTTAAAAATTTCATTTCCGATGTTTGCAATATTCTCTCTTCAGTTCCACCAATCGGCCAAGTCACCACCCCGTAAGTCAGTATTGGCAAGAAGTAGCATTTATACATTAGCAATTTGCATCGCCTCGGTACCTCTTCCTGCCATAAAAGGTTTCTGACCGCTTGGTAAAACTGCTCTCCTTTCCTCACCCTTTCATTCAACTCTCGTTCCATTTTCCCATCTGCCGTCACTATACTACCAAGATATTTAAATTCTGTAACCTCCATTAGCTCCTCTCCATTTAGCATTATCTTCTTTCTTCCTACTCTCTTCTTCTTTCGTCCCATCACTAATACCTCGCTCTTCTCTTTACTCAATAAAAGTCCCGCCTCTTCTGTCCGTATTCTCCATTTATCAACCTTATTTTGAACATCGTCTTCTGACTCTCCCCAAACCAGCACATCATCAGCATATATAAAAGTTCTGGAATCGTCACCCTCTTCATTTCTCGGTTCCACCAAATTCAACAACTCATCCATTACTACTGTGAAGAGTGTTGGTGACAACACACTTCCTTGTCTTAGCCCTGTCCCCACCTCAAACCACTCAGTCTTTCCAACCTCTAACTCGACGCAACTCAGGCTCTTCATGTAAGTACTCTTTATCCTCTCTATTAGTCCTCTCCCTATCATCTTCTTTCTGAGACACTCCCATACCTTTTCTCTCGGCATTCTATCATATGCTTTAACAAGATCCAAAAACACAAACCAAGTCTCTTCCCCATTCTCCCACTTCTTTTCCATTATTTGCCCAAGTGCAAAAATTAGATCTATAGTTGATCTTCCTGATCGAAAACCATATTGTTCTTCTCTAATCTTTCCATCCAATTCTCTTTTTAATCTTCCTTCCAATACCTTCTCATATACCTTCGCACACTGACACATTAATGTTACTCCTCTATAGTTCCCGCAATCTTTACTGTCCCCTTTCTTGTATAGGTGTACAATAATTCCTTTCTCCCACTCCTGTGGTATCTTCTTCTCTTCCCACGCTCCCTTTATTACAATATATATTAATATAGTAATATTAATATAGTAATATTACAATATAAATAACGTTTTATAAAACTAATACATCAAAAATGCCTCTGCTGAGAGCCTGAGGCACATGACCTCCTGGTCCATGTGGCGAATTTCAATAGCCTCCTGACCAGTGGCGGCTGGTGACTTCAACAATAGGGAGTACTGGAGTTGATAAAACAAATTATATACAAAGGTACGAAGCCAAAGAACAATAAGTGTCTATAGCCTCGCAGGTAGCCCTGAAGAGCGAAATATTTTACTCCCACAAAATAGATAAATCCTCATTTAACATCCACGTTTAGATCCTAACATTCATTTTCTTCATAACTCAATAAGAATCTGTTGATCTCATCTGCATGGATTTATTAAAAAAATAGACCTTGAATTTAATGCAGTCATAACGCAAATATTTTAATGTAGGCCTACTGGTATTCATTTGGAGATCATAATTCAGAAATTGAGCTTTTATAAAATTTAAAGTTCTATAATTCAATTGATTCACATGATTAGTGAGTATATAACTCTGCCATGATTTTTCAGCACACCCAATCAAGCAATCAAGCAACAATTAGGCAGCGTATTACCTAGTGCCATCCCCCGAAAGCTCAGTACGGAACTATCCCAATGATTAATAAGTTTGTCAATCGGCTCGAAACACCCAGCCGTTAGTAACAAGAGAACGCCACGAGAGTAAGGAGTGCATGGTGTCTCGCAGTCTCTGGACAAGTTCGACTAGCGAGCGACACCCCGTGCAACACATCAGGCAAGGCTAACGTCACGCGCTCCCCCCTCAATGCGTGCCCTCTTCACCCATATCCTTTGGCCAGCTATGTGCAACCGTAGCACGCAGCTCCGGAATTAGTATAACAGGTTGCATTCATACAGGCATTCAGCGGCGCGTAGATTTTATGATGCATTTGAAGCCGCAGACGTTCAACAATTTATAATTACGTCATTTTCGTTAATAATTTTTCATGAAGCTGTATTTTTGATAAATTCTGTATGTAATGCAAAGTAGAGGAAGTTGGATTGAATTTTCATTTTAAAATGATATGTCTAGTCTAGGAAGAGATTTATATCATTTTCCGAGACCCACTTGACCTGTGTGGCCGACGAACAGGTACAAAATGAATAAATTGGCTCTACTGATAAAGAGATTGTGCATCACAATTATCAGTCAAGAGGTGAACAGCTCCATTGTTTGGTGCTACTCGATTATCAGGAACTTCTATTGGAATAATATTAAAAAAAAATGACTCAACATCACTGAATATGACCACAAAATGGGTTGGATTAGCATCATATAATTTTAGCAGCTCTAATACGAACTACTAAATACCAATTTTTCACCTGCTGGATCAATAACTTCCTTATAATTCTGGCCGGACTCGAAGTTAGAAAGGGGTGTGTTGCAGGCAGTAGAATAGGGCATCACCTTCACTCCACGATAAACCAGACCCTTTTGGAACAATTGGTTGAACACCCACCAAACCGACTCCATGAACCACGGATAGAGGGTTTTGTAATCATTTTCAAAATCTGAAATAATATATTTCATTACATAGGCCTGCTGATAATTATTATTTGCTTATTTATATTGTGTTTAACGACACTCTGTGATGATGACCAAGATCTATTGGTGTTGGTGAACGAATGAATGATGAATGAGACAATAGAAAGATGAGATGAAAGATTATTTCATTACGTGTTTTTTACAGTGGTTAGGAAATTGTCCCAACCTGCTCCTCAAGATCCAGTCTAGTATTCACTTGAATGACACGGGAACTAAGAGAAAACACTGTCAGGATAATGCACCATGGCAGGAATCGAACCCTGATTCCTCAATGACGGTTCAACGTTCCCATCTCAATACTGTTGATTCAATGACCCCCACCATCAGCGAGGTTATTTTGGGGGTACGAATAAGCTAAGGACAGATTCTGAATGTTTATGAAAGCCCTTGTCTTACGCAGGACTCAAATCCACACCCAATTTGACATTAGTTTCATTAGCCCATTGGCCATTGAGTAAAGGGAGCTGACAATCATTTTTGAAAATCTAGAATAACTTTGAACTGGTATTTATAAACGGCTACATCTGTTAAAAGCAGGATAACGATTCTTACCAATCCACCTGCCCATCCGATTGACAATCTTCTCCCAGTCTGATGAATACCGCATAACAATCTTTCGACATTCATTATTATAATTGCCAATACCCATCTTAGCCACGTCTTGTGGTCCTTTGATTTCAAGAGCTTTATCGATTTCAAATTCCTGGAAATATTAGCATACAGTAATAACTACCAGACACTGTTGAATACAATGAGAAATATACTGACTGGACAAGTTTTCATAACAATATTATAAAAAAAAAACATTATTAAATTGTTTATATGCCTGCTGTAGTATGTATACTTTCTAGAATATTGAAATAAATGAATTGGGTAATAGGGAAACAAAGAACACCAATTTACCGAAGTAAAGGAGTAGAGATACTGATTGTAGAGAGCCTGTTGATAGAAAACAAATACGTACACAAACAGACGAGTATCCCACACATACAAACACATTTTTTCCATCTTTTTTTTCATTTTATAATGGGTTAAACAATGCACTACAATGATAACCAAGATCTATTGGCGTCGGATGAATTATAAATGAGATATTGGGATGAAGGTTCCCAAGGTATTGGGAGGATAGTGGGAAGGAAGCAGTCGTGGCCTATATTGTAGGAACCATCCGGGCATTAGCCTAAACTACAGAGGGAAACCCTGAAAAAGCAGAAAAACCTCTGTTAAGATGGACGGTGGCGGGGATCGAACCAGGTCTGATGTCCCTTCACCTCCTGGATCACATGAAGTGAGCGTGCTAACCACTGCGCTGCTTGTGCTGGGTTCTCCATAATGAGTATCTCTACTCATTAATTTTAAATCAATTGTTTGTTTTTTTCAATAGGCCCTACATACCAAGTCCCTAGTATATAAACACCACAGCAGAAGCTGATTTCAAAATTCAAATCATAAAAAATGTCGTTCTTCTCCGTTCTTTCACATTCAGAAAATGGGCATATTGAGAATGTGTCCATTCTCAAACGTCTGTAAAATCATTGACTTCAAGGAAAAACATTAAACTCAGATCACATGAGAGACTTTTCTAACATTATCTTTTACATTTCATTCAGCATCACCTTTGACCCAAGTGCTAGGCTGAAAGTATATTTCCTATTAAACATCCCAACTTACAACTGGCAGACCATGGCAATCCCAGCCAAATCGTCTTTCCACGTGAAATCCACTTTGGTGAGCAAATCGTGTAACGATATCCTTGATGGTTCCAGCTAGTATGTGCCCGTAATGAGGAAGACCCGTAGCAAAAGGAGGTCCATCATAAAACGAGTATCTCGGTTTGCCTTTTGATTGTTTCAAACATGTTTTGAAAACATCTTGCTGAACCCAAAATTCAAGTATTTTGCGTTCTTCTCCTTCAAAGCAAATAGTTTCTGGAACTGGTTGAAGCATCTTCAATCCAATCTATACCTAAAAAAGAAAAACTGAACTAAGTGATAATATACCAGTGCTATAAAACCAAAATTAGAAATCATTCGCATTGAAATGAATAGTTATAAGCTAAACAATTTTCAAGTAAATAATTATAGACTCGACTTGGGCCTAAACATAAACTATGAGCGAGTGTCCAAAAGTCAGATCAATGGTCTCACTAACCACATTAACGCATTCAAGTTACTCACAAGCTAAGCAACTCGCAAGCAACCAATTTTGTGTTTTTTGGCTCTGTACGTGTGTTATCTCTAGAGACATGTAAAAATAGCAATTGCTATAATTTAAGCAACAGAATCTAAAAGTGCTTTGAAGCGTATTTTTCTCACATTTCTTCATGTTCCTACATATTTGATGTTGTTTGATCATGTTTTTGAAGAGGCAACAAAGCGCTACAAACATCTGAATCTGCTATGTTTCAACGTATTGGCAATTTAGACGCTATATTTGAAATATAAGCACTATAGACGCTATTTTTGGCAGAATATATCAATTGGGAAGTAAACAGGTGGAGTCAGTTGAGAAATTTTGAAAACCAAAGCCCACCTGCAAATGCAGGCGGCAGATGAGGCGTGCGTTAAACCTGGGAGTGGACACCATTTTACTGAAACTATCAATTTGAGTGTTCCACTTGTATACGTATCTATTGTACGTTATATAATTAATTTACCGGTACCATCCTGTTGTAACGCTACAGAATGTTGTTGCCCTACAAAAAACAATGTTATTGTTACTGCCGATCTTAAAGATGGCGATGAAAGACCAGTGGACTGTATATTGATGAATTACGGCGAGGCCCTATGGTCATGGAACGTAAATAATCGGGTGCCGACTTGGCAATAATGATCAGGCGAGCATAAGCCACTCAGATTATGCCACGCCCCAAAACGATACGAACTGAACTACGTCGACTTGACGTTGTTAATAACCAAATCGAAAGAAAAATGAGAAGCGCAAAATAGATCAAAAACCTGAGTGGTGTCCCCGCACACCATTAGAATAAACAAGAAACAAAAGCTTGACAGAAAACAAAACACCCAACTTCGTAGATGCTAATGAACATAACAAGTGTAAGGAATTAGAAGCAAGAAAGGCTGGAAAGAAGGTTCTATAACGACCAAAGAAGAACGCAGAAAAGAGATGCAACAACTGCGTACATACGAGAGACTTCACAGCACGTCCGAACTCTAACAAGAGGAGAGATCAACTGGAGATGCTCACACAACAAAAGCTGGAAGCAGACTGAGGGAATAAAAACACTCGAACAAGCGACGTCACAGCACGTCTGAACTCGAGTAAGGAGAGAGAACAACTGACTAGCGAGGCATAGCTACCAAACACGCGACGCGAATGGCGAGCTGTGATTGGATGCAGCAAATCGCGTGAGAATGTAACGGCCAACCAGCTTTGAGAGTGGAAGGTGAACCAGAAAATTGCTTGCAGTAGAAACAACATTCCATGACGTAATCGAAAGGATTTCATAGTTCAAAGGCAGCTGGGGGAAACGAGTTAGCTGGTCTCAAAAAGACCGGCGTTAACAGTTATAGAAACAATATTTACATGTCTCTAGTTATCTCCAACCTGTACCCAACTCATTATTCTCATATCACTTGTTTCTCTTACTCTGTATCATTATCTATCATTCAACATACAGTTAGTTACACAACATGCTGATCTGAGTGTTGCTGACCCATTTCTGAATTCTTTCTACCAACATCTCACAAGAGAAAAGGAGTGAGAGAAACGACATAACCTTCAAACGAAAGGTGAAAGAACTTCTAGTCTCAAACCCGCTTTATGACGTAGGGGAATATGTAAGCAGCTTTTGAATTTCAACAACCCAAGTGAGGTTCCTAGAGATTAATTCATTTTCTCTGTTTTAATGATGTTTTAAATACATATACTATGTTTTAGTGAAACACAACTTATCTTGACTTGTTCTACAACAATATACTTTGTTATATATGAATGAAAGAATTAAATTATTATTATTATTATTATTATTATTAGACTTGAGGAGGGGAAGTCTTGAAAATCATTGACAGTATAAATAACAGCAAATCAACAGGCTAAGACAACATCTCTGCTAATCTAATGAAATCCTATGAAATGCAAATCACAAATGCAATAACGAGAACGACTATGATTAATCAGTCTATCTCCTCAAGCAAAGTTCTTAGAGCTACTAAAATCGCAAAAGTTATACCAATAATTAAAAATAGAGATAAGCACATCATAGAAAATCGCAGACCCATCTGATTACTCTCTCAGTTGTCCAAAAGTCTTGAAAAAGTGGTCAAGATTAGGCTCAATCGCTCTACTTATACCTCAAGTCAATAAACTTCTTCCATGAAAGACAATACGGCTTCTGCAACAATACAGGTACCAGTTCGGCTATTTACGATCTTATGTCCAAAATCCTAGATAGCCTCGATCTAGGACTTATAGTGGGTGGCTTATTCATCGATCCAAGCAAAGCATTCGATACAGTGGACCAAAATATACTGCTGTTCAAGATGGATAAAATTGGCATCAGAGCCTTACTAAGATTCAAAAACTACTTTACCAACCAAAAGCAATCCGTCTTGGTAGAAAATTCAGATGGTATACTACACAAAATTATTAAATGAAGACCTGAAAGAAAAAAATGTCAGATTTACTGCACGCCTAACAAACTTCACTGGTCACCACGTGTTGTCACTTGTGCCTAGCCTGATGGTACGCGCGCTTAGCAAATCATATATATGATCGGATCAGTCAGTGGACTCTGGCATTTCCGTAGCCTCACTTTGATATGATTTGTTATTATTTTACATAAGAAGAGACGGGGAAAAAGCCCCGCACCCCTGCGTCGATACTTTCTCAAGAGATTTTCATGCCTGTTTGACTAATCGTGTATGATCGGGTCAGTCAGTGAACTCGGACATTTCCGTAGCCTCCCTTTGATTTGTTGTTAATTTATGTATGCATTTGAAGACAGGTATATACCCCGTACCCCCGCGTCTATACCTTCCCGGAGATTTTCATGCTGAAGCCTCCATCGCTGCTCGCTTATTGTACTCACCATAGAAGCTGATGCTTGCAATCGACCGTCTACCTTACCTCACACCACAAGCACGCGGGTAGGTTGCGCCTTCATTTTCCGTAAACTGGACGTATCAGTGGCAATTCTGTGAATGAGGCAGGGCCCAAGGGAGGCACGGCACTCAAAATATGTTGACGAATTCGTTTCGCACACCACTATACCCAGTGAAGTGAATATATATACATATTTTGTTCATCATATTGACAATTGTAACAGTAAACAGAATAGGCCCCCTATTTAGATTTTAGAAACCTCCCGGGAGAAATATGTAATGTCTCCTCTTGGTTGTCAACTTCAAGGAGGTTGTGTCTCCCCTACCTCATACACAGAATCGCCAATGGTACACTTATTAAAAGGCTGTGTATAATCATACGGTCAGCAGTATAAATGCGCGTAAATAGATTGTAGGCCTACAGTTAGCGTTGTCATTGGTTGTTTATGTTAGTATTAGACCCTAACTGTTGGACGTGTACGTGGTACTTGTCAATGAAATAAAAATAAAAATAAAACAGACTAAAAATATTAACAATATTTCCAGAGCACTTCAGCTCTCGTCCTCAGGTTGTTGAATAATGACAAACGGCAGGCTAGTCACCGGCCAAGTAACCTCGGGAAACGCCCCCCAAAACAACGTGGGAACAACCTAGTTTCTCACGTGGCACGGGTGAGTAAACCAATCGACCGAAAAAAACAACATCAACCAATGACTAGCTAGCCTAAAGACAGGGATTTAATGTAAATGACGCACAAAACAAAAGAAATTAAACATTGTGATGACGTACAAGTATATTTTTCACGACAGGTTGTAAAATAGTGCGCCAAGCCTCAGCAAAGCTCAGACTACTTTGACTTAAATTATTAGAGGCGCAGGCAATGAAAATAGACTCCACGTATTTCCTTTTCATCAAGTTGCTCTCTTTATATATCCCCTTCGCTAAATGCCATTGGAAATGGTGACATTTCTCCCATGCATGTTCAGCGACCAAAGATCTTCCGATATCCATTTGTTTCACTTTGTTGCGGTGTTCCTCCATTCTGACAGAGATTGGCCTGCCTGTTTCACCGATATAAAATTGGTCACATTGGCAAGGGAGGAGATATACGGAGTTTTTAGAATCCTGTTCTTCGTCTAATGGCTTGGTTTTGCAGAGGAGGGTTCTGAGGGTATTGGATGATTTAAAAACAGTTCTAATATTTGCACTGGATAAAATACGTTTCAGCTTTTCTGAAAAGTTTGGGACATATTCCAATGTAATGGTAGCTATAGGTTTCCCCTGGGTGTTGCTACCATCCAGATTTACATTGGAAGAAGAAACAGAGGAGGTGGAGGTTTGTTTCTTTCCAAAGCTAGAAAATATGGTGTTTAGTATAGAACTGGGGTAACCATTCCTCAAGAAGGCCTGGTGCAAAGACTTGCGTTCCTTAACAAACTCTTCGGTATTCGATGACACTTCCTTAGCTCTAGCCAGAAGACAAGTAACTATACCCTTCTTTACATAGAGCGGGTGGTTCGATTCAAAGCCCAGATATTGGTTAGTGTGGGTGGGTTTCCGGTAAACCGACGTTTTGAGACCCTGGCCGCACCTCTCAACTCGAACGTCAAGGAAAGGGAGACAGCCATCGTTCTCTTTCTCCACCGTGAACTGCACGTCTTTGTGATAAGAGTTAAGATCCGTCAGTAGATCTTCCAAAATGGAATCCCCGTAGTCCGGTATCACAGCAAACACATCGTCAACGTAGCGCTTCCAAATAGTGGGCCTATGGTTGGACCTGTTAAGAACTGTTTCTTCAAGCTCAGCCATGAAAATATTGGCTAAAAGTGGAGAAAGGCAACTTCCCATCGCCAGACCTTCGGTCTGCATATAGAAATTCTCGCCAAACCGGAAATAGCTCGAGCCAACGCAGATAGACAAGAGCTCCATTATAGCCTCAATGGAAAGAGGTGTTCTGTCAACAAGGAAAAGGTCATCCTCCAACTTCTTCCTGATTATGATCAGAGTGTCATTGACCGGGACGCTAGGAAAGAGGTTGACCACATCAAAACTTACTAACCTATCCGACGGTTTTATGACAATGTCTTTCAGAACCCCCACAAACTCAGTGGAGTTTAAAACAGATGAACGGCAGTCAAGGCCCAAAGGTTTTAAGAGATCTAGCAAGAAACTAGACAGCTTGGCACAGGGGGAGTCTCTGCCACTCACAATCGGACGAAGTGGCCACTCAACCTTATGTATTTTAGGCACGCCATAGATATGAGGAGGTTTCGAGTGATGTGGAGTAAGCCAAGACCTCGTTCTACTTTGAAAAGCCGACTCGTGTTTCTTCAAAGTTCTGTAGACCTTAGATTCGATGGCCGTCGTAGGGTTCTTGTCTAGCAGTTTGTATTGCGAAGAAGACAGAATGATATTCATCTTCTCCTCGTATTCAGCTCTGTTGACCACCACGCTAGCTTTACCCTTGTCCGCTGGTAAAATAGTTATGGTCTTGTCCCTCCTAAGTTCCTTGATAGCCACCATGTCATTCTTGGAGAGGTTCTGCTTGATGCGAGGAGGTACTATCACCGCATTCTTAATCTTATGCCTTAAATCTTCCTTTAATGAGGGAGGTAGGCGGAAGATACCGGTCTCCACTGAGGCGATCACGTCGAGAACATCAATAACTTTGGGAGTAACAGCAAACCCCAAGCCTTTAGCCAGAACATCTTGCTCAGCGTTGTTGAGAATGCGACTCGAAAGATTGACCACCGTTTTCGATCCATCAAGACCTCTGTTTTGACTCCAATCACATTGTGCGTTCCGGCGACAAACTCGTTCCCCCAATAATCGTGAGAACTTATCTCTGTGGACAGACCTCACTTTCGAGAAAACATTATCGTAACGTCTTTGAATAGAGGCCAAAATGGACTGGAACCTGGATGAATTAGGGGGGACAATGTTGGCAAATACTCTGTCAATGTCACGATTAACAAGAAACAGGCGATGACGGTGGAAACCAATCCTATCCCTAATCAATTCCAGAGAAGCACGCTGAACCGCTAACATACTTTTTCGAGTAGAAGTGTAAGGTATCTTCAGCCTTAGACCAAACGGTACCAAGCCATAAGCTTTGCACTTGCAAAGGAACGTCAAATGATTGCTATGTTTAGCAAGATCCACAAATAACTTTTCTAAGGAACGACAATCACGAATAAATACCTGGTGAATATGTACGTCAGATGGAGTAAAGACCCTGTCTCCGTCAAATAAAACTTCGTTGAAATGCAGGTCCATGCTGATATAGATAATAAATAACGACTGTATCTAACGACTAATATCTGTTTTAAACTCCACTGAGTTTGTGGGGGTTCTGAAAGACATTGTCATAAAACCGTCGGATAGGTTAGTAAGTTTTGATGTGGTCAACCTCTTTCCTAGCGTCCCGGTCAATGACACTCTGATCATAATCAGGAAGAAGTTGGAGGATGACCTTTTCCTTGTTGACAGAACACCTCTTTCCATTGAGGCTATAATGGAGCTCTTGTCTATCTGCGTTGGCTCGAGCTATTTCCGGTTTGGCGAGAATTTCTATATGCAGACCGAAGGTCTGGCGATGGGAAGTTGCCTTTCTCCACTTTTAGCCAATATTTTCATGGCTGAGCTTGAAGAAACAGTTCTTAACAGGTCCAACCATAGGCCCACTATTTGGAAGCGCTACGTTGACGATGTGTTTGCTGTGATACCGGACTACGGGGATTCCATTTTGGAAGATCTACTGACGGATCTTAACTCTTATCACAAAGACGTGCAGTTCACGGTGGAGAAAGAGAACGATGGCTGTCTCCCTTTCCTTGACGTTCGAGTTGAGAGGTGCGGCCAGGGTCTCAAAACGTCGGTTTACCGGAAACCCACCCACACTAACCAATATCTGGGCTTTGAATCGAACCACCCGCTCTATGTAAAGAAGGGTATAGTTACTTGTCTTCTGGCTAGAGCTAAGGAAGTGTCATCGAATACCGAAGAGTTTGTTAAGGAACGCAAGTCTTTGCACCAGGCCTTCTTGAGGAATGGTTACCCCAGTTCTATACTAAACACCATATTTTCTAGCTTTGGAAAGAAACAAACCTCCACCTCCTCTGTTTCTTCTTCCAATGTAAATCTGGATGGTAGCAACACCCAGGGGAAACCTATAGCTACCATTACATTGGAATATGTCCCAAACTTTTCAGAAAAGCTGAAACGTATTTTATCCAGTGCAAATATTAGAACTGTTTTTAAATCATCCAATACCCTCAGAACCCTCCTCTGCAAAACCAAGCCATTAGACGAAGAACAGGATTCTAAAAACTCCGTAATCTCCTCCCTTGCCAATGTGACCAATTTTATATCGGTGAAACAGGCAGGCCAATCTCTGTCAGAATGGAGGAACACCGCAACAAAGTGAAACAAATGGATATCGGAAGATCTTTGGTCGCTGAACATGCATGGGAGAAATGTCACCATTTCCAATGGCATTTAGCGAAGGGGATATATAAAGAGAGCAACTTGATGAAAAGGAAATACGTGGAGTCTATTTTCATTGCCTGCGCCTCTAATAATTTAAGTCAAAGTAGTCTGAGCTTTGCTGAGGCTTGGCGCACTATTTTACAACCTGTCGTGAAAAATATACTTGTACGTCATCACAATGTTTAATTTCTTTTGTTTTGTGCGTCATTTACATTAAATCCCTGTCTTTAGGCTAGCTAGTCATTGGTTGATGTTGTTTTTTTCGGTCGATTGGTTTACTCACCCGTGCCACGTGAGAAACTAGGTTGTTCCCACGTTGTTTTGGGGGGCGTTTCCCGAGGTTACTTGGCCGGTGACTAGCCTGCCGTTTGTCATTATTCAACAACCTGAGGACGAGAGCTGAAGTGCTCTGGAAATATTGTTAATATTTTTAGTCTGTTTTATTTTTATTTTTATTTCATTGACAAGTACCACGTACACGTCCAACAGTTAGGGTCTAATACAGTTCTCGTGGTACACTACTTCGTTATTTATTGTTTATGTTAGTGACGTAGGATTCGTTCGGATCCGGGTTCGTTCGGGAGGATAGTCTAGTTTTGATTTTCACTGCTAGTGCACCAGACACCAGTTACCGATAAATGAACATAATACATAAGCTCCATCCCGTCTGCCGGCGGTGTACGCGAGGTTTATACATCAACCTGACCTACCTAACCTAAACCACTGTCCGCAACCTGCCTTTGTCCACACAATTGCAGAGCCGTCGTTAGGGTGTCTCAGGGGGGCGCCCCCCCCCCCCAATCTACATTTGCGCCCCCCCATAACTTATCTTCCTTTAAAAATATATAATGTTGACCTACAAATGAACACACAATAAAATATAATGAGCTAATTACTTTTCAATATGAAAGCTACTACTTTATACTTCCTTTTTTCTTTTCGATAATGATTCAATTATTAGATTCCGAAACTGCTTGTGAATCGCAAAAATCACTTGAAAAATGACCATATTTCAAAAAAATCACTGCTGGGAAATTGCTGGGCGAAATCGCGAAAATAGCTTCGAAAATGTCCATAATGATTATACTATTGAAAATAACTTTGGTAATGTGGATAGTGATTCAATCATTGGACTCCAATCGCTTGTATAAGCGAATATCGCTTGCAAATATCAACTACCACTTAAAAAATGGCATGGGTCTATTTCAGAAAATTACCAGCGGGGCTTTGCTGGGAGAAATCACAATTTAGTATAGCTTCGAAAATGTCCATGATGATGCAATTATAAGACTCCAAAATCACTTGTGAATCGCAAAAAACTCTTGAAAATGTCCATATTTTCAAAATTTCCCTGTGGGGCTTTGCTGGGGGGCTTCTGCCCCCCCCAGACCCGCTTTTCACGCGTGGCAGGTATCCAGCTGGGCGGTCATTTTATTCGTGTAACCTGTGCGTCCCCCCAATACATAGATCCTAACGACGTCCCTGCATAATTGACCATGTTCCTAAAATATAAACTCTAGAGAAATCAATTAGACAAAATTTAAAAAATAAGTCACAGGCGGGATTCATTCAGAGTTCCCTGGCATGGAAGTCAGCTGTGCTAACCCATGTGCTACAGTAGTCACATTGTTGGGGAGCGTTATTTTGGCCATTAATGGTCATCGACCGAAACATCGCAGTCATGACGTCACTGACCATATGATCTATTTTTACTTAGGCCTAGTCCCAGTATTACCAAGTCCAGTTAGTATTTATCTGAGAGTTGATGAAAACAAATGGCATGTGTAACCATGGTGGAACAAGTTTAAACTGTCAGATGAAGGCTAACTGGACTTGGTAATTCCGGGCCTTAATCATACGGTTGACCGTACGAATATACACTCCGTTATTTAAATGGTTTAGGCCTACTGACAATTACTAGAAAATGTCACTTTCCCAAAAACATTTCACATACCGGTAGGACTAATCGCCGTGTTTGATATTCTTTACATTTATGGATAGCACATATAGCTATCCTTGTTGCTAGCACTGGGCATGGGGCCTGATACAGGGTTAAACACCTAACCTAGGCCAACACTATAAACTCAATGCCTAGGCCTACATGCAAGTCTATTCCAGTTCATCCTTCAACCTAACCTACAACATTTCTCGTCCACCCTTGAGCTAGGCCGGCTAGCCTACAGTATTATCTAGCAGTCAAAAGATTGAATAATTACCAACGCGTAATGCACTGATATCTATTCATAACCTGAAGATACTAAAGCTGAAGATTATGTGATTACTCTTACCATGTGTTGGCCTATAACTGAATAAAATTACCGAACAGTCCTTATACTTGGACAGTCCCTATCAAAGTCCCTACAAAGAGGTAGTTGAGTCCCTATGTGAGAATGATTAAAACGTGGCTAGAGCACCACCAACAACCTTGACACAAACGATACTCAAGTAACTTTGAGTCAAAGAGGTAGTTGCTTTGAGTGAATCTACTTTTTAAATCATTATTCTACAGCATCTTAAATGAAAATCACGAAAGTTTGTAAAATATTTACCTTCATAAATCAACGAAGATTATTTAATGTTGTATTCATACATTAGTCACGAATGATCAAAATAAATGACACTTTAAAATTACTCCATCAGGTTTTATTTGACACATTTCATTTGACGTAATTCAATGGCGGTATGTATGAAATTGTAAATTCCAGCTGTTGGCAGACACTTTAAAAACCATGGAGTAGCTAGGCACATCACACCAAAGACAATAACTAACAGTATGCAGAATAGGCCTATTCCAATATCTGTATTAAAAATTGTTCATGGAAACTGGAACCCCTTTCAGATATCAATGTAAGGTTCTTGGATAAATTCTAATATTGCCTCTGAAGAGTTTATTATAATAATAATCTTGATTAAAGACCATTTGTTGTGCTATTTTGTTATGTGGATTGTCATAGGTAATATATAATAATAATAAGTATCTAATTAACAATTTTGACGATGAACATAGTTACAATACAAGACACAATAATATAAAAGTCCCAGTCCACAATCTGTCTATTTTTAAAAGAGGACCTATCTATGCTGGTGCATATCTTTTTAATGCCTTACCTCTGACACTCAAGAGAAAGAAGGAAAATATATTCAAATTGGGTCTAAAACATTTGTTGATTATAATGTGCTATTATAGTATACAAGAATTCATACGAGATGCTCCATAAATATAGAGAAATAATATGGCATCTTCTCCTCAACATCTTACGAAGCTTTGTTTTCTGGTGTGTATATATACTGCTCTATATGTGAAATTTAAACCTTGACAACTTGGAAAACGATTTTTTATGTATTCCATAATTCCATAATATCACTCATCTTATTTTTGTTCTCTCTCATGACGATGACAATATCATGTATATGATCAATCTGTACAAATAAACATTATTATCATTATTATTATTATTATTATTACCTTTTTTGAAATCATATTTCATGACTATGATTGCCTCCATAGTATGAGTAGAGGAGATGTATGCTCAGGCTGTCAAACAAAACTTGATGTAGTAAATGAACACGTCTATCTCGGACTTACAATTGATAGTTCTTTTTCTTGGAGACCCCATATCGATATTATTTGTAATAAATTAAGATCTTGTGCTTATAATATATATATATACTCAAACATATTCTCCCCATCTCCCTTCTTAGAACAGTATATTCTGCTTTGGCTGAATCAGTAGTTAATTATGGTATTCTGGCTTGGGGCAATGCATCCACCTCTCATCTTCAAAACTTGACATCTATTCAAAATAGGATTATTGCAAATATAATACCTCATCATTCAATAGCAATTCCTTATCCGGATAGCGAGAGTTTATATCAAATTTTGAATATTCTGCCAATTAAAAAATTATTTAATTACCGGTTCATACTCAAGTATCACTACAATAACTCATGTAAAATACCCAACGAATGTAATCGTAACACAAGATTCGGAACGTTTGAGTTATACAAAATTCCTGCCTATAATAACAAACATGGGAAACGGCGTTTAGAGTATGCGACACCTATATTATTCAACGAAATACCTCTCAGTCTGAGAAAGTTAGAAAAATATCAACATGTTAAAACAGAAATTAGGAAATGGTTAATTAATTATACTAATTCTGAAAATGATTGATCCAATTGTGCAGTGGGATACACTTATTATTTATTGAATTATTCTTGTGCATCAACTTTTTATGTCTTTAGCTGTGTGGATATGATTTGTATCATATCGTATATTCATATAATAATTATCATATAATAATTTTTCAATTTCATTTCTTCATATATATAGGATATACATATAGCCTATTCGATTTTGTATTCCTTAACTATTGAAAAGTTTTCATTTATTTTTTCCTTGTCCAAGCTAATAATTTCATTCATCATCCCACAGATAAGCCTTTTTGGCTTTGTGGAAGAGCGTATTGATTAATCTTGTATGTATGTGTTATTTGAATCTAATAAAAAAAAAAAAAAAAATTATTATTATATATTGTGAATCTATTTTGTAATCAGGTTATGTGTTCTATGTATTCGTGAGAAAATGGCTACATTGCTAATAAATGATTTTACTACTACAGATAAATGCATTGCATGAATATTTAAAAATGTGAAGTCAATAGAATGTACAACTTGGTCGTGGTGATCTTTTTAAACACTCTCTGGATCACAAAAATCTGACCGGCTCGCTACCTTCCGTAACTTTGTTGGAGGTAAAGAAACATAACTAATTCACTATAAAGGTAGCTGCAAGGAGCTAGTCGTGCTGGTTGGTTCATGATTATATTTCAAAAGTACTGGCAAAAATATTATATGAATTTCATATCATAGTTTGTAGCACGGACTCGAAGTGAAACGTTTTTCGATTTTACTTTCACTTCCAACAATAATTTATAAAAATTCCGATTCCGCTTTTCCAACAATACTACATTTCGTTTCCTATTCGATTCCAATTTTTCAAGTCACAAATTTCGATTTCGATTCCACTTCTCGATTTTTACCACAGTATTCAATAATTAGCGAAAGAAAACTTGTCAGTGGCGTACCTCACTCTTTGAGACGCATCCCTCCACATCACAAGTATTCGTTTGTTGCCTTATTGAATTCGTAGTAGTCTCAAATGAAATTCACTTTTGGTCTTCCCATTGTCAAGTTTTACTATCAAATACATTCGTTTGGATAATCAATAGCAGTCTCCAATCATCAAATGAATTAATAAAAAATAGAGCAATTATCAAATTCTAAACTATCTTAATTACACATCATTATTGACACTGATAAACACATTTTCGTAGACAAAAGCATAGATTTACATAGGCCTACTACAAATTCACTAACAAAATAAAAGTAAGACCTATAGAGAGAGATAACGAGCAGAACTATAGCACTCGAAGATGTAATATCTGATGTTTCAAAATTATGTTTTTATTCATCACTGGAATACAACAACCACCATGCATACAACATGAGAAAAGAACAACGGAAGACACAGATACATCAGTTTGGGAAACAGTGCGGCTACCCAGATTTTAATCTGTAGTTAAAATCAAGCAGTAAGTACCAACCCTTCCTGCCTTTTTTGAGGTATGACAATTTATTTCTTCCACGAATTTCTCCAAACGTCAAATGAAATATAACTGTATTGGTATACAGGAATACGAGTTGAAACACACAAAGTCGTAGGTCGAGAATATATATATATATTTTGTGAAAAGATAATCTATCCATTGGGAAAATTGTATAGAATTCACAGCATTCAATAACTATCATTTCACAGGTGCACTCAGACACTAACCTTGTTTGAGAGTGGTATTACAGACAGGTCTAGTTAGGTTCTTCTGAAATCATCCTCTTCACCATACCCATCACACATCTCAACCGCTCGGAGGTTTTTAGCTTACCCAGTAATTTCAAGTTTTACTACCCGCTTCATCTACAAATAATAACAGAAAATAAATCACCAAGATGAAAAAATATATATTATCGATTCCGATTTTACTTCAGACAATCTCAGAATAATAATTTCGATTCCAGTTCTCATAAACGTGCATTAAAAATTTTAATTTCGATTCCACTTCCGCAAAAATATCAATTAATTTCGATTTCATTTCGAGTCCCTGGTTTGTAGTACTCGGAAATCCACATTTAATGTTGGAAATAGTAGGCCTACATTAACAATGCATATTATTTTAACAATCTTTGTTTTTGATATCCAACTGAGTACGCATGATGTACGTTTTGTAAATCTAGCTAGCTCACTTGGCACCGTTATGGTTGCTCACTTCACGATATACCTCAAATGTCATTGCAGGCTTAGATGACAGGCATTTATTTGAAAAATCAATGCGACCAGTCTAATGTATAGAGAAAATCTTTACAATAATGACTACCATACCTGAACATGGCTCTTCACAATATAAGAAATACTTGTTTCAAAGTTGGACATGGACTTCAAGGTATGTGCTCTATATTAAACTCAAGCTGTGTATAAATATCGTCTTTAAAATGGATTTTTGCTTGTTTGCACATAGAAAATTAAGTATTAAAATCCTGTTCTTTTCATCTCATTGTACTATTTGGTTGTTATCTATGTTTGAGACAACTTGAAAAATCATTCAATTTGTGTAGCACCAAGAAACAAAATATGACAAAATGGAACCTTCGATTAGTCTTCCAATCTTAAACAAGTTGCTATTAATATCAATCTTCCAACTAATATTTAGGAGCAAGTTGCTATTAATATTTATATAACAATGCACTATGATGATAACTAAGATCTATCGGTATCAGATGAATGAATAAGGAATAATCTAGGCCTTACTACCCGTACCTGTCACATGGAGCACACGCATCACCACTGAGCTACCAGTACCAGTTCTACCAATATATGATACGATTCAGACTTTCAGGATAATACTGGGGAAGTAGAATTACCGGTAGCTTATAGTCTAATTTCAAGATGTAAAATCAATTAAATCATAATGAAACAAGAGCATTCGAGACTTTAATAATAATTTTCTGTTCCGACTAAATTAATATTATACATTCACATTCAGGGTATACAAACTATACAAAGGCTGAAGGCAATCTTTATAGAATAATTCATATGCACATCATCATTATAATTATCGTACTCGTAACAAACAAATAATAATCTTCAAACGCAAAACATAAAATATTATACATGCTACTTTCAAGTATACTAAATACAAAATACCGCATTCTACGGTCGAAAATAAAATTGAAATTACAATACAAGAATGATAATTCTCTAGTAAACTGTATTGCCAAGGTGATTATGTAAACAGAAGGGTATGCTCTCTTGCTCTAGACAAATATGAAGAGTTCATCATATAAAAATAAGTATTACAATCCCATTGGTAAATCTGAATTTAAAGCCAACTACATAATCAATTATCAATTTAACTGGGAATAGATTTCTAATTTCCTTCAGAACTTATAAGATGGCTTGAAATATGACAGTAATGCAAAATAATAATAAAGTAGTTTTGGTAGCACATTATATATATAAATATATATAATTTTTTTGATGTGTGGGTAATTTCATTCACAATTTATAATTCTATCATTTAATAAATGTTATGTACATAAGCAGAAGAGCTATACAATAATCATGGCAAGTCAACTTACAGCAATCCAGCTCATCAAAAATGGACAAAGGCACCAACAGCCATTGTGATTGAATAAGGCTTTGTTTATTAGAGTTGAAAGAATGCTTATTGGGGTTGACCAGAATTGGAAGACTAGGTACAAGTACAAATCTTTTGATCCATTGGGCATCCAAAACAGAGCAGTTGGTACAAAGATAAAGAAAAGGAGATAAGCTTTAAGGCTGGTTGACGTTTGAACACCATGCATAGTACAGTACAAGTAACATAATGCCAATTCACAATATAAACTCATGTCAATCCTAATGGCACATGGAAGTAGAATAATGATAATATAAATGCTTCAATTGTTACATGCCAACCTATTTAAAAAAATATGAATTACAGTTCTAATAATTAATTAAAAATAAAACATGACACGTTCACCTAAACTTGCTAACAGTTTGGTACCAATAAGCATAAATATTTCAAGTTTGGAAAAAGCAAAAATCCTGGTTGTCCATTGTTGTTTGATCAGTCACCTATTATCATTTTTAAAAGTGTACCTAGTGATAGAGTGCAGTACAAGAACAGCTGACTGTAACATATAGGTAGTAGATTGAATTGAACAACTGGGCCTAGTGAAATCATAGAGCATTTGACCCAGGCTCATTAGATTAGTACAAGAGGACAAGCTCGACTCGGGCAGTAACCTGGCCAGTCAGGGGTACAGTATTATGCAATATTGATAAAATCACAATGGAAGGCATAACTAATTGATTATAAAAGATAGAAAAATTTGTGCACCATCAATAATAGTCTAGCTAAAATTCACAAGTTGAGAAATATTCAAACAAAATAAGGAAAACATGCCATACAGATTCATTCCATTAAAAACAAGTAATAAATACCAGAGATTTGTCAAAAATAAATTTCTGTATTTCAGTAAAAACTATATCAGATTTCATAAAATAAAGTTACTGACTGTGCCTATATTCAATATGACTATAGATTGTAAACATAGGCATTAGACTGATTGGTCTGAATGTGCATACAGAATATTTCTCAAAGTGCATCTCGAGCATCAACAAAATCATGCTTACTGAACTCGATTAAATCATGAAATTAAAATGAGAAAAAACATTGATTTCTTGTAACACGCTTCTGCATTGAAAATGTTAGCACAATATTAATAATGAGAGAGAGAGATGAACATGGCACATGTAACCTACTTTATAATGGTGTCCCACTATAATAATAAGACCTTTCTTTTGAGACAAGACAGAAAACAAGTATAACTTAATCTCTACCTATTATAGTTCATATTCATTATTTACATGTGATAGAATAATATACACTAACCTATTCAACATCTGAATTCTGCAATAGTTACAAGCATACTTGTCTTGCAGATAACAAAGTGAGATAAAAGGTGCTGTTAAATGTGTTTCATCATCAACGACATACCATACTATAAAATGCATAATTATAGTAATAGGCAAGATTATTATTGTTAATTTTCAACCCTATCAAAATACCGGTATCAATTTCTTGGTAATGTTTTTGGTATCACTGAAAATGTAATAGACATCACACCTAAACAAATAAGCCCGTTGGAACATAAAATAAGATTTTGTAAATTCAGAAGGTGATTGAACAATATTTAGCTATAAAGGGTAGTACAACCAAAACTTCACTACTTGCAAAATAAACTTGGTTGGTTTATAAACAGGATATCGTAACTTGAAATTTTAGACATGCTCTATTGTATGTTGTACACGGCTGTGCATCTAGCTCTGATTCGATTTACAGTTCATTGCGATAAGGGACAAGACAAGAGTAATGTAAATGAATCCATATATCATGTAAAACGTACAGACTGTGAAGAACATAAATATTTCTGACTACAATAATACAGATTTTGACTTGAACTGGTACTGGCAATATGAAAGTTATAAAAACAAAATAATTAGTGGTCATGAAGGTGATTGCAGCTCATGACACCTCGCACCTCATGACTTGAGACACCTCTATGAAAAACTGTCTTGATAGTCATGAAGTAGACCTACTAACCACTTTTTCAGTTGTTTTGTTGGGACTGTATAACTGATTTAGTAGCATAAATTAGTATGCCAATATAAAAAAGAAGAATAACATTGCATGCATAATCAACTATCAAACTTATTATGGCAGTTCAAATAAAAAAAGGATGGAAATTACCTATCAAACGTTATCAAATCTACGCCAGCAATAAACAATTGAAGTGGTTGGTAATTTAATTTTACATGTTCGTTTCAGTCTCCAAATATCGATTCTATTTCAACTTGAATGCTACTCATCATAACAGTGGATCAAAGAAAGAACCAGAAATTTTCTGCGCAACATAACAGCCTTATTGACAAAGTTTATTGTATTTTTCTTATCGATAAAATTAGCAATCCAAATGGGGGCAATTCTTTGTCATTTTACTGACAGAACATATTGCTTAAATACATTGTTTCGAAAGCTATATACAAAGAAGTTTACCAACCAACAGGCAGAGAAAAGAACGGAGAAAAAAGCTGCAATACTCTCCCGCCACACAACATATTATGCGACAAATAAACTTAAAACATGCTAATCAATAGCAACAAAAAACAAGTAATATATGTAGTAGTCATAACAATCAATTATATACGGTACTTCTTACAAGAACAATGCACTCAGCTGGAAGGCAGTAGGTATATTACAACCTAGGGAGAGCATTTAGTATTGAGATAGTTATAGCTCACAATTATGAGAACCTAATTATATACCATTGGAAGTCTTACATGTTCATAGCCATATTGGACACGAAGCTAGTTCAAACCGTATTCTCCATGAATCCTCTACTAATAATAACATAATGTTTAAAATTGAACAATTGGACATTGTAAGATGGTGGTTAAATGCAAAAATGATCTGCAATTACGCATAATGCCATTACCACTTACAATGTATTGCATGTAGCCTACCTAGGCTTGTCAATTAATGGCTGTGACTTATGGCAAATGTTGATGCAACATTATAATAGGGCTCAAACATCATTGTTTCATTTACCAAGTTCCTACAGATTGAAGAATATGATAACTACTCGCTGCAAAGTGAATAAAAGGTCTATAATTCATGTGGACCATCAGTCTCCAATTCATTTGATAATGAAGACATTTTTTCAATGAACAGTAAACCCGCGTTAATTGAAACAACGATAATTGAAAAATCTCAATTTGTGCTTATGTCACAATTTGATACCACATAAGTACATAATATAACAATACTAAAGATTTGCATAAATCCTAAATTTGATCATTAGTCATTTAGACTGTTTCTTGACTTCAATTTTGGTTACAGAACAAAGACTTTACTATTATGATTTGGCAGTTGAGGTCATACCATTCGTGCATTGCTGTCAATCATTATTATTATTATTATTATACTGGCACTTGGGTGGCAGAAATAATAATAATAATAGAACTGGGGCAATGTTAGAGAATATGCTTCATACCCAACCATGAAAATTAAAAATATATACATATTTTGTTATACCAAACTATCGGATTTTCTTTTTATTGTCAGTTGAGTTTGAAATTGATGCAGGTCTACTGTGAAATATAATGATGGATCAAGAACGCTGAAAATTGTTTAAAATACCCGATCTGAAGATAGTTTTTTCAACATTGCAACAGACAAATTGCTCGAGAGATTTTGCACCGAATAAGGAGCATAAAGACTGTAATAAATATAATTGTTCAGAATCATTCAGCACATAGTGTTGAACAGGGTGAGGACCTTGCCTAGGCCACGTATCTTGTCAAGTCAGGTAGGTCTGACATCACTCAACTTCGAGATTGTTTCAAAGACAAATACTATTCGCTAGCACTAGGTACGATATTGAGCAAATTCAAGGTAAGTTTCAAAACATACTCACATTCAAGATGTAGCACGCTTGACAGTGAATTTAATGTTCTTCGATCTATATAAAAAAGGATTTTCACAAGTGTAATTGAGCCCAAGTTGATTGTTTACAATTTAGTTTGAAAACAAATTTTAACGGACCATAAGTGATAATTTACCACAAACAACTACATCAGCATGTAAGGTGCAACATGTGCCTAAGCACTATAATACATATAAAATCTCAGTTATTTTATCAACATTGTATATGTATTACCGGTAACGTAGTTAATTTCGTTTCTTGTAATATCTCGCTTGGAAGTATGTACTGATGATTTCAAAGAGAATAAACCAGTTGTGATGAAGTAGCAGCTTGAGGCTCACACGTGACAATAATCATGTACATAAATAATAATGGCAGCCCAAACAACCAGACTTTCAAGTGTATATGGGCATTGACTACGCACTCAGTCGCTTCTTATGTCTTAGTGTCGAGTTCGTGCTGCCATTACTGTTCACGCGGTGGAACTTCTGGTGCTTACACTTCACACAAATAAAAACTTCGGGGATACTAGTCTTCTTGATCTTGGCACAAGACAGATGAACCCAGGTCAAGCATTTACTGCACTCAATCATAGGGCGCCCAGCAAACGGTTTGGCACAATAGCATGTTATCAGATCATACGAGTCTTCATCTGAAATGGGAAACGATATAATAAGCAGAAATACTACCGAATGTGGTAGGCAAACACTTGGCATCATACAAAATCATATGAACTTTAATGAACACTGTGTATATAACGGGTTGAGAGAGAAAGAGAGAACAGCAGCCCACCAAAAGAGCAACTCAAAGTGAATGGTCAACGGATACATACAATCACACGAAAAGTTTGATATTTTACGTGAGTTGTGAACATATTTTCATTATCAACAACGCATCCACGATGAGTTGCTTTACTCGTCTCTCTCAGTAAGCTGTTTTTGCATTCCAATTTAACCCATTATATATCCCACCCACAGGCTATTTCCCTATACTCACTACATCATTTTATATGGAAAATTGTGTCAGATCTCTCTCTCTCTCTCTCTCTCTCTCTCTCTCTCTCTCTCTCTCTCTCTCTCTCTCTCTCTCTCTCTCTCTCTCTCTCTCTCTCTCTCTCTCTCTCTCTCTCTCTCTCTCTCTCTCTCTCTCTCTCTCTCTCTCTCTCTCTCTCTCTCTCTCTCTCTCTCTCTCTCTCTCTCTCTGATGTGAAACAATTCTCAAATCCAAAAATCGTTTTTCCCCCCCAACATTTTTTCTTTTTTGGTTTAGTGCTGTACTTCTTTACGTCGCAATAGTACTCATTTCGTTGTCCATATTATTCTGTATTGTTGAGATATTACTATCTGGACAAAAGCTATCCCTAAGGTTACGTCTGACAGCCGAACGTAGACGGAAATACCAAAATGGTACAGTACACTTCAAATTTTTCACGTGAGCGCTTGGGAAGGTTGAAAATAAAAGTTTCAAATTACATTACTTTTTTGAGAATAAACTTTTTTTCCTTTTTTTTTCAAAATCGATTTTTAATTGATTCTGGAGCATAGAGAATCGATTTCCGATTTTGAGAATCGATGTCATCCCTAATATATATATATATATATATATATATATATATATATATATATATATATATATATATATATATATATATATAAACACACACACACACACACACACACACACACACACACACACACACACACACACATGTAGCATTTTTGTACCGATGAATACAATCTTTCGGCATCGGTGAAAGGTGATATAAAATGATAGGAAGATGAGATGAAGTTATTTCATCAGGTGTTTTTGGATAACAGGAAAAAAATGGACATGTCTAGTTGTTAACCAGCCCAGTATTTACACAAGCGACCGAGGGAAACCACGAAAAACCTGTCAGGATTGTCGACCATGGCGGGAATCGAGCCCCAGTCTCCTGAAAGACGGTTCAGCGCGTTAGTCACTTATCCACTCATCTCAGTTTATGTAACACAACTATAAAATCACAAAGAAATATGAACAACAATAACCTGTCCAACAAGGAATTTATTCATGTGCATTGTGTAGGCTAGTTGATTTCAAAGTTGGTTTAAAATTAAAAAGTCATCAGCAAGTTCGAGTATTAACAATAACACCAAGTTACAGAGGAGTTTTACTGCAGTTCGCATCCAAGTACGAGGGCATGTATATTTTTATATATTGGGTTTTGACGACGCACTATACTGATGGCTACAATCTATTGGCGTCGGTGGATGATGAATGAGATGTTGAGATGAAAGGTTATTTTATTAGGTGTTTTGGATGGTGGGAAGGAGTCGGTCGTGGCCTGTTGTTAAGGAACCATCCCAGTATCAACCTGAACGACATAGGGAAACCACGAAATACCCCTGTCAGGATGGTCGACCATGGCGAGAATCAAACCCTGGTCTACTGAATGACGGTTCAGTGTGTTACCACTCGGCCACGCGTCTCGGTAAGGGCATGTAATAGAAATGTTTTTATAAGTAGGGAAAGTAGATAAAAGTTTTACTGTAACATTCATGATAATTTACGGCCACAGCTTCAACCCTGGGTATTTTATAACGGAAATGTTTGAATACAAGAGACACAAAATTTCACACTGTAAGCGTAGAAGTTGTGAGAGTAGGCCTAATCCCCCAACATATCAGTACACAATCATTATCGTAATCTGAGTCATTTATAATTTAAAAACAATCTAGATGCTTGTTCAAAACCTAATGAGAGGGTTACCTGGCACTAGTCGGTATGACCTACAATATAAACAGTAAAACGTTACAGGCTACATTTTAGTCAAACATCACAAAATACATCAATGACTGTTACACAGGCTTGATACCAGTGTCTCCAGTGTGCATATGATGGAGGATAACCATACCAGAATATGGTTTTAAAAACTTGTACTCTGGGTTTGTTTTCATTTGATACATACATTCTACAGTCAGAAATAAGTGGTTTAAAGTTGAAACCAACTCAAGGAGTGAAACGACATAAACCTTTGCGACAGAGAAAAAAGAAGGTGCTGGACCAATACCAGAGATTCAGGAATAGTAGTTAAACCATGCACACATGCGAGCAGACCAAGAAAAATTGGTGCCACACTCTAAAATATGCTAGGTTATCAAGGTTTACTTTCCACCGAATCTTACCAGAGAAATGAATTCCGTTCCAGTTCCACTCTTGAGAGGAAGCAGACTTGGCTGAAAGTTGGACAATGATAAAAATATACATATATATATATATATATAGGCCTATGTATATATACAATATATATATGCCAGCTCAATTAATGTTGAATATAACTCAATGTATTGGCAGCCTGAAAGTACAACTGGATTTACAAGTCACTAGATAGGCTGGATACACTTAGACACTTGTATTCGCATCTCAGAAGAAACGTTGGACTATAATCGTTCAATTGTGACAGTGTGCTTGTCTGAAATAAGTGATGGAAGAAATTCTGTGTGCCACTTGAATGATGGTTCATGATATTAAATGTTGGTTTGTGATCAAACATATTAAAAAAATAGGACTCAGCCCATGTGGAAAATCCACGTGCTAATTGACCTCGCCAACAGCTAGGTTTTAAAGGGTACAAGCTAGGTACAAATTAGCGTACATAGGCCTTACCTCAAAATAAGCATTGTTTTTATAACCTCAAACAGGGTTATAATATGAACTTGGAATATAATTATGAGTACAGTAATTAAAAATAATTCGCAATCTTACCGGTGTCAGCATCAGAACCCTTGCGATCATCAGGTACACTCGACGCAGTCGACTCGGATTTAAGACTATCAGAGACACTACCTGTGCTTCCTATTGGGCTACTGGCCTTATCTCGCAATTCCTGCAAAAAATACAGACCAATACTCAATTTAATCTAGCGATAACATACTCTCATAGCGTACCTCATTGTGTCAAGTCAGAAATATCACTTGATTACGATTATAGCAAAAAGATGAACCGTAGCAAAAACAACTGTAGGCCCCACTGGTATAGTGTATACTGACTTACATCTTGCTTCTGCATCTCATAGTTCTCGTAATCAAGAACCAATTTACAAAATAAATAAAAATCCTCAGCTGTACGAGGTCGCTTTGATGAGGTTGCCGACATCTGAAACAGAAATTGAACCCACAAATTAGGACACCTAGAATAAATCATCAAATCATGTATTCAAAGGTATAATTAATTCTTTATTGGAGACTTACCTCTTCGTCTTCTAAACTAATTGCACTTTTCTTAGCCTTTGGTGCTAGAAAAAAAAAGAAATGTACACTTATAGACCCAATTTGCAAAAGTAATATCTAGCAGAATAGCCTATAACAAACATACTAATAGGCCAGCTAAACAATTTAAGCTATATTGGCAATCAAGCCAAATCAGAGTATAGATTACACATATCGCCCAGTATATGCTTACGATATTAATGATATGCATATTGTAAACAATGCCAGTTTAAATGCATCATACAGTCCTTGGAATATACATACCAATACTTGTTTACAATGTCCCTAGGTTAGCCCTTTGAACAATACGCCCGTGGGTATTGAAAGTAGCTCAGGGAGTACGCACATAGATACACTGATGCACACACATGTGTACGTTTTTAATTTTTTTTATTGGGTTTTAACGACGCACTGTAATGATTACTAAGATCTATTGGCGTCGGATGAATGATTAATGAGATGATGGGATGATGAGATGAAGGTTTTTATGGGTAGTGGGAAGGATAGTGGGAAGGAAGCGGTCGTGGCCCATATTGTAGGAATCATCCCGGCATTAGCCTAGACTACAGAGGGAAACCACGAAAAACCCCTGTAAAGATGGACGGTGGCGGGGATCGAACCGGGTCCGATATGTCCCTTCACCTCCCGGATCACGAAGCAAGTGAGCTAACCACTCAGCTACTGTGCCGGTCATGTCTACGTATATATATATATATATATGACTGTCATGTTTAGACGAGTGTAGTTTCTCTACTTTCCAGCATCTTTGGTTAAAAACAGATCCTATCAGCTACTACTATGACTTGGTTTGAAAGTTCATGCATATGTGATGTTGTTTGTGAAATAGTCATTAGACTACAGACTTTTATTGTCATGGTTTGACAATTTGTCAAACATGGCATCTGGAGAAAACTGTGATCTGAATAGTAAAACAATATACGAAATGACGATGAATGAATAATCTACGTTCAGATTTTTGAATTAATTGAATTTGATTACATCCAGAGTGTTTTAATAAAGTGTAGGCTTATAATAAAGTATAATGAAGTCAATGTCCTATCTTGAGACTAATCAACAGGAGAGACTTTTGGGCAACCTATGCAAATCTGAGAACTAAATCAAATCAAATTTTAGTATGGCATGAGTTGAAATACAAAGAATTTTGCTTTCCCTACATAAATGACTTTTTTTCAGCTGAAAAAACCACCATCACAGGCGTGTTCCATTTCAAATAACCCACTTTTCAAATACAGGCAAATCCAGGTCATATTCATGGGAGGGAGTGAAGGGGGGGGGGATTTCAGTTCGGAAAAGAAAATGCCATGAGAGAACAGTTGTGCAACGGCCCGTTATCGCGGAGCCGGCGACCCGTGGGGGCAAAGGGAAGGCCCCCTTCTGGCCCCGCAGGTAATTTTTTTGGAATTGCACCCATTTTTATTACGGTCTAGCGTGTTTCAGATAAGGTTTAGATGCCGAAATCATTCTACTCATGAAATTAAAACTGGTGCCAAAACCAACACTTGTAGCTGCAGGGTCGTTTCGTGTCATTTTAGCACCCTGAGCAAGCACTCAGTTGTGCTCAGTAGTTCCCCTAGAAACGACCCTCGTCGTTAGGCTCTATCAAAGTTATATATATAAAGAAATATGTTCTTTACTCTTTTTTTAGTATTGGTGATTATTGTAAGATTTCTCAACACCTAACAAAGCAACAATTTCGACGAATGTATGTGTTGATTAATGATTATTATTGTTTTATTTTAAACAAACACCAACCAATACCGATCTTGGCTATAAGAGGGTACAAATGAGTGGGTGATACATGAAAAAACACTTTTTTTTGCGGGATTCGAACCTATGCCTGACCTGGTTTCAGTTTCTAATGCAGAGTATGGCTGACTGAGTTGATTAATTTAATCAGTTATCATTAATCAGTTCATTTCTTTGCTGAAAAGCAGATACTGGTACGCATGTGGGCCCTAGAACATGTACAGCGCTAGGCATATGTAAAATTACAAAACTGTAGGCCTAGGCCTACATTGTTTATTGACTTCATAGGCCCTAATATATAAAGTCCAATAATGCTATGGAGCACATTTGTGCAAAGCACATTGGTTTGGCGTATTATCATAGAGATTGTAAGTGAATTATAAGCTTGTGGCCTAGGCGCCTATATACAGCAAGAAGGTTGGTTCAGTATCTGACAGCCTGTCAGCTTAGAATTATAGGCTTACACTATACCAAATGTTCTCAAGTAGGCTTACCTAGGTCTAGTCTGAGCTAGTAAAAATGGGACTAGGCCTACGACCTCTGATAATTTTATTACTGAAAGGTTTAGCCTCACGAGCTAGGTCTTAAACCAAATCTAGGGCCTAGGCCTACCTCTGCTAAATGAGGCTTCTAGACTTGGTATGGTCCAATTAAACTTGGGTTTAACCAAGCACATAGGAGCCTAGCTTAAATGTAAGCATAATATAGGCCTAGATCTTGGATGAAATAGACATTCTAGACCGTTTGAAGATAGACTGGCAAACCCTTGGGATAAACTCAATGGCTCAGGACAAATTCTACAAGTTTAGACAGAGGATTAGGTCTAGGCTTGGCTAAATTTGAGCCCAAACACTAATTGCAAAACGCAGCTCTGTGCTTAATAAGAAGTTAGGCTAGGCCTAGGCCTACCCAAAATTCAAGACAATAGTTCGCAGGGATAATTCGTATAAAGAAAATCATAGACCCAGGGCCTAGGCTTACTAGTTACTGTAGCCTAGGCCTATGACTTGAAAGTCGTCCGTTTTATTACCTTTGAAAACACTTTCTGACATTTTCTCTAGCTAGCACAATAATCCACAGTCACGTCACTGTATTTAAAACTGAACACATTACATCTGACACTAAGCCAACTAACATTTAGCCTAGGCCTATGCAAGTAAAAGCACAATATAGGCCTATATCACTATGATCCCTTCTGTTTTCTATTCTAGCCTCAAGTGCAATGAGAATGAGACGAAAGCCTCAAACTAAAAGCACTTGGCAACAAGCCAGTCGGGTCCCATTGATAGGGCCTAAGCAAATTTATGTTTGATCAATGCGCATGTGCCATTATGTCACTTTAAATAAAAACATAACAGAAGATGAATTTGAGCAGTCCAAATACTTCTGTTACTGTAAATGCTATTGTTTTCACAGAAGATTATACATACAGCAAATGAAGAAAGCAATATTTTCCAAATACATTGCAGTAAATTTGCAAATACAAAGTGAAGTGCAAAGAGGTTCACTTAAAAATAAAATGTTACAATCTTCAGCTTCCGGAATGTTTTGATCTCTTTGGTGTAGAGATCACTCCCATATAAAATGGCGTCGATTTGTAGCTAATTTTGTTGTGTTCAACGTTGAATTTCTATCGAACGGTTCTATGACTGGAGTGTAAGTACACCCAAGACCAAGTGTAACTTAATTGTAACGATTTTTTTTGCTATGCAAGGTGAACACAGGTTTGGTTTTGAATACTGTTAGCAAGTTGAAAAACATTAACAAGGGTCGAGGGTAGGCCTACCAGTTCTAGCCTAGGCTAGGCCTAGGTCTTGTCCCAAGGCTACTAATCGAACCCGAACTGGCAGTTTCATCCGTCAGTGTAGGGTAACCCTACCCTAGTCCGTGGTCTTGACCTCTAGTTATTAAACCTTATGTCCATCTTCACCCATTGCAATTTATACTAGGCCTAAGCCATAGATTGTTTGGCCCTAGTGCTGCCTACTAGGGTACCCAGGCTTGGGTGAGGTCTAGGGATAATGAAACAGTGCCTAGGCCTAGCTAAGGACAAAGCCTAGGTCTAGTGGTAGGCCTAGACCTACCAGCTGCTAAAATACTGTTATAGCCTAGGCCTAGCTAGCTTGAACTTGTGACCTAGGGGCATAGGAACCACTTATCTAGGCATGAAGTATAGGATAGTGTCTAGGCATAGGGCCTAGGACTACACTTTGGGAGTGTTGATTATATCATCACATAGGCCTTCTCAGTGTGTTGGATGAGGTTATTTCACAACACGTGCACGGATATAATTACACTTGAAGTCATTTATTATTATAAAGTCACTAACCTAACGGATACAACGGAAAGAAATACGGATACGGACAACTTGGTACTCTAGTCTCTACTCTTCCTACTCTGCCTCTCTTCTCACCTCTCTGGCTGCCAACCTCATAAAAACCCGCTAATATAAAATACAAATCGCTAACATTCGGGCATCCTGTCATTTAGGTCGTCCTCGATCTAATAAAATACTAAACTTAGCTCTTAACAAATAATAGTTATGAATTTACCTTGACGATTGAACAAACTGATTATTATGTATTACTTATGATCCTATCTACTAATACTAAGTCAAGTTATACAATTCAAGTTATGTAATCAATGAGATGAGCTGGAAGACGACGAGTTCGCCTGTTTTGAACTTCTTGAACAGGTTCTTGGTCCTCTTCTCTTACTTGATCTTCTACATTTTCTTCCTCCGACTCATCTGATTCTCCTTCCTGTTCCATTTCCTCTTCTTGTAACTTCCATGATTTTAATTGTGAAACATGGGCAGTTGTGGCATAGTAGCGTTGGTCAGACTGCGCTTTTAGTTGTGCTACTTGATATGTATCGTTTGGGTAACATCGCGTAACGACTAGTGGACCTTTATAGAGTGGCTGAGTCTTTGTAGGTTCCCCGGTATGTATCTTAGCTGCTTTCATCACAACTATTTCTCCTATCGCGTATTGTACTCCCTGATATCGTTTTGAATCAAAGGCACGTTTGGCTATCTCTTGTTCTTGTATGATCTTCGCTCGAACTGAATCCTGTAGTGCTGTTGGCGTTTCCCATTCAGTTTCGTCAAAATCTGTCAAGAATCGTAATTTCCCATCATGGTAACGGGGTTGGTAACCATGAAGTACTTCAAACGGTGTCTTTCCGGTTGTTTTATTAATGGCGGAGTTCAAGTCTCTGGCGATTTCTGGTAAATGACGGTCCCAGTCGCTGGAATCGGGGTCACTTAGTGCTATGGCGATGACTGGAAGAATGGTTCGGTTTGCACGCTCAACTTGACCATTCGCCTGAGGATGTCGCGAACTATTTAGAGTGTGTCGTACACCATTGCTCTTCGATACTAAGAGCAAAACAAGTGCGAAATTCGTTCAAAAGATCGAGTAGTTTTTGGATATCTTCTTTGCTTGTTTCCTCGTTAACTCGAATGTCTTCACGGGTTATCTCTCGCCTCTTTCCTTGCGTAGGAACTGCCGAAATTTTCTGGATTACACTTACTACTTCGCCCCGAGCAACACATGTACCCTTGGGAATCAACTTTTCCTTGCTTGAATCATTATACACAGGGAGATGCAACCTTCCCTCGTGAGGTTTCAACAATGCTCCATTTATCATCATACATTCTCGTATGTCCGAATAAGTTTGGATAAAAGTCATGGTGTTTCCCTTAATAACACTGTCTTGAGTAGCTTTCAACTTTATGTTGTCGGTCTGGACAATTTCCTGTAGATCCATATGACGGAACGGATCCTCGTTTCGATTACCAATTATCAATTTATTGCCTACCTTGACGAAAGCAACATTTGGTCGTTCAGTCCAACTCCTACCTATAATTAGTTCAGTCGACTGAGCCTGATCGGGTACGACTAGAACTTTAACAATTTCTTGGATCTTGTCAATTTCAACAGACAGCTCGGAACAGCCTAACGGGGCAATTGCTTCTTGGTTAACGTTTCCAAACCCAAACAAAGTCTCCTGGGTTGTTATTATGTTTAGTCGGCATTTAATAGCAGCTGATGCGGTTATTGTGCAACACGAACTTCCTGTATCTACTAGCGCGCTACACTGGAAAATATCATTGACTACAGCATTCTTTAGATACTTCGAAATGTCTTCAGCATTCGAAATCTTCTCATTCACAAACTGAACCTGTTGAGATACATTCTTTGAATCTTCACGGTTTGAACTAGCACCGACTGTGCAGTTCGCTTTTGTGTGCCCGTCTCTACGACAGTTTTGGCATCTTAGTGGTTTTCTGGGTTCTGGACAGTCCCTGGAAATATGCCCAAATAAGTTGCAGTTGAAACAACGCATTTCTCCTTTTTCGTTCCTGTTTACAACACTTGGTTTTGGTGTTTGTTGTCTCGGTTGATAATTCGATTCTTTCTTTATACCGGAAGTGGTTACTTCGTTCCCTTGATCAATGTTGTTCACTGTAGACGATTGTGATGCTTTTGGTTTCTGGTTGTCGGGTGGTTTTTCTTTTCGCATACTTGTAATTCGTTCGTAACGCTCCCTATTTAGTTCTTCAAAGAGCCGTATGTCTGCAAGTAATTCGTCGGCGTCGTTTTGAACTTTGGAGGCGACATTATTGCACAGTTCTTTCGACCACAATCCCAATATTACTTGCTTTTTAATATCTTCGAATGGCAGGTGTAAATCCTGACATAAACGTATTTTAGCATGAAAATATGCGTATGTGTTCTCATGACGTGATTGAACTCGGTTTGTCATCTTTGTCCACTTGTCACTTACTGAAGGTGCATACATGAAAGAGCGACGAAATTGTGCTTCAAAATCAGCCCATGTTGTTATCGTACTTAACCTGGGTGAAAGCCAGTCTGCTGCTGCACCCTTCAAATGGCTCCTAGCAGCTTCTAACTTGAAACCATCTGGCCATCGATGAAGGTTTGCAGTCACGTTGATCGCGTGAAGCCACTCACTTGCCTGTCCTTGATCACTTTCACCGAAGAAAACACTAATGTTCTTCGACAAATCGGGCATAATTTGGTATGAATTCTCGTTTGACGGTTTGGTTACTGCAGCTACCAGATTTATCATCATTTGATCTCGTTTTCGATTATCCTCCATCATTAACTTAAGTAAGTCTTCTACACTTAGGTCGGGAGGACGTGCTGACCGTACATTTGACGAGTCATTATTACTCAATTGTTCCTGCATGTTAGCTATGTTAGCCAACAATTCTAGATCGTCCTGTGATAAAGTATCTTCACTCATCTTCAGCCAGTATCACGTAGCTGTAAGTCGATAAGGTAGTTTCTACGGTAGTACAAACTTTACAAAGCGTTCGCGGTCAATAATGTAGGCTTTTTACAGAAGTACCAACTTTACAAGATGGATAGATCACGATCGATTTTGGCGGTCTATTGCGCGCATTTTTCTTATAAATGGCGGACGTGAATCAAGAATTTGTAAATTAATGATGTAATCAGGCGTATAAACTACACGCTACTCTTGATTTTTTTTTTACGGAGACCGGCGGGTCGGACAATACTGAATTTTCGCCAGTATGACAAAAGTTTCCAATTAAGGTTTCTTACGATTTTCTCGCTTGACTAGGCGAATCGAGCACAATTTACGCGGCGGTATCAAGATTCTCTATTGCGGCGGCATCAAGATTCTCTATTGCGGCGGCATCAAGATTCTCTATTCCACTTCTGAACTGTTGGATGAGGTTATTTCACAACACGTGCACGGATATAATTACACTTGAAGTCATTTATTATTATAAAGTCACTAACCTAACGGATACAACGGAAAGAAATACGGATACGGACAACTTGGTACTCTAGTCTCTACTCTTCCTACTCTGCCTCTCTTCTCACCTCTCTGGCTGCCAACCTCATAAAAACCCGCTAATATAAAATACAAATCGCTAACAAGTGATTATATGCTTAGGACTAGGATTGATTATATAATTACAATAGGGTATAATGGAGTTTTATGGTTTATTATGGTGCAAATTATGCTAAATGTTAATGCTAATTGTTATGCTAATGTTTCAAATGGGATTGATAGACCTATAGGCCTATCTTATTGATGTTTATATAATGTATTTTGGCATAAGCCTATGGGCCATATAGGCCTACTAGGCCTAAGCCAATCTTCTTGATAATTCGAGATTGATTCATGTCATATCGGCTATTTGAACCTTGGCTTTGAAATATTGAGCATATAGGCCTATAGTCCTATACCGGTAGTGGAAAGTTTGGGACTGACTGGATAATAGTACTTTTGTACTGGTATAGACAACTACTGACAGACTTAAAGCCCCTCATTTATCGATAAGTTAGGTCCGAGAATGAGTAAATCTTGAAATTTTAGCCTTCTTGTAAAATTGATTTGGATGTTGTTTCTGATTGTTTTTCTGGATTAAAAGTCGCAATATTGTAGGCCCTACTTATTGATCTACAAGAACATCTATTCGATCATTAATACATAGGCCTATCAATATTTTATGTACGTATATTTAATTATACTTTTTAGAGACTGTGTTGACTTAGATAAGGGGTTGGCTTCAAGAGCAATTATTTTTTAGATAATTTGGATGGCCCCAGCACAGGTAGCAAGTGCTAACGTACCGGTACTTGCTTCATGTGACTGTGATGGGGAGATCAGGCCTCTGTTCCATCCCCGACACCGTGCTTCTTTACAGAGGTTTTCCGTGGTTTTCCTCTGTAGGGCCCTAGCCTCTAGGCAAATGCTCGGATGGTTCATTCAACATGACACACGGCCGCTTACTTCCCACTATTCGTCCCATTACAAGATTATCTTCAGATTGTCATTGCATATCTTATACCTTTCATCTGATGTCATTAATTCTTAGTTCTTATTACCATACACTGTGTTGTCAAACTCAATATAAACTGATGAATTAATGCATTTGGATAGGCCCTAAGTCTTTTCAAAACTCCAGTTTTAATAAGAAAAATACTTTGAAAATTTAAATTGTATCATATATCGGTGCCGGTACCCGTACCATTGTGTTTGTTTTTAATTTTCATTTTTAACATGATTATGTATCCTACGATAAGTTGAGGAAGTTGCAAGTGTGATCAACATAACATGGGCCCAAGATTTGAGAATATAATAAGAACACTTGAGAACTTGAGTTTTGTACTTCATTCTAGTTTTATTCGGCTAGTTCCACATCTTGTCATTAACTTCTGTCTTCTGAAGTGTATGTTCAATGTGATGTATTGGCATCAATATCATGCAAGGTCTCAATCGGGTTACAATAGTATCAATATATTTAGGCTTAATTTTATATCAATTGGGTTAACTTGAAGTTTCTTTCGTCTTGATACTAGGCTATATTAATTCGCATGAAATGTGTTGAATTGAAATATTTGTACAAGGCCTCATATTTTGTTTATGAATACTAGCTATGAAAAAAAAAATTGAATGATTACTGGTGAGCCTAATTACATTAATCAATGGAATTTCTTGAGGCATACAATTTCTTCTGAGAAACAACTAGATGTAACTGCATTGTATTTATTGCTACCGTGGAACTGATGCAGTGGACTGCCACAGACAACTCCAATATAAGTAATTGAGATTTGCTTGCACTCACAGTATTATATATAAATAAATACTGTATATATATATATATATATATATATATATATATATATATATATATATATATATATATATATATATATATATATATATATATATATATATATATATATATATATATATATATATATATATATATATATATATATATATATATATATATATATATATATATATATATATATATATATATATATATATATATATATATATATATATATATATATATATATATATATATATATATATATATATATATATATATATATATATATATATATATATATATATATATATATATATATATATATATATATATATATATATATATATATATATATATATATATATATATATATATATATATATATATATATATATATATATATATATATATATATATATATATATATATATATATATATATATATATATATATATATATATATATATATATATATATATATATATATATATATATATATATATATATATATATATATATATATATATATATATATATATATATATATATATATATATATATATATATATATATATATATATATATATATATATATATATATATATATATATATATATATATATATATATATATATATATATATATATATATATATATATATATATATATATATATATATATATATATATATATATATATATATATATATATATATATATATATATATATATATATATAT